>CM060932.1:270143666-270481166 GCA_030765085.1 Allium cepa
CTATAATTCTATAATCTATCATTCTTGATCTCTGCACTCTAGCAATCTTACTTGTATTCACTCTTCCATATACTCAATTCTTCACAATCAATACTTTCTAGATATATATTGGAAGCATTTGTACTTATTAGTCAATATCTGTAGTACAGAACACATACTTGACAAGAACAAGTTATTGTAACCAAGCATATTCCTCCGGACGAAGCGAGGGTGTTTGATAGTCGAATTCCGAAGGGGAGCTTCGGGACTGAACGTAGGACGAGAGGTCCGAACCAATATAAAATCCTGGTAAGCTTATTCTATAGTTATCTAGATTATTACTGTTTTAGTTGCATCATATATTTTATTATATATACTTGCATATACACTACACGATCCATCCTGTAAACTTTCAATTGGTATTAGAGCAAGGTGAGATCAAAATACAGTAACACGTTTTTGAATCACTATAATATGACAAGTATTTTTCAAGAAGGTCAATCCACAGCACAACCCCTATTTTTAATGGTTCTAACTATGCATATTGGTCAACACGTATGAGAATTTTTATGGAAGCTAATGGATTAAAAATTTGGTCAGCCACTCAAAATAAATATGAAGCACCCGACACTTCTATGAACACATGGACCGATGCACAAAAAACCACAGCTTCTAATAATGCCAAAGCTATGAATGTTCTATTTTGTTCACTAGATAAGAATGAATTTTCCCGTGTCATGTTATGTAACACTGCATTTGATATTTGGCATACCTTACAAGTACACATGAAGGCACAAACAAAGTTAAACAAACTAAGATTTCAATTTTAAAAAATCAATTTTCATCATTTAAAATGAAACAAAACGAATCGATAGTAGACATGTACTCTAGATTCCAAACCATTCAACACGATGTAATGGCACTTGAAGTCAAATTCACAAATTTTGATTTAGTATCTAGAATACTCAATTCTTTAACTCCTGAGTGGGACAGAAAAATATTATCTATCGAAGAAGTTAATGATCTCTCAGCACTCTTAGTTGAAGAATTGATAGGAAGTTTAATGTCCTATGAAGCTAATTTGCAAGCACGAAAAGAACTAAATTCGAAAAAGAAGAACATAGCATTTCCAACAACAAATGAAAACTCTGACTTAGACGAAGAATAAATTGTTTTTATTACCAAAAACTACAAAAAAATCAAGAAATTTATGAAAACGACTAAATTTTAAAAAGGAGGAAAATCAAGCTCAACAAATCAAACATCAATCAAATGTCATGAATGTGATCAATTTGGACATATGAAGAAAGACTGTCCCAAGCTCAATAATGATAAAAAGAAGAACAAATTTGAAAAATTAAAAAAGAAGAAAGGTTTCAAAGTAACGTGAGATGACTCAGATTCTTCATTATCATCAGACAGTGATAATGATAGTGATGGAGAACAAGCTAATGTGTGCTTTATGGCACAAAATGATGAGGTATGTCCCGAACTTAGTTACGATGAATTACTAGAAGTTATCATGGAATTAGATGATAAATTTAGACAAATTAAAAAATTTAACAAAGAACATATAGCCAAAATAGATAGATTAGAACTTGAAGTAGGAATGCTAAAAGATGAAAAAATTATTTTAGAAGAGGAACTAGAATTATCTCAAGAAAAAATTAAAAATAATTTGGTCGAAAATGAGGCTATTGCTATTGATTTTGATAAAGCTAATTTAGAAAAGGATAACTTGTTAAAAGGAAATGTCAACTTGAAGAGTAATATTGAAATATTGAAAATTGAAAATTGAAAATTAAAAGAAAAATTAGATAGAATTACAAATAATGTTTCAAAATTTAATAAAGGAAAACAAGATTTGAAAAATCTTATCAAAACTTCAAAACCATCTGGTAATAGAAATGGAATAGGATTTAAAAATATTCCTAAACAAAGAGGGATTGATATTAAGAAATATAGTTATATTTATAAAAAGACTAAAAGTCCACCTAAGTCTAATACGAATACCAGAAATATAAAATTTGGATTCCTAAGATAAATAATAGTTTGATTATACAAAAACAAACTAATAATTTTTTAGAAACTGTAGTCTATAATCAAAATTATATTCATAAAGGTACCAAACCTTCTTGGGTATGGCTACCTACTTCTCCTAACATCTAGGACTCTAACAAATTATATGGGTACCGATTAAATCATCTTTTATTTTGTAGGTACCCAAAATAAAAAATAAGGAGAAATTGATAATTGATAGCGGATGCTCCAAGCATACGACCGGAAATTCAAAAATGTTATCAAATATAACATACATGATGGTGGAACGGTAACTTTTGGAGATAACTCAAAAGGATACGTCGTGGGCATTGGAGAAGTCATCAACTCTTGTATTTCTAACTCTCATATTATTACAAATGTTTTGTTAGTAGAAAATCTAAAACACAACCTACTAAGTATTAGTCAATTATGCGATAAAGGCTTTCAAATCAATTTCGAGAAAGATAAATGTAATATTTTCGATAATAACAAACAACTTATATTTGAGGGTTTAAGAAACAAAAATATTTATGTCTTAAACATGAATATAAATAAAAATTCTAATTTGTGTTTAACCGCCAAACATGACGACCCATAGGTTTTAGCATAAACGATTTTGTCATATTAATTTTAAATATATTAATAAATTAGCAAAATATGAGCCAGTTAGAGGTTTACCTAAAATAAATTATAAAGTAGAAAATTTATGTGATGATTGTCAAATTGGAAAACTAAAGAAAGCTGTTTTAAATCTAAAATTAATATTTCTACAAAACAACCATTAGAATTATTACATTTAGATTTATTTGATCCAACTCAAGTACGATCTATAAATCACAACAAATATGTTTTCGTGATAGTTGATGATTTTTCAAGCTATACATGGACTTTATTTTTAAAACATAAAAGCGACACCTTTGGTATGTGTAAAATTTTTGCTAAAGGAATCAAACACAAATGGACTTGAAAATTAAAAATATTCGAAGTGATCATGGTGTAGAATTCAAAAATGATATTTTTACTAATTTTTGCAATAAAAAATGTATAAGTCATAAATTTTCTTTTCCCCGCGCACCTCAACAGAATGGTGTGGTAGAAAGAAAAAATCGTACGCTGCAAGAATGTGCACGAACACTATTAAATAGTAGTGGTCTACCAAAACATTTTTGGCTGAAGCTATTGCCACAGCTTGTTATGTTTTGAATCGAGTAACTATACGACCTACGACTAAACAAACTTGTTTTGAAATATATTTTTGGAAGAAAACCTAAAGTATCATATTTTAAAACTTTTGGATCAAAATGTTTCATATTAAATACAAAAGATAATTTAGGAAAATTTGACCCGAATGCATGAAGGAATTTTTGTTGGATATTCGGATCGTAGCAAGGCATATAGAATCTTTAATAAACGAAATAACACAATTGAAGAAAGTTTACATGTTTCGTTTGACGAAAATCTTTTTAACCATCATACTAATGGGATGAAGAAATAATTCCAATAATAAATACAACGAATTCTGTTAATAATGAGACAAATGCGCAAAATAATACTTTAATATCATCTCCTAGAATTCTTAAGGATCATCCAAAAGATAATATCATTGGAGATCTCAATTCTAGAGTAACTAGAAATCAACTTACTCAAATAAGCCATATAGATTTGTGTCAAATTTTAAACCAAAAAATTATAAAGAAGCTTCAAATGATAACTTTTGGATAATAGCTATGAAAGAAGAATTAAATCAATTTGAACGTAATAATATTGGGAAATTAGTACCAAGACCAGAAAATCAATCAGTTATAGGAACAAAATGGGTATTTAAAAACAAAGCAGATGAAAACGGAAATATAGTTAGAAATAAAGCACGTTTAGTTGCTCAAGGCTATAATCAAGAAGAAGGTATCGACTACGACGAAACTTTTCTCCAGTAGTGAGACTCGAGGCCATACGTACATTACTCGCCTTTGCAAATCATCACAATTTTAGACTATTTCTAATGGATGTCAAAAGTGCTTTTTTAAATGGTTTTATTAAAGAAAACGAATATGTTGAACAACCTCCATTGTTTGTTCACGAAAAATATCCCGACCATGTTTTTAAATTACAAAACCCTTATATGGTTCAAAACAAGCCCCCCATGCCTGGTACGAACGTCTTAAAAATCATTTAATTGCATCCGGTTTTCAAATAGGTAAAATCGATACAACTTTATTTATTAAACGAGAAAATAATGATATTTTAGTTGTACAAATTTACGTAGATGATATTATTTTTGGTTCAACTAACGAAAATCTTTGTAATCAATTCTCAAATATTATAAAAAATGAATTTGAAATGTCTCACATGGGAGAATTAATTTTTTTTTTTAGGTTTACAAATAAAACAACTTGAAAATGGTATTTTTATTCATCAAGAAAAATATTGTAATCATCTAATATGTCGTTTTGAAATGGATAAAACTTCAAGCAAACCAACAACGATGAGTATTAGCGTTCACTTGGAAAAAGATGATAACAGAAAAGATTTCGATGAAAAATTATATTGTAGCATGATTGGCTACTTAATTTATTTGATAGCTAGTCGACCCGACATTATGATGATTGTATGTCTTTGTGCCTGATTTCAAGAAAAACCAAAAAATCTTACCAAAGAGCTGTTGAACGTATCTTACGATATCTATCTAGTACTAGAGATTACGGTTTGTTTTACCCTAAGAGATCATCGTTTGAACTAGTTTCATATAGTGATGCATATTTTGGTGGATGTAAAACAGATCATAAGAGTATTAGTGGAACATGTCACTTTATCAAACAATCATTAGTTTCATGGCTTAGCAAAAAGCAAAATTGTGTCTCCTTATCTACTTGCGAAGCTGAATATATTTCAGCAGCTCTAGCATGTGCACAAGTGATATACATGCAACAAACACTTACAGATTTCGGCAAAGTTATCATTAAATCACCAATATATTGCGATAACACGAGTGCAATAAATCTATCAAAAATCCCAGTAAATCACCCACGATCTAAACATATAGATATACGACATCTTTTTTTACGTGACAATGTAGAAAAAGAAATTATTTCATTAGAATACGTAAATACCGAGAATCAAATAGCAGATATTTCCACAAAACCACTAAATGAACAAACTTTTGCTAAACTACGACGCAAGTTACGAATATGCTCTCTTAATGATCTTCTAAACTAATAACCACATCTTTATTTATTTTCTATGTTTAGCAAAAAAAAAAATTTATCCATAAATTAGAATTGAAACTCCTTCACCTTTAATTTTTTAGGTGGTTAGTTTCTGAAAATTATCTATAAATAATTTTTGAAATTATATATAAATCTTTATACAACAAGAATAAAAAAATATATACATTTCATATTTTTTCAACAAAAAAGAAATATAATCATGTCTTTTGAAAATTCTCATCCATCCTTCTCGACACCTACAACATGTGGCTCAGCGGATACACCTCAACGGCTTCCTATCCCTACACCAAATCAGGAACCAATGTATAGGTGGTCTTCCTAACACACGAGATTCACTCCCAATAACAAGAACTCCAAATGAGCGCTATTTGTTTCTCCTAACACCAACGAGAAAATTGATGAGAAACATCACTATCAAAAGCAAAAATAGATCTAAAGCGGGAATTATATTTTGAACAAAAAGTCACGGTGCCACGATTAAGTTTTATGGAGCAAGTAGCGATAAAATTCTGTAATTCACAGAAGAAGGGTGTACATGAACCACTTCTGATTCCTTGCATTTTCTTGGATCCCTCTTCCTCGTATCGTACACCTTTGGACCTTTCACCAAGGCGATTCTTTGGTTCCCCGAGAACTCATGAACGTGGAAATGTATGGTCTCCACTCAAGCCATGGAGGGATGACAAGTTAGAATATCGCAAAACTCCATCGCCATCTAAATAGATTAAATTATTTTTGTTGTATTTGTATCTACGTATGTTTGTAATTCTGTTTCACAAAAATAATACTACATTTTTTTAAAACAATAGAAGGTCGAAAAATAAGCATCACCCTTTAAATTTAGGCTATTTTTAGAAAGATTAGTCATTTCAGACGTCTGGATATTGACCTCAGACGTCTGACACTTTGATATCACACAAATTTTACCTCATCGTGCATATGTCATACGTCTGATATACCCTTCCAGACGTCTGAAAATTTTCTCTGCTTACTTAAAAATAGATATCAGACTATTTCAGAATTCTGAACTATGAACCATACGTCTGAATAAAGTCTCTACCACTATATTATAAAAATTCGATCTATTTCAGACGTCTGATATTTAAACAAGACGTTTGAAAAATCTCTATGACTATCAAATTTTAAAACTCGACCAGATCCAGATGTCTACCAAAGAAAACCAGATGTCTAAATCTATTTACTGTGTTAAAATTAGGTTAAATCAGACATCTGAAGTACCTTCCAGACGTCTGAAATTCAATCGACACTCTTATACACCCAGATAACGTCTATTTTTTCACCCTCTCTTACTTCGTTTCAATTTATTCTTCCTTCAATATCGATTTATTGCCGAAAATCCTTTCTCTCTCAAACTTAAACGAATTTGATGGCTCCTAAAACAAAAAAATCCTAAAATCTCCAAGAGAAAACAAGACCAACCAACTTCCTCAAACCCTCAAATTTGCTCAGATGACCGAATCGAACGATAGATGAATCGAGCACCACATTCACTCAAGAGATATGAGGATATTCAGAAGAAGAAACTCCATACAGGTACATTTTATAACTTACTCAAGTTCCCAATATACGATTTAATGAAATGTGTGAGAATGCCGGTTTAGAAACTTTGATATCTTTCAATCCCAATAACATCCAAATTGATCCGTTGACTATATTTCTTTTCTACGCTAATAGAACAGCGGTTTGGAACACTGAAAATGTAGATAATTGGCTCTGGTCTAGCGTTTATGGCAACACGATTAGGCTAACTCCAGGAATTATAGGTAGAACTCTCGGATGTTCTGACACGGGCGAAGATTTATATAATATTCTCGATATGCATTTCAAACCAAGGACAATATAACACATCAAACATGGGAGAATGAAATGCCTAAATTCGCATCCAAATATCTACGACCTAAGGCGAGACTTCTTACTCAAATGATCATCAATACTATCATTCCTCGTCTAGGTAGTCATGAGCAGATAACGGAGTTAGAACACAAGGCCTTGTATGCTCTATTCAGCGCAACAAGGGTAATTTGGGCTAAATTTATATTTGACGAGCTCAAGCATTTTGGGACTCGATCACGCCCATCGATTATCTACCCCACATACATCATGAGACTTCTACATGCTCACAACATCCCCTCTTATTTATCTACTTTTGAAGAAATTGTTCCAAAATATGCTTCCATGAAATTTTTCTCGCTAATGCACCTACCGGAAAACCCTCCGAAGTTTATAACATTTGACGAGTGGACGCAACGTCGTCGAGCCAGACAAGCTGGGCCTTCACCTCAACCACACCATGAACCTTCATAAGAGGAGGAACAACATCGCAAGACTACTCCTCCTCCCCCTCAACCATTTGATTATACGTGTCACGATGAGATTTTGGAGACTCGAACAAAGACGAATCCAACTGAGAGTAATCGAGACCTCACTCTTCAAAATCAGCATATTTTATCTCGAAATCAAATTTTTTGACCAAGCGTATTGACAGCTTTGAAACATCTTTTGCCACATGCCTAGCCACGGTTGAAACATCACTTTCAACTATATTATTGGTTCTCAAAGAGGTTCTTCAAAGGGTTTGTGGCCCTACACCGCCTTTCGAAGATTGGCCAACCCCAATGCCTTCTCCTCCTTCGAAACATTCCAAACTTATTGAGGAGAACGAACCTCTAGAACAAGCTTCGACATCTCCTACAAAGCAACCTAGCTCTTCCAAAAACGAAGATAAAGGAGATGATCAAGAGAAAGCTTCCCCAAAAGACTCGTAGATTATTAGGAATCCATCTTTTGTAAAATATGATAAAAATCTATGAATGTACTCGTTTAATGTAATCAATGAAATTCCTTTTTGTGTCATATTTCAGTGTACATCTCTGTATTACAACGATTGGTCGATATTTAATAATTTCTAAATTTTAAAGGTTATATATCCTTTTTGATAATGCCAAAGAGGGAGAAACAATAAAGATTACAAATAAATTACAGAAAGCATATATTCAGGGGGAGATTTATAAAATTATATATAAGTACATTGTATAGTTGTCATCATAAAAAAGGGAGAGATTGTTAGAAAATAAAATCTACGGTTTCGATGACAACAATTATACAATGGAAATCGAATATGCATATATATTTCTATATGCATGTATTTTCTAGAGCAACATCACTAGAAAGACAAGAACAAGGCTCAAAGAATGCTACAAGAGGCTACACGTCGATAGGATCAAAAAAGCAACAAGAAAGATGCACAAAACAGACAAGCACAGATTTCAGACGTCTAGGTACACAAGCCAGACGTCTGGATTAATCCTCTAGAATAACAAAATAGACAGGACCAGACGCACGGTAGATGCACTCAGACATCTGAAAATCTATAAGGTACAAAAAATATATAGTATCAGACGTCTGATACAAATACCAGACGTCTGGTTTCTAACTCGGAATTTAAATTCAAATTTCAACTGCCACATTTGAATAGACGTCTTCGCTTCTCTTCGCTGCAACTCTTCATCGTCAACAGAAGCAACTGTAAAGCACTTGTTAATGGATGCAACTACTCAAGGAAACTCTCTACAACTATATATATCATCAAGAATCAAAGAGAATCTTCACCTTACTTACTTACGCTCTCTAATTCTATAATCTATCATTCTTGATCTCTGCACTCTAGCAATCTTACTTGTATACACTCTTCCATATACTCAGTTCTTCACAATCAATACTTTTTAGATATATATTAGAAGCGTTTGAACTTATTAGTCAATATCCATGTTATAGAACACGTACTTGACAAGAACAAGTTATTGTAACCAAGCCTATTCCTCCGGATGAAGCGAGAGTGTTTGATAGTCGAATTTCGAAGGGGAGCTTCTGGACTGGACGTAGGACGGGAGGTCCGAACCAGTATAAATCCCAGTGTGCTTATTCTATAGTTATCTAGATTATTTTTAGTTGCATCATATATTTTGTTACATATACTTGCATATATACTACACGATCCACCCTGTAGACTTTCACAAATAGCCTTCATTGTGCTTTAACTCAAAACGATTATGGACACCATTCACGCCCATCAATCGCCAATTGTCCAAAGAAGGAATTTTCACACCTTTTTGCCTAAATGGGCAATTACATATTTTGGTGCCCATCGATCTATAATTACTAGGATATGTAATTCTATTTCTCTTATAAACACCACTGCATTCACAAGCAAATATTATTCTCGATTTCTTATTAGAGGTACTAGTGTCCAATTTCATTATAATGATTAGAAAGCTAAGACGTATGCCAGTGTTACGAACTCAATCAACCAATTGTTGGCGGGATGTATAAATCTATAAAAAAACAAAAATTGTATTACCAAACTATTTACTAAATAAAACTAATAAAAACATATATTACTTGCATCATATGTTTGGAAATTCATTAGTGTAATCCAATAAAAAATTATTATTAACATCTTCTTCGCTCGAGTATTCTAGAAGCTGTAACAATCAAATAGATACAAGGTGAGATTATATTAATAAAGAAGAAGTAAAGGTGAGTGATTCTGCACTGTACAATGTAGAAGTAATGCGTAGTTAAATAATAAACTACGTTTAATTACTACGTGGTTCTATGCATTACCATGCACTGTAACAACATGGTATAACATAGAATCATGTAGTATTACTGTGTGGTGTTAACACATAACCACACACCCCTCCTATAAGATTGTGTTATCAAGCTCGCCGTCTACCTTCCATGACCTGAGAAATTTAAAACAAATAATTAAAAAATGCTAAGTTTACATCTTCATGATTTTGTAGATTTGCATTATCATCATCAAGATCCATTACTACAATTCAAATATTTGAGATTTAGGTTATATTTAGGGCAAGAGTTTAATGATGGAAGGTATGAGAAGAAAAGAAGAAGAAAATGGATATGTAAATTAGAAAGGGTAATTATACCCTACAAAATTATAAAAATAAGGGGAAGGGTGGCATTACTTAGCAAATTAAAGGGTTCAAATAGAATTAGCCATGTCAAAAAGCCAAAAATCAGATGTCAACAACATTCGAGTATTGATGGAGTAATCCATTAACCCTAACTAACCAAATACATTAACTTTTTGTTTTAAACAAAATAGACTTTTAAAAATTACACTGTTGAGATCCTGCGACTATTATTGCTCTACCTTCCCCAACCATCAATAAATGAAAGTCATTTCTTCTGGTGGACTTCTTCATTATCTAATCGATTAAGATGGAATGAAGTAAATGAATTGGGTTTTGAGGTGGTGATGAGCATCCACAATGGAATTTTATTATTATTAAAAGTGGATAGCGTGATCTTTCTATACTAATGGTGAGTGGTGAATACAAGCGTTATCAAGTAGGTTAAGTAAATTCAAGAAACTAGTAATTTCCATTTTACAACATCATGTCGATAGAAGGCTCACGATTAACATGTATTCGATCATAGTATCGACTTATTTTTAGCTATTTAATTAAACCGCTCTTTAATAGAAACAGCTCCTTAATAGAAGTTTTATGTTCTTTTTCTTTGAAAAAAAAACCAACAAACCCTTTTGTAGTTAACAAGATGTTTTCGTGGTGCTAAGGGGACCGTAGTTTCCTTTTAGTAGTAACATTCTAATTTAATTACAATCTATAAAAAATTACTCTTCCTAATACAACAAGTATATATTTTTTTCAGCAATTAATCATAAAATATGAAATATAACCATGGAAACCAAATCCATCAATTAATTTTTAAGAATACCATGATGAGGTTCATCATCTTTTGGCACAAAAAATGTCACCCCCAAATAATTTCCATCTATTTATCCTTTCTAAAAATAAAAATAAAAATGAATACTATATAAATATTCATCAATTTTAACATTTTTTAAACTAGATTTTTTTTGAAAATTGCAGTTATTTATTTGTTTTGTGTTTAATTTTCTGAATTCAAAATTTTTTGGAAGAACCATTTTTACAAAAATAGATACAATTTGGAAGTTTTTTCTAAACACCTAAATCATGATTATGTCAACATTGACATGATTAACTTATTTGCAGTTTAGTAGATCGATCATACCATACACACATTATATATATATATATATCTTTATGAATATTTATGAATTTTGATAAATTTTGGCTAGTATTGGTATCCCATATGTGATTAATAGATTATGAAGTATGGTAGATAAATTTATTGGTATTTTTGGGGAAACGTTACTAGTAAGAGGAAATCATGCTGCACTTAGAGCATCTCCAATGATATGCTTAGGTATTACATTTTCACAAGTTGCTAAAATGTAACCTTTTTCATTTTACAAGGTTTACCAATTTCGGTATTAAATCAACAGAGCCTTTCTGGTTAGATATTACATTTTCACAAGTTACAAAATGTAACCCGGTTCATTTACAAGCATTTATTGAATGCAAGACACCTGTTTAATAAATGCTTTAGGTCGGACACATGTTCAATAGACGTCGAAGTGTGAGGTTTCTGTTGAATAGACGTATGATGCTCAATAGACAACGTCATGATTAACAACCATCTAGCACTAGGCGTCTACTAAACAAGCGTTTGATAACAAGCGTATGCTCAATAGATGTTTGGTTATTAGGCAACTGTTCACCAGTGACCGATGCTATTCCAAATCCTGAACCATTCTCTCTGAAAATGTAATGTAAGTATTAGTGATATTTTTCGTCTCACAATACCCAAGATGATTGTGGAATAAGTATTGTACTACTACTTCCGCGATTTTGAATTAGCAAATTCAAGTAATGTCGAATTTACCTTAGAGTAGTAATTACATGTGTACTTAGATAATTAGGAAGTTGCATTCCAACTGTTTGTTTAAATGTCAAATCTGATTTGACGTTGGTTTGATATGACTCAAGCAAAGTGAAACAAAAAATTCAAAATAGAATACATAAAAAAAATCATACAGAGATTTATGTGGTTCGAATTCCAACGAATCCTACGTCCACAGTCCAACTTCTTCTCTTTTTTATTTCTCGTTTGAATTTACATGGTTTGAATTGTTCGAAGTATGTATTCTTCTTATAGTTTCTTAGAATGAGAAAAAAGATCTGCCTTCACCTTTATCATCAAGCTCCTTGGTGAATTTAGGAGTTATCCTCTCGTGCTTCTCTTCACTTGTTAGATCTTTACATGTGTCATCCATCTACTGCTTGCTTTAAGCACATGTGGATTAGGGACGTTGTTTTGGGGGTGAAGTTTTCCACTAGTGTGAAGATTTGTTTTAAAGTGGGAATGCGTGAAATTGAGGTAGGAAATGCCTAAATATGAATGAATCGTGTCTTCTTTGAGTTGGCAAAGCAGTAGATTGATAGGCTGCACACATGTATAGATGAAACTGCGTTGGGGAAACTGCCCTTTATTTGGAGATGAATTGTATAAACTTTCTTTAATAAATAAGGTGTGCCATTGGAGGGTCGCATAGCTTACTAATGGACGTTACGCCATGATTTTGAAGGGTGACTACTTCATATGTATATACTATGAGTCACTCCTATGGGTAGAGGACTGCACAGTCTTCCCTGAATTTTAAGAATGAGGTTTAGTTTTTGGTCGTAAAGTGATTCACACCTTTACATCATCCTTTGGACCATTATGTGTGTAGTAAGTGCCTTTTAGGATTGCGACACCGCCTTATTCCATCAAGTTTGCGGTGCATCTTTATCACTTTAGCATGGACATTGGATTGTAGTCCAGTTTTGTGTCTTCAATGTCACATTCGGATAGTAGAGCATCCTTGTAGATTTATTTATGTGATATAAGGTTGCGGCGTGGACTTTTTAATTTAGATGTTAGTTTCAGTTTGTGTCGCATCCCTACTGGGTCATTGAGTAAATGTGTCGTGGTTCCAATTTATGATGAATATTAAGATCACATGTCGATTCCTGTCATCTGGAATTTGTTCCAACATGAGATTGCAGCTCATTCAAAGGTTTTAAAGGTAGCACAATTTGAAGTGGCAAAGTAACAAGGTTTAGGATGGGTTTGAACGTTGTGACCTGACTTCCCATTGGTGTAGTTTGAGGTTTATGCTTACAAAGAGTGTCGGCGCAGTTCGATTGACTTGAACTTTATTTTGATAGTGATGTATCTGGCCAATTGGGTTACAGCTTGAGTTTTGATAGGACTTGTGATTAGTGCGCAGTTTTCATTATTGGGTTACAGCTTGAGTTTTGTCCAATTGGGTTGATCTTTTAGCGAGACATGCCATTTTTGTTGGTTTTATTATCTTTGCGCTTTATTGTGTTATTATGGCACAGTTGTATCTAAACGATGTGCAATCTTCTCCTTGTTTTAGAGTTTTAGTGTGTGTTTTGATCCTTCATAGCTCACTTAGTGGCTCAACCGGCCCGTCTTGTTTAAGTGAGTGTCGCGTTTTTGGTTTAGCCCCTTTTAATTTTACTTTGCAGTTCACTGTTTAACTGTTCTACACATCGACCACATAACTTGAAAAAGGTGTGTAACACTTGCTCCCAATACTAAGCTAATGCCTATTAATGTAGACTTATCAACTCATGTCTATTTTTTTGAGTTGTCTAATCATTCATTTCACATTTAATGCTTTATACAAGTGTTTCATTATGACTGGTTGCATTTACTGACCATTGTTGTAAGAATCATTTCATGTCCCAAGAGAATATATTTAGTTTCTCCTGAATGGCAAATATCCAACGGTTGTGGTTTCATTGTACTTTGGGGTTAGGATTTCATTAGTTGATTTGTAAATATCACTTCTTCTTCCCCACTTCCTCTTTTACTAGTTTGAGAAAGAAAGAACTTATACGAGAAATTTAAATCTCATATTTCTCTTCAAATTAATCTCAAATTCATCTACAAGAAAATTTTCCCTACTCGTTTTTTTAGGCATCTTCTTTCTTGTTAATTAAAATTTTTGGTTAATTTTCTTTTTGTTTCAAGTCCGAGTGGTTACTTACATGATCTTATTTTCAAATTGATTGATGAAATCCTTGATTGGAATTCCTTTATTAGTTCATTTAAAATGCTATAATTTTGTTGGCTTAAGGTTGATTTATGTTATTTTGTAAGTAATTCATTTCTTTTACTTAGTTAAGTTATTAATGGCCTACGACGATCTCTTGGCTCTTCCAATCTTGCTTCTTCTTTTATTGAATTGCCTTCAGCTATTTGTGAGAGAAGTTGGGTGGAGGGGATCTTGGCTAATTTTCGGATTAGTGGTAATGATTTAGGATTCCTTCACCCTCCGATCGCATTCATTTTCCCCATAAGGGGTATGTTTCGGTATCATATGAGCATATTCGATATGGCCTTTATTTGCCTCCCCACCCCCATCTCAAGGAACGACTCATGATTTTTTGCTTATTTCCCATTCAGTTGGCCCAGGTTTCTTATTAACTTCTGACATGCACCTATGTCTTGTACGATGAGAATTTGACCCCTCATTCTTGTAGAGAATTAGCCTTCTTGTATTCTATAAGGGAGAATCACTCTTCGGGGTGCATAGGATTTTGCTTGTTCAAGCCACAAAATCCCTTTTTTCCTCTACTCCTCGCAAGACATATCGATGGGCGGATTAATTCTTTTTTGTTTCTAACATGGATGGTTTTGTGACTTTTGTCTCTTCCTTCCAAGAGCCTGGTACTGTGCCCACACTTTTTCATATTCTCTTTTCTTTTAACTTCCTTTCCTATACTGATTTGCATCTTATTCTCTTTTAGCGGACCGTCCTGACTTCATTAGAGAGGAAAAGGAGCTACTTTCATAGCACAAGTAAGACGCATTGAGGCTAATTGATGATGCTCGCTAGTGGCCATATCTTTTTCCTAAAGATTTAATAAGCAGATATAATTTTTTGTGCATGCATCAGCATTTTTCTAGATCCAGTTTTACATAGGACTTTGACATTTTTGCTCCACGCGGGGGTGTGTGTCAGTTATTTGTCATCCATTTAGACTCATTAAAATTTAAAGGTCTGTATGTATTAACTCCATCCGTTTCACTATGCAGATTCAATGTTGTCACTTGTCGTTGCTTTTCCTTTAAAGAAGAAGAAAAGCGAAAGGAAAAGACAAGAAGGGGAACTTTCTGCACATGAGGGTGCACACATGCAACGGAGGTTGGATGATCCTCTGCCTCCTCCCTTGAGTTATTTGACAGCTACCATGGCTCCTGTGTCACCCATTAGCATGCTTCCGCCTTCCTTGCGTTTGATGGTTATTCTTGGAGAGTGGGCAGTATCTAGCCTGGTGAAGAGGATGGGTCATTTATTCATTGATGACTATACTGCACCGCCCCCTTCTTTGTTACCAGCTTCCAATTCGCCTTCCGAGGAAGTCTTTTCGGTTTTGCACCATTATGGCTTCGAGGTTAATATATTATAATGTTTCTTTTATCTAGTTATGATTTCAAGTGTATTATTATTTATTTTAATCGTAATGCCTCTAGATCATTGCTCTCAGGATGGAGCTTCACAATAAGCTCAATAATTTGGAGCCGGCTCTGACTACCGCTCAGGAAGAAATTTCATTGAAGTAAGACAACTTGCAATTGAGACAGGATTTGGACATCGGCTCCCTGGACATAGAAGCAAGAAATAAGAGGGAGCTGGATCACAAGCACAATTGGAGGTGTCTTCCAAAAATACCAAGGAAATGGAGTAAGATGTCGTGCAGCAGAGGAAGAAAGTAGGAAGATTGGAGTGGAAGCTCACCAAGATAGAAAATGATCTAGAAAAAATCACTTGTAGCGTTCTTTATAGTATTTGCGCTCAAGTAAAGAGACAATTCATTGCGGATAACCCTAAGAGGACGCATAAGTCAATTTGAGTTTTTTAAAAAGGCCATATCTAGTCAAAGAGGCCTAGGAATACTGTAGGCAGAAATGGGTTCAACAAAGTGATGACCTTCTTCGCTCCTCCTCTGAAGGAACATAGGCTGAATATATATCTGATGATTCCGATGGGGACAAGGACTCCATTACTTTAGAGGTGTAGTCCAAGGTTGTTCCACTAGGATCTATAAACATTGAAGAAATATCAGAACCTTTCAACTTTTTGGTTATTAAGTTTCTCTCTTTTTTTTCCTTCTTTTTTTGAAAAATATTTTTTATTGTGTAGCACAGCGCATGCCTTACTTTGGAAGACCTTTTGTAAACATTGAAGTTTATTGATGAAATCGTCATTATGTATATTAGTTTCTTAGCATTTTAATTTCTGCTTAGTTTTTTTAGATAAAAAAAATTAAGTATTGGTAACCTCCTTTTATCAAATTCATACGAAGGAAGTAGTTTAGTTCAACAATTTAAGGTTTTAGAACGGCAGTCCATAGAGAGACTATTGATGAGGACGACCTTGGCACCCAAGAGGGTAAATGAATTGGAGCATATCATCGCTTAATCAAGAAAAGATACTCAAGGCCTTTTACCCAAAATTACACAAGTTATTCCCAAAAGGGGTGCACTATATGATTTAGTACTACACAAGTAAGGCTCTATATTAGAAAGTGAACCTCCTCCCTTGGGATATCCTCACTTATTGTGGTTTAAAGATAGACTTAGGCATAGACAAAAATAGGGTTCTTTATGTATAATTTTTTTTAGTTAATGCTCGAATGAAACACCTTTGCATATTGTACGCTCACTCCCATGTAATCCATCTACTATTATTATCATTTTTGCTTGTTCGATTATTGATTCTTTTCTGGT
This sequence comes from Allium cepa, assembly GCA_030765085.1. Classification (NCBI taxonomy): domain Eukaryota; kingdom Viridiplantae; phylum Streptophyta; class Magnoliopsida; order Asparagales; family Amaryllidaceae; genus Allium; species Allium cepa. The sequence continues at coordinate 270,160,652 of CM060932.1, forward strand.
TATTTCTTGTTCGAAGACCGCACCCATTTCTTTCATTGGTGCTACTCATCATACCCCTTGTTTGTGAGATCTTTCTTCTTCCACTGTCGTTGGGGATTATGAATTTCGGATCAAAGAGCTTAAGGCCACCTACACAGGTCATATTAAGCAAAAGGAGTCGGTTGTCGATGAAATTCATGAGCAGCTACAGGTGCGGTTTGATGAACATGAATGGGAGTTGAAAAAGTCTAAACAGGCTAACGTAAGGCAATATAATTGCATTACTAAATAACATTCTAAGATAGAGAGTTGGAAAAGAAACTCAAGTCATCATAAAATCGTATTACTAAATTAGAAGGTTTGTTTAAGGAAGCGGAAACTGCATACATGATCGTATATACATATGAGATCAAGGCTCTAGAATGCAAAGTCTAGGAGTTGTCTAAGCAGATTGTAAAGTAAATTAGCACTGAAGACGATCATACTGCAACCTTGGCTCCAAGTGTGGTTTTTAGACCTAATGCCCCTCTTATGCCTCCTTCGATGGCAGACCTTGATGATGTTCTCGAGTGGAAGAATGATTTAAAAAATTATTATGAGGCTAAGTTTACATAGTTAAAGAATTATTACAAAAAGGAATCAAAGTCCGTTGGGAGTAGCAGCTCGCATGTTACATCTATTGCACAGTAATTATTTGACTCTTATTCTCGGGCAACTAAGAGGACGAACTAGCAGTTTTTGGATGAGTCTGAATGGACCCTAAGGGTGCCTATGGAGCATGTAAATGCTCTCGAAAACAAAATTTCTTCCTTAGAATCCCAATCCAATACACACTCTTGGTTGAGTTTCCTTTACTACACCGTATGAAACCTCCGTTTCTTCTCTAGGCAGTTTGGATAGGGGTTCCTTGGTGGAGCTAATTTATAAAGAGAGAGCAAGGAGGGTCATGACATATATTGTCGTCAAGTGTTCAATCAATGTTTTCTCTCACCTCTGGGTTGAACTTGAGTTAGCCATTTTATGCAATTGTGTGGACTATTTCTTTGATTCGAAGGACTATGGTGATGCTTGGTTTGGTGCTAACTATGTTTCTTGAGTTATTTTATGTTGGCGTTTGTCCTAGTCATTTGTCGGTTATTATTATTGAGATGATCCATCTCCTAGTCCATCTTAGGGGCAGCTCTACTCAACACGTGATGTTAGGTGGCCGAAGATCATATCGTCGTAGAAGAATCATAGCTAATGCCTCTTTTGAGTCTAAGTTGGAATCTTAATGTTGTTTCAGTTTTCTTCGAGTTATAATTACTTGAACTTGACTTTTCATTTATTTTTACTTACGAAATATGTGCAGATGAGTATAAGTAGAATTAAGTAAATATGAGTAGATTTTAGTTCTTGACATTTACTGATAATCTTTGAGTAACTTTTGGAATTGTACCTGTCTTGTAGGTTGTAGTGCATTAAATGCATTAGCTTTCCTTGCCATTTCTTAGATTAACTTCTTTGTGCAGTTCATGCTTCCTGAACTTGATTTTTTACATGCTTGTTTTGCTGCATGCTTGGTATGACCTGCTCCACTGTTTGGGTGCAGTTTCATATTTATGTGCTTGGCATGGTGCGCTCCGCTATTTGGGGGCGGATTATATTTTGACTATGAAGTCAGGTCATGTATTTACGACCTTTTTATTTCCTATGCATGAATTTGGTACTGGTTCAGGTCGTCTAATATCCTTACATTCAGTGTAATTGTTGATTACGTTAGAAAAGATTAACACAAAGAGACTTTTATACCGGTTCAGGCTGTCCAATGTCCCTATGTCCAGTTCAGTAATTTGGCTGCAAAGTTGGTCCATGTATATGTTTTCCTATTTTGGTAGCTGTTTTAGTCGTCCAATATTCCTACGTCCAGTGTAGTATTTTGGCCGAAGAGCCGGATTGCGTTTATGCAATTCCAAGCGTTTACATTCAGTTTTACCATTCTCGGTGCTGAGATTGTCGTTCTTGTCTACCAACCACGTGCTTTGCTAGGCTTGCGACCATTTGCGGTGAACTATGAAGGGCTAGAAGAAGGTTCTCCTTGATGAATTTTGGAATTTACATTTATTTTGGGTCATGCCATTATTCTAGCATATATGAACTTTGTTCGGGAATCCTTTCCTCGGTGCATCTTACTTCAATATCATCGTTCTTAATATTGAGAGTGCTATTTTTGCTCTCCAACGGCGTAATTAAGCGGGTTGAAGGACGTTGGCGGTGGCATGTGGAGTGATAGGGTAGGTTTGCACCGATGGACTTTGGTTTTTTGTGTTATTTAGACAGTTAAAAGAATTATGCATCCTCTAGTTAATGCTAACTAAACCAAAGCATATTATCATGTGCAAGAATTCGATAGTTGGCTTTGTTTAAAAAATGCTTCGCACCATATTTCATTAGAAGAGTTCTATTCTATATCTATACGAAGCATTTCTTTCAAATAAAATTTCAAGATGGATTATTACCAACAAGTAAGATATGAGATTGATCTATGAAAATTTACTTTTGGAAGAAAAATTAATATGCATAGATAGTATTAGATGCATGTAAAATGCTAAATACAATGAAACTTCAGCTCAGGACATAGTATTTTTGCACAGTAAGAATTGCAAGGCAAGATCATGAATGATAATGATTAAAAATAAAGAAATATTTTACCGTGCACCTCTTTGTGCGATATTAGGCTATGTTGAATACCACGGATCTAAGCACTTTTTCTGAATTGGTTTGTGGATGAAAACTTCTTCCACATCCACGTTGATCATGGCTATTAATGTAGTGGTCAAAAAGAAATTGGACGAAGGTTCAAGCCCTCTTTCTAGCATCAAAATGTTAGTGAGATTTTTCATCTCACAACATCCGAGATGATTGTGGAATAAGTATTGTGCTACCACTTCCATGATTTTGAATTAGCAAATTCAAGTAATGTTGAATTTGCCTTAGAGTAGTAATTATGTTGTTACGTGCTTACATAATTGGGAAGTTGCATTCCAACTGTTTGTTGAAATGTCAAGTCCGATTTGACGTTGGTTTTTGATATAACTCAAGCAAAGTGAAACAAAAAATTCAAAATAGAATGCATATATAAAATCACATAGAGATTTACTTGGTTTGGGTCCCAATGAATCCTACGTCCACGGGCCAACTTCTTCTCTCTTTTATTTCTCATTTGAATCTACATTGTTTAAATCGTTCGGACTATATATTCTTCTTACAATTTCTTAGAATGGGAAAAAAGATCATTTACACTACTACAGTGCCTCCCCCTTTATCGTTGAGCTCCTTGGTGAATTTATAGAGTTATTCTGTCGTGTTTCTCTTTCCTTGTTAGATCTTTACATGTGTCATCCATCTTATGCTTGTTTTAGGTATGTGTGGATTGGTGAAGTGGATTTGGGTGGGAAGTTTTCCACTAGCAGCAAGATTTTTTTGCAGCAGGAATGCACGAAATTGAGGTGGAAAATGCCTAAATTTGAATAAATCACGTCTTCTTTGAGTTGGCAAAGCCGCGGGTTGGTGGGTTGCAGGCATGTGTAGATGAAACTGCATTGGGGAAACTGCCCTTTATTTGGAGATGAATTGTATCAACTGTCTTTTATAAATAAGGCATGGTGTTGGAGGGTTGCATGCCTTAGTAGTGGATGCTATGTCGTAATTCTGATGGGTGATTACTTCGTATGAATATATTCTGAGTAACTCCCATGGGTAGAGGACTGTACTGCCTCCCTTGACTTTGAAGAATGAGGTTCAACTTTTGGTCATGAAGTAGTTCACACCTTTGCATCATTCCTTGGACCTTTATGTGTGTGGTGAGTGTCTTTTACGATTACGGTGCCGCCTTATTACGTTAAATTTGCGGTACATCTTTATCACTTTAGCATTGACATTGGATTGTAGTGCAGTTTTTTCTCTTCAATGTCACATCCGGATGGCAAGGCATCCTTGCAGCTTTGTTATGTGATATAGGGTTGCGGTGCAGGCCTACCAATTTAGAAGTTAGTTTCAGTTTATGCCGCATCCATGCTTGGGTATAATCGTTTGAATAGATGTGCCACATTTCCAATATGAGATGAATATTAAGACCGCAGGTCAGTTCCTATCATTTGGATTTTGTTCCAACATGGGATTGCGGCTCACCCAAAGGTTGTAAAGGTAGCACAGTTTGAAGTGGCTATGTAATGTGGTTCAGGATGGATTTGGACGTCGTGACCTGACTTCCCATCGGTACAATATGAGGTTTATGCTTCCAAAGTGTGCCGACACAGTTTGGTTGCCGTGAACTTGATTTTGATAATGATGTGATTGGCCAGCTTTGCGTGTTAAAGTGGCATTTCCTATTGAAATTGGAGTAGTTTACAAGTGCGGCGTGCAATTCTTATTTGGCGTGCATTAGTCCACTTTGACTGACATTGGTGCTACACAGGCAGTCGTTCTAAGATTGTTTGCTTCTGCACTAAGGATCCAGTACTCGAGTGGATCATGAAATAAGAGTATGATAATACAACACAAATTGCCTTTATTTGGTTTGATTACTTAGTTTTGTGCATACGGTCAGCTCATAGTGTGTCATACTGCGACACCTCATATTTGTGGGGGTTGCGATGCTTATTCAAACATATAGGTTATTATGTTCATAAGATGAAGTGTATTTTCGCTTTTCTCTTTTTACACACGCTACTTTTATCGATTTTTAATATTTCAAAATTACTTCTATCTTCAAACCACAACAGCAGGTCATGAAAATAAAGGTTTGTTTAAACCGCTTGCTTGATCCAAGCAAACTTTGTATGCTAACTTCGCTTCCGCCGAACTAGGTTTGTGTAATAAGCTAGTTAATGTAGAGCGAGGTTTGTATAACATCTTAATTTGGACCGAGTGAGGTTCGTGAACCAACCACGTCATGTTCGAACGTGGTTTAAGAAAAATAAAAGCATTTTCGATATGAACTGAGAGATGAAAAGAAAAAAAATGGGGTGTGACAATTTTCTAAAAATGAATGGATGTGAAAGAAGAAAAGTAGGGTAGGGATAGAAATAAAACTTTTTTGGTCTTAGCAACTCTAGAATGTTTTTACAAACACATCATCGTTAAGGACTTTTACATAAAAAATCACTGAAATGCTATTATCACAATCTTCTCTAACAAAAATCCCGATGCAATTCCTATCTTAAGCAAAAAAATAAAAAATGAAGAAATCACTAGTAATTCCAATCATTGCCATAAGCTTTCTTCTGCTTAATCTCATGCTGTCTTATTCAATTCCATCAAAAATCGATGGGTTCGCTTATCGGGTTGATGGTGATGGATCGTCTACAGAGTCTACTAATATACTAATAGAAGCGTTCATGGATCCACTTTGTCCCGATAGTCGAGATGCTTGGCCTCCGTTGAAACAGCTGTTTGGCGATTACTCCTCTCTCGTTTCTCTCAGTGTTCATCCCTTTCCTTTGCCGTAGGTTTCTATTTTGGTACTTGCCTTTACTAATTTTAATTATTAGCAACAATTGATAGACTAATTAGGAAAAAAGAGTTTGGAAGACTATAGATGTATGGCTGCTATCGTGTCACTTTGCTTAGACATACGTTGGGGAAAATCCCTTATAGCTCTAGTCCAGAAAATAAATTACTTAGCCTCAATATTTGATGACTTCTGATGAGTATATCCCAGGTTGGTGAACTAATATGATTACGAAATAGGCTAATTCTATTTCCACCCCGATTTTTGTCTTTCCCACCGCATCAATTTTTTTTTTAAATCAAATGACATTTTTACCCTCATTGTAATTAAGTTGAAATGAGTTGTCTATTTTATTTGAAGTTTCTGCAATAACGAATTAATCAACCTATCATTGTAATTAAGATGAAATGAGTTGTATTTGAAGTTTCTGCAATAACGAATTAATCAACCTAAAAAATAGAAATTAAAGAAAAAACACAGGCCACGTGAATGAGTAGCTAGGTTGCGGCACAACCCATGCTACCCATAAATGTGGATTCTATCATAACCACGTTTGGCTCAAACGTGGTTATCTAGGAATTCACGTTTCAGCCTAATGTGGTTGTCATAGGAACAACGTTTGCCCTAAATGTTGTTCCAATAGAAATCATATTCGTTTATGTGAATTAGGGTTTTTATTCCCCTTCCGATATCTTTTTTTTTGGACGTCGATTGAATGATGCAATGCAAGAAGTTGAAAAAATTAAACAGGACGAAACAAAATTAATTAGAAATTACTATGACGATGCTTAGATCTACGTTCAGCTTCCATTAGAATTCAGATTGAATTGTTTTACTGAATTGGAGAGAAGAGAGATGGGAAGTAAGGAGGCAGTAAAAAAGGTAAGTAGGGGTAGTTTTGGAATATAAAGGGGTGGGAACAGTAAAAAGTGGGGTGTGTGTTCTTTTTTGAAATGGCGGGGTGGAAAAGACAAGAAACGGGATGAAAATAGAATAAGCCTAAGAAATATAAATACTAAAGAATTACTATTCAATCACATTGTCAATTGATTTATAATAATAAGGAACTCTGTTCAATTCTTATGCACATGCTTCATGCTATTAAATATAAGGTACATTGAATTTTAAATTTACACATATTACTTACCTATGGTTCTGAGGTGTGCAGCATTGTTTAAGCGGTGTATTTTGTAGATTAAGGATGTTGCAGATTTGAAGGATGAATCTACTCAGTAGTATGTATTAATAACTAACCAGCATTTGCTGAGTACTGACTAGAGATGGGATTTGAATTCGTGACTGTAATGCTATATCATATTTTCGAATAAAAAATAAAGTGATATTTTTTATCATGCTCGGGAGTTAAAACTCGTAATATTATCTATATCATCATAGTTTTCTAATAAAAAACACAAATGTATTTTGAGATGTTCACATGTATCAAAAAATGCGACACTAAAGACATTACAACAACTACTAAAACTAATACGTCAAAAATAATGCTTAGATAAAGTATATTTTCAATACGAAAATAAATATAAAAACAAAATTTTGAAAGCTCTTTTCATATTAGGAAATATAAAAGTTAAATTTTTATTGGAATATTTTAAGAAACTTGTTAAAAGGAACAAAGATAGAATTAGTTATGAGAAATGACAAGAACCTTTGATATAATCGGTTGAAACTTGAAAGTAACGGTCCAAATTATATTACGTCGGTATTTAAAACACCAAAAATCGGTACGTCAAAAAACTCATAAGCATCGATTTTCGTAATGACTCTTGAATGAAGTCGATCAAAGACGCTCATAATTAGTGCAAAAGAAATTTCCTAACGGTGCCTTAAGATACATCTCATGTGGGGGAGTGTGTTGGAAAAAATTTCAAATTGATAGTTTAATAATTTGTGATCTATATATCTCACACTTTCATGTAGTTTTATAACAACATAAGTGATTATACGGTGTCTTAGTATTACAAATTTTTGATGTATGACTCAAGGTTTTGAATCTCGGATTTCGATCACGTTTGATTTCAAAATTATCACACAAACTATCTCGTATCGTAGGAGATCTCGGACGATATGATTGTATCTCAAATGTACATCGCAAATTGATATATCGGGTCTTAAAGTACATCTTGGTAAAATCTAGGAGTTACTTTTGCGTCTAGAATTGATGTTTTAATGATTTATTTAAAAATTATAGTTTTCGAAGTAAAAATAAAAACTGTAACATACTTGATTTGCATAGAAAAGAAATTGAAATTAATGTTTTCAAGAATAGTGGTAGCTTTGGTTGAATAATATCCTCCTATTTGAATATAAAAAAGAAACGAAGTATTTTGTTGTAACCCATCAAGGTAAAAGGTAGAAAAATATGTTTAGACGATTGGTAAATTATAATTGAATTGAATAGTTCCTTTCGAACCTATATAAAAGCCGAAAATGTTGTGCAAACAAAGAAAAAGATATAATTTCGGTTGAGATATTAGATTGAGATTTTGATTTATATTTCGGATGAGATTTGAACATTTTAGACGAGGTGGATGTCAGACGAGATATGAATGAGACTTAATATTTCGTTTTGTTTAAGGTGAAAAAGTCTCGGAGAAGACCTCGAGTGACGTATAGAAGATTTAAAACATTGTATGATTATATTATTAAAAACCATTCGATTACACAAATAGGATTGAAGGTTTGGTGTTATCACATTATTTATATCAAAACGTATTATTCGAGTACGAAAATGCATACTTCTTGTTATACAAGCTGAAGGGATAACACTCGTGTGCAACCTCAAAGCATATGTGATATTGTCGTAATTACATTTATCATGACACGATATTAGATTTTGGCTGATACAAGGTTAAATTTTAACATGTTATTTTAAAATTATGATTTTATAAATGCGTCTTTGGTATATTTCCACAAAAGTGTAAGTGCATTTTTTTTCATTTCACATGGTTGTGAATCCTAGTTGTGAATCTTTAGAAGTGTCAGGCATAGCAGTCTTGTAGGATCTATGAACATTTGCTATCGTTTGAAAAATAAGACATGCCTTTGTGGTCAACAAAGCTAACATAATATGTTGTTATGTGGTAAGGCGAAGGCGTTTGCGAGGATGTAATATGTATACATAGCATAAAAATCACAATGTTAGCGAGGGCATAAATACTTGTATGATATAATAAAGGGTGTAAATCTGCATATGTCTATAATTATGAGATAAGTAAAGGTAAAATGGGTAACGTACGAAGGCTTAGGATGGGATTTTTTTTTTTAATTATTGTTTTGTTTCTTATTTATTTATTTGTTTTGTTAGCTTTTTTGTTCATATACTTTAATGAGCGACTTTAATCTCATTCAACTATTTTGTGTGAAAAACATCCTAAAAAGCTATCCAAGTAAATACCACTCATAGTTGAGGTTTCTATTTTCAAATTTTAGTTGTCTCATCTTGGGATTGCCACATGCAGTATCTCTTACCAGATGAGATCTCATAGTTGACAAACATATATCAGATGTACATTTCGGGTTGACATCTTAGATGTTAAAGTATGTTTCAGGGCTGTTTCAGAGTAACTTATATATCTAAGATTGACATTTAATTTTTATTTTATTTTATTTTTGATAAAAACTGCAATATACTTAGATTTGCATATAAAGAGAGTTGTTGGAATAAGAAGAGTATTTTTTATATGTACAGGAATTGGTAGTTAAGTAACTTATTTGGTTGTAAATCTGGACATTGAAAGAACAAAGTCTTTTGCAATGACTCACACGAATAAAAAATGTATAAAATATTAAAAAAATTGGACCTGTATAAAAGGTTGAAATAAAAATTATGGAAAAAATAAACATATCGCTTCAAATGAGATTTCAGATGGTAATCTTCCTATATGTCATCTCGTTCAAGTGCAAAAATAAGGGTTTGAAGGAGATTGACGAAATTTAAAATAGTATTCATAGCGCTTGTCCGAATGAATACGACTTTCCAACAGGATCCATCAAAATGAATTTGAATGAGCGCCACCGTGCAATGTGCAGTTCGCTTGGTTTTATGGTTGAAACAGAACATACCCTATAATGCATGGAGTCTATAGTATACAGTTCCAATCAAGGGTAAGCAGTGATGAGCGTCATCTGTATATTTGTACCTAAACATAGCTAATTATATTATACATTCGTACAAGGTATTTTAAGTTGACGCTCCTCCCGACTATCACACTCAAGTATCAAAGCGAACTCCCATCTTTCATTAGAGCATCCTAAGGTTGGACTTGGGTTGCAAAAATAATGACAAAATACCATCAAGGCTACTGAAGAATATGCATGTGGTACCTTATGTAAGTCTTTCATTAGAGCATCCTAAGGTTGGACCTGGATTGCAAAAATAATGACAAAATACCCATGAAGGCTACTGAAGGATATGCATGTGATGTATGCTAAAGCGATAATTTAAATCATTTGATTTATTTATTTCAAATGATTCAATTAAAATATTTGATTTAAAGAATTATTAGAAGGTGGTTAATATTTATGATATATCATCATTTAAAACGTGATAACATGAATTTCAAGAAGTGGTTCATCTAACTTATAATCATATAAGAAAGGAGTTTAATTCAATTAAGATTCAAATTATTAATTTATTTTGATTCAAATTTAGTTTATGTCATTAATTTTATTTCAAATTTTGCTAAATTTATTCTACAAAACCCATTTTTCAATAACTCGTAAGTTGCATTTTCAACTCATGGTACATAGGTGTTTCCCAGGCTGCATTTTTTACATAGGAAATATTGGTTTTTATATAAATTTCTCACTATTTTATTCCAAAAGTATTTGTTATATTATTTTAATTTGAAGGTGCAATATTAATTTCAAGATTCAAGATCTTAAACACTATCATATGATCCTCTAATATCTTTTTGCCCAGGATCAAGATTTAAAGTCTGGAGTTTTTCTACTTTATTGTAGATAGCCATTATAAACCAAACACTAAAAAAGCATTAATAACTATATATGTATGTGTGTGTCTATACACACATATACGGGGAAGGTTCAATGATACCCCTAGTTTGGAGCACCCCTATTGTATCTTGGACTACACTATTCCGATTGCTATAAAAATTTATATATATATTTATTTCATACTCAATATCATCTTCACAAAGTTTGGGCTCATTTGGATATATTTAACGTAATATATTTGATATGTAAATTTAATGGTTGAAATAAATGTTTTAACGATGAATAATTGACTTATGATTCTGAAGAGTCTATAAATTTTGAAACAGCTTCATTTTTTTGAGAGATGGTATTCATAATATAGATTAAACTACTATAAATTTTAATAACATTTGGAATAATATAGCTTAAGATACAATAGGGGTTCTAAAGGGATGCTCCAAAAGAGGGGTGCTCTTTTTCCTGTATGTATGCGTGTGTACATATATAAAATTGTGTACATATATAAAATATGTTTTGGTTTAAGAATTAGCGATCGTAGAAAGAATGAATGAATCAAAAAATTGAGCACAAGAGATGAAGAGAAGAAATTTGTTTAGTCGAAAACGAGGGAGGATCATCAAAGCTTTGGCATCAGTAGTCGAGGCATGATTCGGTCTATAGGCGGTGTATGGGTTTATTGTTTTGGCTTATGATATTTTTTTTTGGTTATTTGTTTGTGAATATTTAAACATGAGAGGTTAAGGTGTTTATATATTGCCGGGTTGACACATGGATAAAATTACATATTGGATTTTTTTTTTTTTTTTGATTTAAAATAAATGTTTATCATTTGTTAACAAATTTTTTATTGGTTAACTTCTTATTTATTAGTTTTGATTAGATGAGACTTTTTTTTATTCCTTAATATGTGTACTGTAAACCGAGGTTTGAGATCTTGGTTTCAGTCTTTGTAATTTTAGGAATGTCGATCTAGTTCTTAAATTTCGGTTTATGTTTCACTTTCGGATTTCATTATTTATTTTTAATATAATTGCACATGTACTTGTTTAACTGATTGAACCAATATCTGTAATTTATCTTTGATTGAAATATAAGACATAAATGAACAATACATATTAGTTATAAATATTTATAACACTAACAAATGTTTGTTTATTACTTCATATTTAACCTTTTTAGTTTACAGTATTCATATACTTATTGATTAACTTATTTTGTATAAATATTAATTTAATTATTTTGTTAATTAAATTAGTTGCGATTTGGTCAGATTAACTAAATTTCACTGTCTACAAATCTAACCACTCTCTTGAATCTTGATTGTAAATTGGTTTACATGGAAATTGTTTCCTTATTTGCCCAGTGTTATAACTAAAGTATTCAGGTTTATTTTAACTATTTATGTCTTCATTATTTTATTTAATGTCAAATTATTTATTTATTTACTAAACAGTGGATCATTACAGTTCCAATCCCAGAATTGATGAACTACTGAGACATTTTTCAAGCATTAGAGCCCTGCATGTTTCTATTTTTTTTAAAAGAAGACGAACCTTTTTTATTGACAAGCATAATGACTTTTATGAGAAAAGCAAAAAAAAAAAAAAAAAAGAAAGAAAGAAATAAATAAATAAATTGTAATGCTCTAAACGACATGAGCATGCAGTGTAAGTTGTGTACTGATTGTGCATAAAACAGGCTGTATACCTATCATTCGAAATTTTGATTACTTACTGCCCTGAAATTCATATGAGGTCAGTTGCATTTCATATCTTAGTTGTGCTTATTCTTGCCACTGGAAATGTCAGGTACCATGATAACTCTTTTGCCGCATGTCGTGCACTTCACATAGCGAACAGGTTGAATGCCTCTGCAACATTTCCTTTGATGGAGATTTTATTCAAGCATCAGGTATGAATCTGACAGTATATGAGCTGTAACTAGCCAAGTTAATAACTTTGATGATCTCTTCAGCCTTGTTATGTAATTTGTCTGAACATTAAGTTGTTCAATTTCCGTCTTTGAATTTAATATGTAAACATAAGCAGGATAGGTATTCCAATGCACAGACTCATGACAAGCCAAAGAGTTACATAGTTGATGATATGTCAAACTTTGCGGCGCATGCAATTGAAAGTACAACGGATTCATTTAAATCCGGGTTCGAAGATTTGAAGACAGATTTAGCAACTAGAACTTCCTTCAAGGTAAGATAACATTAGAGATTTTTGTCCTAACACCTTTTAAGTTTTAATCACCTACATATTTTTTTAGTATGCTTACCTCCTTAATTATAAAGTTGCAAACCATAATGTATCAAATTAGATCAAATTTATATAAAAGATAATTTGCAAATGTCATGCTAAGGGGAGTTATACGTAATAATAAAATAATAATTGAAGGGTGGAGTCTAACATCTAATTTAGTATGGGCTTATGTTATTATTTAGTGATATTTTAGGAGTAATTCTTAGCATAAGTCTGAATACCTGTTTCTCCAGTTTGGGTGTCTGAGAGGAGTATATGGGACACCATTCTTTTTTGTCAACGGGTTTCCATTGCCAAATGGTGGCTCTGCTCTTTCTTATAAAGCGTGGAAAGAGATCATCGATCCGCTCTTATTGAAGCAAGGGATAAGATTGGAAGTTTCTTCTTCTTAAACGTAATATATGCGTATCTAATGCCATATTGTAGATATAGCATAACTATCACTTTGTGAAACATGATAACATGGTTGTGTCCTGTATGTCAACTAATTGTTAGTCAGGCATGTATATGTATCTCGTGGTTCAATCTGTTATTGTGTATGCATATCCATCTTGTAGATTGTGGTAATAAAAATAACCTATGTCATGATGTAAAGCAAGAAGGGTGCATTCTACATGCTGTAAACATACGTTTCAGAAGGCATATTTAGATTGAGTTATGCAGAAGTTCACAAGAATGATATAAATGGTTAGATAAATGTTATTATTTATGTTCTCTCAAGGATAGCCAGATGAAAGGAAATGTATAGGCAACTTGTTTAATTATTGCCATCAGACCTGAGAAAGGTTGCATTACAGGTTTTTCCTTTCTTCTTCTTTCTTTTTTTTCCTCCTTCCATTATTACTATAAGTAACATAGACGGAAGCTATGATTAGTAAGCAAATGCAGTCACAGCCGAGAACATTTGGACTCTAGGACCATGGATTAACAGAAGAGGGTAAAAATGTGAAAGAATATTATTTGCTAGGGGAGGTTTGATGAGTTAGATCAGCCTAGTACCCTAAACTACTTAATCGGCAGTATCGATTGTAGAAATTGTGTCCATGAATTTGAAGAAAACCATTATTTTATTCTTGTTTTTGTACATAATAAAATGTTGATCCTTCTTTATGTTGATGTCTGATTTGTAAAGAGCTAATGTTGCGTCAGTTTGTTTATAATGTTGAATGACAATGTTGAAAATTCTATTCTGCATGTTAAAAATTGGATTTTGAATGCTGTAAAATTCGTTCGTTTACTTGTTTTAAATATTCTGATTAAAAACTTGCTTTATCAGATTAAGCTGTTATTTTGACTGTACTATCCCCCTTTCTTCATAAGACAAACACGAGATTTTTCAAATTAATATTATGGGGGAAAAATTTTAAAGAACAAATTATTTAAAAAAATTGGGCATAAGGACATGCACGTTTTGTTTTGTCTCAAGGACAAGACCAAAGCCCATTCGCGTAAAACATTCATCTACCTTTCTGGTTCCTTCCATTCGTCTTTTTTCTTCAATGTCAAATTCTTTCATTCGCTTTTAAAATTCCAATTCACAACAAAAATGGCGTCCCAAACCAAAAGTAAATCGTTATCTTCAACTCAACCGCAAACTTTAACGCACGAAGAACTACCACTAGAAATTCAACACCAAATACTGATTCGTGAAATCGATGGTCTAACTTCAGCGGAAATTTAGCAACAAACTCCAAATCGAGAAACCGAACTCGTAGCTCCACTAGATATTCAACAACAATCTGCAATTCCAGAAAAGAAAAACCTAGCTCAATCTGATCTGAAACTAGAGACGATGAAAGTAAAAGTTAGCAAGTTAAAATTACGAAAATGGCCAATTGAAGAAGAAGCACAACAGAATTGAGAAAAAAGAACAAAAAGAATAAATGAACAAAATAAAGCAGATGAAAACCAATCAAAAATAACAAAAAACATACTGGAAAAGGTAATTGGTACTATAAAACTAAGTTTAACAAAGTTAATATAGTTGTACTATAATAGTATTGAACTTGTTTCGCAGAACAATAAAGAAAACATGTAGCAAAAAACAGCTTCCGAGAAAACAACTCAAGAACAATTCCAAAAAGCAGAAGAGAAGATCGAAGAAAAAAAATGAAGAAACAATTCAGAAGGAAATTCAAACAGAAACTCAAAATACAATTCAACAGGTAAATGGTACTATAAAATTATGAAACTAACAATATCATATTTAAATGTATTCTAATAGTATCAAAAATGTTAAACAAGAAAATGCTCAAAAAAAAAGGATTTTTTTTTTCAAATGAAGAATCTGAAGAGGAACAAATCAATTCGGTAAAATTACAAATACCATCACTTTATGACATGTTACATATTGCAAAAATGATACCTACAGTTTGTTTGGTAGAAGACAAGGTTTTGTAGTTTTCATCACCATTTATTACAAAACTGATACTAATATATTGGAAAAGCGATGCCCATCATCTATTTGATTTAAGCGGTGCTTTGTAATTGAAGAAATTATTTTCACTGGCATATATAATAAAACCGATACCAACATACTGCAAAACTGATACACACTGTCTGTTTGTGTGGAGCTGATGCCTTATGATTTAGAAATTATTTTTCCATTTTATTTGTAGCAAAACTAATCTCAATACCTTACAAAAATGATACCCACTTTATATTTGTTTGAAGTTGATACTTTCATTTTTACATATTGTTTTTACTATAATTTGTTAAAAAACCGATACAAATATAAACCAAAAATGATACCTCTAGTTTGTTTGTTTGAAGTTATTGTTTTGGAATTTTAAAATAATTTCAAGCGTACTTTTTAACAAACTGATACCCATGTTTAATAAAAATGATATCCATTGTTTGTTTTGAGTAGAATTGATAACTGATAATTTTATAAACTGTTTTTCATATCATTTGTAGCAAAACTGACACTGATATCTTGGAAAAATGATTGAAATAATCATTTTGTTTGAAGTTTGTACTTTGTGCGTTGATACGTTGTTTCCATTGTATTTTTTATAAAAACTGATACCATTATTAACCAAGAATGATACCTATAGTTTGTAAGCTTGAAGGTATTAGTTTGAAATTTTAAAAATTATTTCAACTATCATATTTAAGAAAACTGATACCTATATCTAACAAAAATGATACCCACTGACTATTTTGACTAGAGTTGATGCCTTTATAATTCTATAAATAATTTTCAATGTATTTTGTAGCAAAATGATATCAGTACATTGCAAAACTGATACCAGTAAAATGCTTGTTTAAAATTTGTACATCGTGCTTTTTCGAATTATTGTCACTACATCATGTTTAATAACCGATACCATTATAAATAAAAACCGATACCTAAATTGTGTATGTTTGAGTTAAATGATATGGAATTTTCAAAACTATTTCAAATGTCATTTTTAGAAAAACTGACATCGGTATTCAACAAAAAGTAGCTGTTTTGAGTAGAGTTGATGTCTTTCTAATTTTATAGAATATTTTCCACGTAATTTATAGCAAAAATGATACTAATAACTTGCAAAAATAATACCACTAACGTGTTTGTTTGAAGCTTGAACTTTTTATCTTTATACATTGTTTTCAATGCATTTTATTTAAAAACCGATACCATTATAAATTACCTAAATCATGTATGTTTCAGGTTAATGATTTGAAGTTTTAAAATTATTTGCACCGTCATGTTTATGAAAATCGATATCAGTATTCAACAAAAATGATACCCACTAGATGTTTTAGTAGAACTTTATCTTTCTAATTTTATAAATAATTTTTCATGTAATTTTAAAAAATGCTACGGGTATCTTCTAAAAATGATACATTAACATGCTTGTTTGAAGCTTGTAATTTGTACTTTTATAAATTGTTTTTACTGCATTTTAAAAAAAAACTGACACCATTATAAATAAAATGTGATACTTATAGTTCATACACTTGAAGTTGTTAGTTTGGAATTTTCAAAATTATTTCAAATCTCATTTTAATGAAAACTGATACCTATGTTTAACAAAACTAATACCTTTAAACTGCAAAAATGATATTCCTTATATATTTGCATGAAGTTGTTTCATTATAGTTGATTGTTATGTTTCAATGTCATTTGTTTCACTGTCAACTTAGTGCCTCGTTTTCAAACAATAAGATGATGATGATTTTGTCCATCCACGTGAAGGATAAGAGTAGGAAATAACAAAAGCTAAGCCATATACAACATACAGATATGGCTTACAAGCAATTTTCAAGATGATAAAATTGGTAAAAGAAATGAATGGCTTAACCATAAAACAAATATGCACATTGAAAAAGACCACATTTTACAACTTCTTCAATGTCTTCTATGAAGAAAGAATAATAATAAAGGAATGCAAGAAGCATCAACACAATTTGGATGCTTTATATAAATGCTACTCAATTGAAACTGATAATTTCATGTTTGGAGAAGACAAAATGAAAGTAACTGCCACATACATTAGCTTGCTTTTTGGTCTATCGTTGAAAGAAATAAACATAGAACTGACACAAAAAATGATGAACAAAACATTCCAACAGAGTGCAAAGAATTTGCAAGAAGAAATTTTGACAATTGTACTTTCATTACAAGAAACGTGGTTGAAAAGAGAATAAAACAAGAAATAGCAAAAAAGAAAAAGCAAAATGAAAAGGACCTACCATCGTTGATAGTAATGGAAATAATGTTAACATTTTTCTTCCCCAACAACCAACAAAATTGAGATGGAGAATTCTACCGTTCTTTTTGAAACAGTGTAGACAGTTTCTTGACCATAAACAATAGAGAAAGTTTTTAGTAAATTTGTCAAAAAATTGATCCACAAACCAAGAAATATGTCAGGATGCTCCATGCTTCTGTTAGTAAGATATGTTATTCAAAATATTATTATTTGAAATATTATTTTTAATAATCATATCTAATCGGTTCTTTAAATGCTTATAGTACTACATACGTGAGAAGATGAAGCTCATTCAACCAAGATGACAATGTACTCAAGATTTACCAAGATTTGCAAGATGAGATTTGCGAAAGCTTAAAGACATAGCAGTCAAACAATTTTTGGATGAGGTAAAATATGGTGACGTACATTAAAAATCCATCTTATCTACATTAATCAATATTATTTTAACTTTTACTTAGAGTCGATTTTAGCACTATATCTTTTCTACTATCATTTTTGACCATACATAGTATTAGTTTTTACCTCAAGCATAGTGTCAGTTTTAAATTTGGTATCATTTTTGTCTCTGCATAGAGTTCAAAACTTAATATAATTTTTGTCTCCGCATAGTATCAGTTTAGCTTCTACATAGTATCATTTTTGATACTTGGTATCAATTTTTTCTCTGCATAGTATCAGTTTTGCCTGTATAGTATCTGTTTTGTTCCATCATAGTATCAGTTATAATACACAATAATACTTGATATTATTTTTAATACCGTACAGTATCAGTTTATAACTCTACAAAGTATCAGTTTCATAACTATTATATTTGCTTCTATTAAAAACTCAATTATCATTGTAAGTTATAACATAATATTATATCTTAAAACTAAAACAAAATTTTCCTACCAATTATACCCGTGAAAGAAACAACTAATATTCTTCCACATGAAAAAAGACTTCTTCAAACATCTACAAAACAACAATCAAGCAACAAAGGAAAAGAAAAGCAAGGGAAAAAGAAAAAGAAAAATTAAAGAAGCTAAACAAAGTATTAGATCATTTGAAGAAGATGTAAGCATTAGAGTCTTTCAAATGCACATAAAAGATTTGGAGGATGAAGCCAAAAAAGAAAAAGGAACTGGAAAAAGAAAAGAAAATGCGGATAGAAGTCGAGAAAGAAATTCTAAAATTGAAACAAGAATTGAGAGAAATCAAGTCAAGATTGCAAGTGAATGAAGAGAGAAATTTGGACACTGAAGTACAAAATCTACACGTAGTAGATGAACCCGAAATGAATGAAGAGGGTGAAGAAAAAATTGAAGAGACAAATGCTGACTCTAATGTAAAAAACGACCACACAGCAACTAAAATAAACAAAGATACATGTTTAGAGACGGAAACTCAAAATGCAGAAAACATATCTGCAACTGAAAAGAATGAAGAAAAGAATAAAGAGGAAAATGTAGAGTGTCAAGTAGAAAAGGTGGAAAATGAAACATAAAATAAATAAAGAATTGTAGAGCATGATATAAAAAAATCAGCTAAAATAGCAACTGAAGTGCATGAAAAGGTACAGATAGAAACAGAAAATGAATTGTTAGAAAAAGTCCAAAATGAAGAAAATAAAGCACAAAATGAAGGAAGAGTTGCACATCATGATATAGAAAAAGCAATTGAAGTGCATAACAAGGTGCATACAAGACTGAAAATCAAAGTGCAATAAAAAGTGCAAAATGAAGAAAATGAAGCACAAAATGAAGCAAGAATTGCAGAGTATGACATAGAAAAAGCAACTGAAATACCAAATGAAGTACATGAACAAGTGTATATAGAAACTGAAAATCAAGTGGAAGAAAAAGTGCTCCAACCAAATCAAGGTACACCATTGGAGACCACAAAAGAAAGTGCAGACATGATAGACAAAACAAATGAATCGGTTCTTCCAACAAATAAAAAAATGGTAAAAAAAAGAAACAGAAGAAGCTCAAAATATGAAGATACCACTATCAAAAGCCAAATTTTACCCTACCATGTTTCAGTACTTAACTTCAATCTTCAATCTTTCAAACTCTATGACACACAATAGTTTAAAACAAAAAAAATAAACAAGATGATGAAAAGAAACCAACAAAACCTGCTGGTCGAAAAGGGAAAACAACAATGAAAAAATCAGCTGGCCGAAAAAGCAAAGCAACACATAAAAAACAGCTTCTCACGTGCAAAGAGTAAAAGCAAGAACAAGAAAAAGAAAACAAAGCGAGAGTTTTGAATATGGTTAGAAACAGAAAAGAAGCAAATAAGCCAAAACCAAAAAAAAACAAAGATGATGAAAAAAAAGTTACAGAAGAGGACTTCCAAAAGGCACTTGCAAATAGAACTAACGCTTTCAGAGATAGGACGAGGACACTGCAAATGCTTGGTATTTTTGAACATAGAACAACAAAATGTAATCAAAATTTTCTTTTCTCTGACATCAACACAAAAGTAAGTTTACAAATATTTATAAAAATGTTACATGCTAAAATATCTTTAATTAATTGATTCAAATTTTTTTTGTTAAAACAGTGAAGTAGCATGAGAGGACCATGACACAATCAAATGAGGATGTGTAATAACAAAAAAACACTACGACGTATTCTTGAAGGAAGTTACAAGGATGGCAGGTACATAAAAAAATATATTTAATAATACCGATATCAATCAAAATAAGTACAAAAACCAATATCTAATAGTCGTTTAATTAGAATTCATTCTTGGTTATTTTCTGCTATTCATGACAAAACTGATACTTATATATCCAGAAATGATACCAAGTTTTGTTTGTTACAACTTGATGCTATGTAAATTTAATTATTTAGTTGACTGTCATATATGACAAAAATAATATCAAAATAGTGCAAAATTGATACCAACACTACAACAAACAGACCTTTTTATAGCGTTTAAAAACCGTATTAAAGCTTTCTATAACGTTTCTACAAACGCCATAGATCAAAAAGTTGTAATAAGTCTAATAGATACAATTGTGTTTCAAAATTGCAATGAAAAACAGACTTTTAACAGCGTTTTTGTTGTCATCTTACACTAGACGTGTCGGTACAACTACTTTTCTATAGCGTTTTGAAGCTTGCTATAGAACTTTTACACAGAGTTGTGTTTTATGATACTAACAATTATGACATCATCTAATTGCTATAATATGTTGACATGTCATATTATTATAGCATCTAAAAACGTTGTGGAAATATTATATCAATCTTTTGTTACGCATTGAAATGCTATATAAAATTCATTACTATCTAGTGTAGCATTGTTTTTTGCTATGAGAACGGTTTAATCCCTGCAAAATATTTTGTATAGCACTAGCATAATGCTATAGTATATGAAAGCTGTAACAAATTTTCTTTTCATAGCATAGTTAACACGCTATAAAAAGTTTCCATTGCATTTTTTTATTGCAATATATATTCAAGCTTACATTTTTCAATTTTACTAAACTTGTTACAACTAATATATTATAACAATTCAAAATACCACACTTATCACATTGTAATGTACGTAATCAAATGGAGTCATAAGCTAAACCACAATATATATATGTGTGTGTGTGTGTGTGTGCGCGCGCGCATGTGTGTGTAATATTCCGATACACGGAGTATTAAGCATATAAATATTTGTGACCAAAAGTAACAATACTACAACTGTAGCTAACCAAAATGATACAAACTAAAAACAAAGACATATGAACGTCGATAGACAACACATTAATACAATCATGTAGCAACCTCAAAAGCATCATACAACATCTGTAAAAAAGAAGCACATACGTGCATATGTTAGTCATAAATGTAGAAATTTACAAGTACTAAACAGCATGGTTTCAAATAGAAACTTTATGAATTAATCACTCAAAAAAGAAATCATACTAGGAGAACTTAGCCTGTGTAGCTTATATTATCCATTATGGTACACAAAGAAGATATTTTTTCCCAATCAATGGTAAAGAATACAAAATAGTTATGCAATCTCTGAGTTCAGATGGATTATAACTTGTTTGTTGCTGCAACTTTAGCTCTACATTCGGTACAGTATGATTTAGAATGACATATAAGTGATGTAAGACTATAATTTATAAACTACAAAAATATACATGTTTCTATAATTGCAAGCTTACCCTAGGACGGAAGTTTGGTTCTAATAAAAAGAAAAACAACAGATGCAATAATCTTTGATGGCAAGAACTGAAGACATCTATATTTTCTATTTGGCTTAACTCGGCAATATAATCAGCTATATATTCTAATTTTGTGCTAGAGTACTGCAAAAGAAATTCAGTCAATACATTTGAAAGATAGTTCGCAAAAGTAAACAGGAGTAGAAGTTTGCTTCAAGAATTGTTGAGACTGTTGACATTGATCACTTCAAGAAAGAAGATTAGAAGAAGAAAAATCAACAAAAGGATATTATAGCATAGTTCAAGTCTACTAATTTGTAGAAATCCAGACAATCAATGTGAAGATAGCATGCACATGTTCTTAAGTATGCAATAAGTAGCAACCAATAAATGACTTGATAATAAAGAAATGAAATTGGAATTTTATTAAAAGATAGAAATAAGTGGAAAGTAGGTTGGCTAGAAAATAAGCAAGTTTTCCAATGTTCTCATTGAAGAAATGACTAGATAACAGATTGATGTCCAGAGGGCAAGGGTTACTGTGAATTTTACAATTATAGAAAAGCATGAATAAAACATAATAGAAAACTGAAAGGAATGAATGTTGAAAAATGTAGAGTGCATAAACCACATATATAATATAAGAGCTAGCCGTGGGTTGGAAAGGACAAGACGTGACTGAACCACGGTCACAGTCTGACTCACAAGAATAAATTAAGCGGCTGTGTATTTTATAGTTTAAATTATTACTGAATCCCTCTTCCCAGCTCATCTTTGAGCTTTTATGCTTGCTTTTCTTCTATTGTTTTACATGCCTACGTTGTCACTCTAACGGTTCCGAAGGGTAGGAGGCATCCCAGTCTAACTGTTCCAGTGGATACAAGATCACCAATAAATTATACATGATCTATATGAACATTCAAGTAACACGGGTTCTATTCACGTCAAATGAGGTGCTTGGTTCAACTATCACAACAACGAGACAAGTGAAAGAGAATACACTTATCCAACTGGTTTGGAACTTTGACCATTAGGAGAATTATAATGGTTCAACTGACAGAATTTTGGTCCATAAAAGTATACACCGAAATTAATGAAGAGAAGATATATAGGTCAACGATTAAAGATTTATATTGATGTGAGGAAAGATGGAAGGTATACAGCTCATCGAGACATCACAATGTGTGTTACTGGTGATTGTGAACCTACTCCTGTAGGTGTAGATATCAACCATGACTTCTCCTCCTATTTTACAGTTTCAAAAGTTCCATTATTTATCCAAATTAAAGAAATATAGGCTTAGTTTGTCATGAAGTTATTGGGCAACTAGCTAATAGCTCAATTCTATCTCAGCTTCAGTTGATAACCTAAACATCAACATCTAATGTTTTGGATGATATCAAAAAAAAAATCTTAGATTTACCACAACAAAAAGTGACAGAAAACATGCAAGCTTACTAGTAATGCATATCTGAATAAAGTTTAAATTAAACTTACAAGAAACCGGTTCCATTCACAGCAGGCCAACCTATTGTAGTACCAAGAGCATCTTCACTGACTTCTAATTCGGATGCTATTCTCCATGGACATGTTTTTGGATCTTTTGCAATATCTATCCAAACTTTAATTAATTGCTTTTTGTTTTTGAGCAGCCCTCTTCCTATTATCCATTCCTGCATATAAAAGAAAACAATTAGAACTATAAGAGACCACATAGAGGGTGTTTTAGAGAGTATGTGGGTCCCATCAAGCTGAGAAACAATTGAAGATGTGTCGATATTTTCATAATATAGTTATCATTCAGACTAAAAAGCAAACTTGTTGTACCTGAGACTAAATTTTTTTGCAACTTTTTACTTGTGTCTATTTACCTGATTTATTTTCAATACCAAAACTCCTACATGATCAAATTTATAATGAGGAGTTCAGCATAAAATCAATGAAACAGGGACATGCATGCTTTAACAACCAGTAAACCGAATCTGCTCATGAATATAAATATATATAACATTAACCCTATAGAAAATGCAATGGCATACGATTAGTATATGATACTAATACAGGCTACCAGCAAACTCAGAAGGTGTTTGCATTTTTCTTCTTCTTAGGATATTCTCGATTTTGAGAAGCATGGAATCCCATCTTTTTAAAAACATCTGTTTCCCTTAGCCTAATCAAACACTCACTAAGAAACTTATCAACTTGGTAAAACAAATTCTAATTTGTCACGGGTATGCTATATAAATAATAAATCACTATAAGTCATTGAGGAAAATTGAAATTACCATTGTTTACTTCTGCTACGGAAGTCTAGAAACATGGCAAGAGAGCTTTGCTTGGAGCAAATTTTAAAACGACAGATATCCTGCTTGAAATATTGCACATTAACATAGTAGTACACTTCCCTTCTCCCTGAGAAAACGGTATAAAGTTCAGTAACGTATAGCATCAAAATATTGGAGCAAGAATGTACTGAAAGTACTTTCAAATAAGTTATAGATATTATCATCAAATGATAAGTGTAGAAATACATACTGACAGATATCCTGATTGGAGGACATTGTCTCAAGCTACTTGATATTGACAGTAATACCGAAGTACAAAAAGGCAGTTGAAATGCCTATTTCACCAACTTTGCCTTGCCTTGAGGTCCCTAAGCACCAACTGCAAGTTGAAGGTGATAACCAATGTATGATGGAGAAAGATGGACCCTTGATGAATAACTTCAAATAAAATGAACCGATACAAATGAGATTGCTGCATATATTATTTGTTATGTTTCGGCTATGGGCTGTGAGTTATACCTTCGGCCCAACAAGCATTATACCAGTTATATATAAATAGAGAGTGTAAGCCTGTATAATTAGTATCTCTGTATACAAAAATAAAAGCAATAAAGTTGTTTAAATTTTCTTCTTCAAATCTTTATATGATATCAGAGCGAAACCATGACTAACAGCAAAATGCCATGCCATTGATCAAGATCAGATCTAAAGTCATCATATCAAGATCAGGCTGCATCTTTCGAATCATATGAGAATTAAGAGAATTCTCATCATCGTTATTTCAATCTATTTCAATTAAGATCGGATATAATATCATCATATCAAGATCGAATTGTATCTCATCTGAATCATCTGAGAATCACGACAACTCTCATCATCAACTTTCTGTTTTGATTAGGATCAGATTTAGCATCATCATATCAAGATTAAACAGCATCTACTTGGAATCATTTGAGAAATATAATATTTATCTTCATCACAGTTTCTTTTTACATACCCGTCTCAAGATTACTGATCAAACTCTCTGTCGTGCCTCGCCTAGGAACTTCCATTAGTTTTTTTCATAACCAATCAAGAATTTCCTGGCTGCTCAGTTCTTTTGCCTTACAACAATTTTTTTAATCACTTTTCTTGATTTCCGAATCAATGGCTGAAGGAGAACAAGATATCTCTGCCTCCTCCAGCACCCACATCAATGCCAGATTCAATCCAACTGAAGAACTTTTGAAAGAGATTGTTAAGCCTCAAAGTAAGTTGTTGTCTATCCAGCGTGATGAAACCAATTTATTGCTTTGGAAGTTTCAAGTTGAAACTGCAATCAAAGCATATGGCCTGGAGCAATATATCCAAGGTACTATAATCATACCACCAAAGTATGCTTCAGACAAGGATGGAAAACTCATTAGTAATCAGGAATTCATAATACATCAAAGACAAAACAGCCTAGTCAGTTCTTGGCTAATATCATCTATAAGTGCTAATCTACTTCCACAGTCAATTGGGTGCAATTCATCACATGAGATCTGGTCCACAATAGAACAGATCTTTATTACTCAATCAACAGCCAAGATTATGTACTACAAGAGACAATTGCAAAATGTTAAAAAGGAAAATCAATCAATAAGAGACTATCTTGTAAAGGTGAAAACCTTGTGTGATCACTTATCTTCTACATGACATAAAATGAGTGACACAGAGCATATTATATCAATTCTTGGAGGGTTAGATGATGAATATGAATCAGTAGAAGCTGTTATATAATCAAAGGAAACTCTAGCCTCAATTCAATATGTTCACTCTACCCTTCTAGCTCATGAGGGTAGATTGGAACAAAAAAAAATCAACTATATCAGACATGTCTCTGAACTTCACCACAAACAACAAAATCAAAAGTCAAGAAAAAGCTTCTAACAACAGAAACCAACAGTATACCAATCAGAGGGGTGGTCAGTCCTCTAGATCAAGAGGAAAAGGTGGAAGATGGTTTAACAACAGTGGAAACAATAACCAAGATGTCAGATCTGTGAGAGGATTGGCCATACTGTTAGTAAATGTTACTTTAGATTTGACATTAATTACACTCCATCTCAGTAAAATAACAACAGTGCTAGAAACTATAATCCTAGTGCAAATGTGACAAGTACTCAACAAGAAATCAAAGGTCAAAGTGATTGCAACAACAATGACAATGCAAAAGTTGAAGACATTCATGATAGCAGTTGGTATCCTGATTCTGATGCAACAAATCATGTCACTAACAACTTGGCAAACTTAAACCTCGGCAACAAGGAATATAAAGGTACACAATCATTATTTATGGGCAATGGTGAGTCTTTGAAAATTTCACATACTGGAGGTGCATATATAACAGGAAAGAAACATTTATACTTGTATAACTTATTAAGAGTACCATCTGTCAAGAAATTTATTAAGTGTGTCTCAATTTGCCAAAGATAATAATGTGTTCTTTGAATTTTTTCCAAGTTACTGTTTAGTCAGAGATATTCTAATAAAAGATATTCTCTTACAGGGTAGAGAAGTTAAGGGATTGTATACTTTCAATGTTGCTAATTCAAGAACATCTGGATGTAAAGAAAAATGGCGTAATAACTCTGAAATCAAAATTGTGAATGACTGTAAGAGCTTTGATATTTGGCATTGTAAGCTCGGACATCCTTATGTAAATATTTTTAAACAAGTATTGAATGAAAATAATATTTCTTTTAATAATATTTCAACTCCATATATCTATACTTATTGTCAAATGGGTAAAAGCCACAAATTGCCATTTGTGGACTCCAAAGTCAGTTACAACAAATCATTAGAACTTGTTGCAACCGACTTATGGGGTCTAGCACCCATATCAACTGACTATGGGTACAAATATTATATTTCCTTTGTTGATGCATATTCAAGATATGTGTGGATATTTTTTTTGAAAACAAAATCTGAAACATGATATGCAGTTAACAATTTATAGTGCAGGCAGAAAAGCAGACAAACTGCCAATTAAAAATACTACAGACAGATAATGTAGCAGAATTTTCAATCTTGAGAAAATTCTTTTAGGAAAAAGGTATCATACGTAGGACAACTTGTCCTCATACATCAGAACAAAATGGTCTGATTGAAAGAATGCATAGACATATAGTGGAAACAGGCTTAACACTGCTAGCAAATGCATCATTACCACTCAAGTTCTGGCCTGATGCATTTGCTACTACAGTTTTTCTAATTAATAGATTACCTACAAAAGTTCTAAAACTAAAGTGTCCATTAGAAATTCTTTATAGTATCAAGCCTGATTATCATCGTTTAAAGGTATTTGACTGTCTATGCTTTCCTTATCTTAGACCATATAATTCTCACAAACTAAGTTACAGATCATCACCACGCGCATTTTTAGGCTATGCAGCAAATCAAAAAGGTTACAGGTGTTTATCTAGTAATGGTAGAATGTTTATTTCTAGACATGTTGTTTTTAATGAACAAGTGTTCCCTTTTAGCAACTCAGCAATTAAAACTTCACAGAAGGTTTACAATGCTAAGTATTCTTTAGTACTTATACCAGTGGTAATTGACAAAGCAGCTCATATTTCTAGAGAGAAAGCTCAAGGCAATGAATGTCCACAACACACAATGCTCTCTTCAGGACCAGGTCATGGACAAAATGAATCATCTAACACATCATCTCAAATGCAACAGCCAGACAATCAAATGCAGCAAAGCTCAAGTCATACATTAGATGATTCACAATCATCTAATGAGTCATAAGAGACTGAAGTAAATAACAATGATCATCAACAAATTCCTGAAAGAACTGGACATCATATGATCGTAAGGGCAAAAAGTGGTATATTCAAACCAAAACTATACAATGCAGCTCTGGAAAATGAAGAACCAAGCACATACTGTCAAGCTATACAAAGTGACAAATGGAAAGCAGCAATGAATGAAGAATATGATGCCCTCATGAAGAACAAGACTTGGGATCTTGTTCGTCAACCTACCGATAAAAATGTAGTAGGCTGTAAATGGACATACAAATTAAAAAGAAATGCTGATCGGTCAATTTCCAAATATAAGTCAGGACTAGAGGCAAAGGGATATTCACAACAAAATGGTTTTTGATTTTACTGAAACATTCTCTCCAGTTGTGAAACCCTCCACTATTAGAATTATTCTCAGTATTGCCTTATATAGAAATTGGAATATAAAGCAACTAGATGTAAATAATGCATTTTTAAATGGTGTTTTGCAGGAAGAGGTTTATATGGAGCAACCTAATGGATTTATGAAAAAGGGAAATGAAAAACTCGTATGTAAGCTGAACAAAGCAATTTATGGTCTCAAACAGGCTCCAAGGGTTTGGTTTGAAAACTAAAGGCAACCTTATTCAGACTGGGCTACAACTGTACAAAATCAGACAACTCTCTTTTTACAAAATTTAATTATAGTACTACTACTTATATACTAATTTATGTTGATGGTTTTATTATTACAGGCAGTGATGATCTGGAAATCAACAGTCTTATTCAACACTTAAACAAAAAATTTTCAATCAAAGATCTTGGGTGTCTAAGCTACTTTCTAGGAATTGAAGTAAAAAGACACTCAAAATCTTTGATTCACCTTAATCAGAAGAAATATATCAGTGAAATTCTCATTAGAGCCAAAATGGATCAATCAAATCCAATCTCAACATCCATGATAACAAATGCTCATCTATCAAAGACTAAAGGAGAAATGATCAAAAATGACGGCCAATACAGGAGTATAGTAGGCGCACTTCAATATGCAACAATCACCAGACCAGAAATTTCATTCATTGTAAATAAAGTGAATCAATTCATGCAATGTCCAACAGATGAGCATTGGAGAGCAGTCAAAAGAATATTAAGATATCTTAAAGGAACATTAAATTGTGGGCTAACTTTTGAAGCATTAAAGCCATTAGTATTACTGGGTATGCAGATGCAGACCGGGCAAGTGATATAGATGACAGAAGATCAACAAGTGGATATTGCATTTACTTAGGCAAAAATCCAATTTCATGGTGCTTAAAAAAACAGACAACCGTGTCCAGATTTAGTACAGAAGCAGAATACAGAAGTGTGGCTAATGTTGTGGCAGAAACAATGTGAGTGGGTTACAAATCAAAACCGAGAGCAAGACTACAATATGGTGTGATAATCTTAGCACAGTGCATTCACTGCCAACCCAGTTCTACATTCCAGAACTAAGCATATGGAACTAGATTTGTATTTTGTTCGTGAACAAGTTGCTAAGGGAAAATTAGATATTAACCATATACCTTCCACTTACCAAGTTGCTGATATTCTAATAAAGTCACTGTCAAAGATGAACTTCAATCATTTCACAGAAAAGCTTAGGGTCACAGACCTCGAAAGTCAGGCGAAACATGACGCTTCCTACCACTCTGTGTCAAAAAGGCAGCAAGCATCTCAAGCAGAACAATAAATGTTCATACTTCAGCAGCATGTCTTTTTATAAGCTCATTTACCAAGCAAAGAATCGATCTTTATTTCTCTAGAATCAGATCTCACAAATTTGAACAACTTGGAATCTGCTTTTTATTTTCGATTTGAAGGCAGCGGGAATACTTCGCTCGGATCTCACAAGTACAACAACTTGAAGCTTGATTTCTATCTCAATCTGAAGGCAGCAAGAATATTTCGCAAGAACATCTCATGAAATATACTCGAGCCAGCTAAAACTTGCATAGTCACTCAAGCGAAGTAGGAAAGAACTCAACTTTGTGTTGGATCTGAATTATCCTTGGTAACTTTTTGATGGCGGCGCATTTTCTTTTGTTTTCGGGAGAAGATCGCAAACCCTAACAGGAGAGCTAGGTTTGAGAGGGGGTGTAAAATGAACCGATACAAATGAGATTGCTGCATATATTATTTGTTATGTTTCAGCTATGGGCTATGAGTTATACCTTCGGTCCAACAAGCATTATATCAGTTATATATAAATAGAGAGTGCAAGCCTGTATAATTAGTATCTCTGTATACAAAAATAAAAGCAATAAAGTTGTTTACATTTTCTTCTTCAAATCTTTATATCAAATCTAACACCTCTTCAGTTGTGACTAAACATAATGAAACAGTTGAAGCTGTTAATACTACATTTGTGTTTGTGTTTGCAGTTAACGCACCTTTAACAAGGAAACTTCACACAGGAATCAAAACCTCTACAATTGGTCCATTACAATTAATAGATAAATTTCATACGATTTTCAATCATCTTGATTTCAATCTGTTAGAAAAATCTGTTAACTAATTGACTAAAGTAGCTAGATATGCAACTATTATACTTATTAATACATATATTATTTTGTTCCTTCTACATTATCTGCGATTTTGCTTACATTTTTTCTTATTGCGATTTTGGAAGTGATTGTACTTATCAAAATGCTGACATGGACATCAAAACATCGATCATGTTTAGTCTAAATCACTTGTTTTGTAGGTTAATCCCTTTCTAAACCCCTTAAATAAAAGATGATTCTATGCTATTTTTTATATTAAATACATGGGAAAAATTAGCCGTTCAAGAAAGCTATAGTCTGCCTATGCAAGGCATTCTTACTATGCAGAGGTTGTTTTGTTATATTGGCGAGTGGCAGTGTGTGACATGCACGCCTAGCTGTGATAATGCAGATTCAAAAAAAAGGAAAAAAAGAAATAGAAAAAAGAAAGATTTAGTTTGGAAATAGAATTTAATACATGATAACATAAACAATGTAAAGTTCCTTCAATTATTTAACAAAGTATCAATTATTCAAATCTAATATGAGATAAGAATTTGATTTATATATTTTATTATCTGATGCCATAGCTCAGTGGGAAAAAATCCTAAATTTGTACGCTTTGTTACTTCATATTGTGAATGGCTTCTATCACTACACGTGTAACTATGTCGAAAACAAATTCATATGCCTCAGAAGTAAGTTAATTTGTATGCAAGTTTGTTTTTATACGAAATTAATTCATTTTGTGCAGTTTTAATGCAATTTGTGATAGATTTTAATGTTATGATAATGAATTACATCTATGTTTGTTAATGGCCGGAAGTTTAACACATTAAACTTTTGGAATCACCCACTTCTCCATTGCTATCATCATTTATATCAAATCAGTATACAGTTTTCTTTACACTCCATAATTTGAAAGTCAATGAATACCAATGGTAATTTTGTTAAAATCCAGAAATCAAAAGTCGCATTTAACCCTAAATAGGTTTGCATTTATTTTGTAATAAGAAGGTGGACTGGTTACATTATATTTAATCCAGTCCACCAAACAAAATGCACTAAAGCTCAAGAATATATAATCAACTTCTAATCATACCAAATAAAAAATATATATACTGAGTCGGATATTAATAAAAAAAGTACAACGGGCATGGAATCGGTGGAGGCGGGCAATGATAGTCGTTAGAAGGAGTCAGCTGGTAAAAAAGAGTCAAAATGTGAAGAATTCAATGGCCATGTTTGCCTTTTATGCCAATCTAGAGATATGATATCCTGGCCCAAGACCGCATACAACATAATTTTCAAAGCTTGTTGAAGCGAAGACATTATTAGTCTTGAGAAGGTTACAATTTACATCACCTATTAACTAAAAAAATCAACTAAAATCACTGCTGCAACGTGATTAAAAAAAATAGTTCAAAAAATCAAATGGAATGTGTAATTATGAACTGACTTAAAAGTTAAAAATATATACAGATATTTGTTAGCGGATCAAATCATCTTAAAGGAAACACCTTCTACATTGTTTTCCCAAATAAAATTCCATTTCCTTTTATTGAATTAACTTCTATGTTTACGTAGCTACATTGAAACAAACCTACAAATTATATGCACATGCAAATTTAAACATCGTTGTCATAAGATCCACAAGTATTTAATTGGCTACTAAATTGGAGAAACCAAAGTGATTGCACAATATATAGAATATGATTAAATCTAATTTAATTTATTACACACAGTCAAACAAAATTTATTATGATCCATACATATGAAAATATTTTAGTGTCCAGACAAATATGCCAACCCACAGGCAACACTACACTTCATAATATGTTAGTGTATAGATACATGATATAATTTATCAATTGATTCAACTCAGTTAATGCCTACGAAACATAGTTAACTTTGTTATTTTTATAAATTTAGTTAATTTTTTTATAAAACTTATTTAACATATTTTTTTTGAAGAAGATACTTTATTAACAAACAGAAAGCGCATATACTTTTATAATATGTCTCGTTAAAACCTTACAATTCCCCTAACCTAGACGGGTATCTTGCAAGGAAAAAGAGTACATATTATGTCTGTATATCAATAGTTAACAAAATATAGCCGAAACCCAAGTTGTCAAATAGATGGAGGAGTTAAAACAACTAAGCGACGCACTCAAAACTATCCATACAAACAAGTTGGGACTATAAACTGTAGATAAAACAAATACAAAGTCCAAACTAAATACAAAATACAAAAACAGCAAGACAAGACGTGAAGCCAAAGGAGAGCGACACTTCAGCATAACAATTAAATAATCCAAGTGAAAAGGCTTCACTCTGCCAGCTTTGGGGAAAGAGACAAATTAACTTTACCAAATAGAGAAACCAAATCTGAAATAACTTCTCTCTCAACTAAAAATGGCGAACAGAATGAAATCGGGCTTCAAGGAAGAAAGGCAGTAGCTTCTCAACTTCATTCAAAGAATCAGACGAGGAAGCTCGGGGGGACGAAGCTCAATTCTTGGCTCAATTTCAATGTCAAAGTTTGCTAAGATATGTATTAGATCGAAATTAACTTTCCATTGTCTAATTTTTTGAGAATTAAATTATTGCAATCTTGAATTATCAATGAAACTCTGACTCGAGTTGGCATTTCTATACCTTTGAACACTCTTGAATTCCTTTCACACCAGATATTCCAAATCAAAGAGTTAAATGCAATGTTTTTTCAAATGCTTGAATATCGAGTTGTCGTGTTTATTTTGGCAAACAATATCCAAGATTTGTTTAGGTTTTGTTTCATTACCGATGCTTACCTTAAGTTTCTTCATGATAGTTTTAAGCATCTGCTTAGAATAAGAACTTATAAAAAAATAAATGATCTCTATCCTCATTTTGATTATCACATAGCAGGCACAATTGGTCTAACTTGTGATTCCATATACTAATTCTGTCTTTAGTATTCAATTAGTTGAGATTGGCCAACAAAGCACAAGTAGACATTTTGGGTGCATAGCTAGAGTCCTAAATAGAACTCGTCCATTAAGTTCTGTATATTTATTTCTTATGTGATTCCAAGCTGAACAAAAATTGAATTGACCAGAGCTGCTTGGGATCCAAAACCAGAAGTCCTTTTGCACTTGATAGTGTATTTTGATAATGACTCGATTAGGCACATAATCATGATGTTCCTTCCATTTATTGTCTGAAATAAGATTTGATACCATTTTGTTAATACCACCATTAATGAACATTGAGTTCCACCCAAACTTATCGATTAGAGAAGACCCATTGATCCATGGGTCCTTCCATATATGTGTACTTTCACCATTTCCTATTTTTCTATCAACTGCACCTTTACACCATTGCCTGACTATGAGCATTAGTTTCCAAGTGTATGATGCATTATTATTTGAATCTGCCGTCCAAAAATTGATGTTTTTACAATACTTGTTTCGCATCCATTTTGACCATAAAGATTCACTATGAACGTATTTCCATAGCAATTTGACTGCCATAGCTTTGACAGTGTCTTCTATTTTCTTGATTCCAAAGCCTCCCTCAATTTTTGTTTTACAAACATCATCCCATCTCATTTTATGTGCTTTAGATTTCCACATGAAATTGACACATATAGAGTTAATTCTATTAATGACAGCTATCAGAAATTGTGCGAATTGCGCCTAAAATTAGATCATGGGATTAATAACTGTTTTCACTAATTCAACTTTACCACTTATTTAAGAATTTTGCTGTGCCGGTGAGTGAAATTTTTGTTTATCTTATCTATCAGAAAACCAAAATCCCTTGATTTCAGTTTGTTGCTAGATAAAGGAATGCCTAAATAAATCATAGGAAGATTTCCTATATGAATATTTAAGGTCTCTGCAATTAACTGCTTATTAGTTGCACCTTTCCTAAAATAAACAGTAGATTTGTTTGCATTTAAATTAAAGTTTTCAGGGTCTGGAATATATTCATTATGCTTGTGGCATTTTTATACATAGCTTTGGCCATAATAAAAATGTCATCCGCATACAATAAAAGGGTGATCATTGGCTCAATGTGATAGATAGGAGTAACATTACCTTTCAAGAACTCCAAATCAATGTTGATAGTAAGAAATTCCATTGCAATAGCGAATAAGTACGGCGATTAGGGTCACCTTGTCTCAACCCCCTCGAACTCTCAATAAAACCATAGGGGAATCCATCAGATATGCATTCATAAATGAGATTAACAAATACTGAAGGAAACCTCATGGAAATCAGCATATGATGAATGAATTCTCTGCTAATTTTATCGTAGGCCTTATACAAATCAATTTTCAAGCAGAAGTTGTTTGATTTTTTTCCATTAAATCCTCTAACCATTTCATACGCAACTAAGAGTTTTCAGCAATAATTCTTCCAGGGATGAAAGCATTTTGATTATAGGAGATAAGATCATTCATATAGGGTTTTAGTCGATCGCATAAAAGATTAGCTAAAACCTTATACGTGACATTGCAAAGAGAAATTGGCCTAAAGTCAGTCAAATCTTTGGCCTCGGGCTTTTTGGGAATAAGGCAAATAAAAGTGTGATTAATTTCTCTAATAATCTTACCTGGTATAAAAATTCCATTCATAGCTTTCCATATATCCTTTTTCAACTATTCCTAATGTATTTAAAAGAACCTTGATTTAATACCATCTGGGCCAATTTCGTTAAAACATGGTTTCTTTTTATTAAACTTATTTAATTTTATTAAACTTTGTTAATTTTATTGAACTTAGCCAATTTTTTTAAAACATGGTTTCTTTTTAACAAAACTTAACTACTTCATATAAAACTTAATTAATTAAGTTTAGTTAATTTTTATAAAATTAGTTACTTTGGTACATTTCTATAACATTTGTTATCCTTTATAAAAGTTACTTAATTTTATAAGACTTGGCTAACTTAGTTTAATTTTTACAAAACATGGTTTATCTTTATAAAAATTAATTTTTATAAACTTAATTAATTTTATAAAACTTAGTTAGCTTAACTTATATAATTTTATAAAATTTAGTTAACTATACCTTAAACAGAATAACACAAGTCGGTTCTGATCGACTCTACTTGATAATATGGTAAGTAAATGATGTTGCAATTTACATAAAATTCATAATGCATTCTCTTATATGTGACATATATCAAACATAATAGACCTATTGATTATGGCAGGTGAACGTGAGACCGTTAAGCTTAACACATAATAACAGCCCAACTATATTACCAATTTGAAACACCTAACTAAAACTTTCGTAGGCGAGGGATGTAATAATTTTATTTAAACTTTGAATTACCTTTGCAGTGTTATAAACAATAGTTTTGCAGCCGGGAAGAATCCTAACAGACCATGCAAGCAAGTCATAATGCATTCCATTGAATTAGGTCTGTCAAACGGGTTGAGTTGGGTCAAAATGGGTTAGGTCGAGTTTGACCCAACACATTTATGACTCATTCTCTTTTATCCATTTATGATCCAACCCATTTATAACTCAACCCACTTAATAAACGAGTTTCCCATTTAACCCATTTAAAGATTTAAATTTAATTTGACGAATAAAAAACAAATAAATATAAAATAATTCTAATTTTTATGTTTTGAGTTCTGATAAAAATTTAAAATTTTAATTCTAATTTTCATCAAAATTCAAATATGAGGATGCGAAAGCTTATTATTTTCTAAGTACAACTATCAGTCCCCTTGAAGAACTACAATGTGCATCCACACGATAAAGTATCTGAGTGTTCCATACTGTCCCTAATTTAAGTGGGAATTAATCTGTCAAAGTCCCGCTTGATTCTGAGTTAGAACGAAGGAGTTATTGCAGCTTGAACGAAAAAATAGCGACTTCTTCACTATGTGGAGTTCATATATATAGAATTGGTAGTATTTTATTTTTCAAGTACAACTGTTAGTCCCCTTGGAGAACTACAGTGTGCGTTCGCACGATAAAGTATCCAAGTGTTCCATACTGTCCGTAATTTAGGTGGGAGTTAATCGGTCGAAGTCTCGCCTGCTTCCGAGTTCGAACGAAGGAGTTATTGCAGTCTGAGCAAAAAAAATAGCAGCTTCTGCACTAGGCGGAGTTCAAATATGGGGATGTGGTAGCCTGTTATTTTATATGTACAACTGTCAGTCATCTTCGAGAACTATAGTGTGCGTTCACACGATGAAGTATCCGAGTGTTACATACCATTCGTAATTTAGGTGGGAGTTAATCGGTCGAAGTCTTGCCTGATTCTGAGTTAGAACAAAGGAGTTATTGCAATCTGAACAGAAAAATAGTGGCTTCTACACTAGGGAGAGTTCAAATATGGGGATGTGGTAGCCTATTATTTTTTAAGTATAACTGTCGGTCCCTCTGAAGAACTTACAGTGTGCATTCATACGATGAAGTATTCGAGTGTTTCATACTGTCTGTAATTTAGGTGGCAGTTAGTCGGTCGAAGTCTCGCCTAATTTCGAGTTAGAACGAAGGAGTTATTATCGTCTGAACAAAAAAAAATAGCGGCTTCTGCACTGGCGGAGTTCAAATATGAAGATGTGTTAGCCTGTTATTTTCTAAGTACAACTCTCAATCCCATTGGGGGACTATAGTATGCGTTCACACGATGAAATATCTGAATGTTCCATACCGTCCGTAATTTAGGTAGGAGTTCATCAGTTGAAATTTCGCTTGATTCCAAGTTAGAAAGAAGAAGCTATTGTAGTCTGAACAAAAAAATTGCGGCTTCTGAACTAGGCGTAATTCAAATATGGGGATGTGGTAACCAGTTATTTTCTAAGTACAATTGTCAGTCTCCATGAAAAAGTACAATGTATGTTAAAAATTCTTATTTTTCAAATTTATATTAAAAGTTAATGATTTTAATAAATAGGTAAATGAGTTACCCATTTATAACCCTTTTAAAAATGGATCAACCCAACCTATAACTCATTTAGTAATATTCATAAATGGCTTGACCCAAACCATTTATAGGTATGGTAAATGGGTTGGGTCATGTTTTGACAGGTCTACATTGAATGTCACAGTTACAGAGTTTTTCCAGTCAACGTTTCCAAGAAATGCTACACATGATGATTTTGATTTGTGTACAGAAGATTGTACCAAAAAAGAATAATTTATTGGCTTTTTCGAGTAATGCCCAAAAAAGTGAAATACCTCAAGATTGTATCCAAGTTTCGTCACTATAGGATCACTAGCAACCAAAGATGGTTCACATTGTTTTATTGCTTTATGGAGGTCCCTCAAATGTCCCCATTTAGGCTGTCTTTGTTTCCTTCAACCATGACAGTACAACTTGTAACTTGTAAGTTAATAAGAATTTAACTTGTATGGATGCATTTTATTTATAAGTCTGAACAACCTTAGTTGATATTATGTATTTATCAAAAATAAATTAAATTTTCACTCATTTAACTCTCCTATTAAAAAAATACACATTTAAATTACTTTCAAAACTGTTTACAAAAACCGACAACATTTTATTTATGCAAATATATGGTATGCATCTGAAGTTCATACATCAACTTAAATGATGGATTTTATTTTATTTTTCTATTGTACTACATTTAAACAAATTGAATTTTCACTCAGTGTACAAAGCTAAGCTTTGCTCATTCTATAAAAACTTGGCAATTTAATTGCTCAGTTTATAAACCAAGCAAATAAACTGGGCATTTTACTCAGTTTTTCAAAACCGGGCAAACATATGCTCGGTTTATATAAACCAGTTTGCTCAGTTTATAAACTGAACATATGTTTGCTCAGTTTTTAAGATATGACCATACATGCACTACTTTAAGATATTATTGAATAAAAGAAAAAAACTTCAACATTCCATGGTCACCCACAAGTTTTATGAGTACAGAAGCGGTTGCGGATAGATTGACCACATTTCACCTAATTCACTTAGTTATAATATTTAAAAACAAACATATGCATGCATATTACAAAATGCAATTAATAAGTAAGCTAATAATTACATATATTCACTTCCCTATTAACACTGCATTCTAGTTTAACAAATGAATATATATATATATATATATATATATATATATATATGCGTGTGTTAAAGGAATAACAAAAACACATCGAATGAGAACAAAACTTTTTAATATGGATTCTACACGCACCATCTAACATTATATAACATGTGTGAACAAAGAAAAAAAAGGAATAAAGGATAAGAAGCTACATAAGATGCTTTGTTCATACCAACTGTTATATATGATAGAATTTGTAGAGCAAAATTATTTCTTGACTAAGAGGATTTTATTGATTGCAGAAAAAATGACTTTGATAAATTTTTGATAATCCAGATACAATGATACATAGAGTATTTGTATTATTCTAATGTACAACATAAAGCAGAAAAAATGCTTTTGGGCTTTGCAAGGCCCAGCACTAGCTTGGATCCGCATAAAGTAAGAATTAGTCGATAAAGCCAAGCCGAGAGTATCTACGCATCTTTATCTTCATATCTTTATTTGCCTCCCTCAAACTCAAACTGCTAGGGTTAGAGTTTGACGGCGATTGCGTAAAGCCATGTCGATTTCAATTTAAAAACCGAGAAACATCATAAAAATT
This sequence comes from Allium cepa, assembly GCA_030765085.1. Lineage (NCBI taxonomy): Eukaryota > Viridiplantae > Streptophyta > Magnoliopsida > Asparagales > Amaryllidaceae > Allium > Allium cepa. The sequence continues at coordinate 270,199,411 of CM060932.1, forward strand.
TGAGCGCAGCGCAGTTCATCACTACAATTCTCTCGACTTGAGTTGCAGAGCAAGCAATTAGTGAGATTCTAGCCAAGTACTCGGGCGCCAGCGTGAGTTTAGGAAAAAATAGTTATCTTGGTTCAGATCTCATAGATCTTTTGTAGATCTGTTCAGATCTGACTTTATCTCGAGTGATTTGTCTTCGACGTGCTTAACTTGAAGGTCAGATCTGAATTTGACAAAATTCTTTGCAGTTAACGCTTTAGTAAGCATGTCTGCCCTCTGGTAAGTGGCAGGTATGTGGTTAACCTATAGATATCCTTTTTGAACTTGTTCACGAACGAAAAATATGTCGATTTCAATGTGTTTGGTTCTGGAATTAGGTATTGGATTGGCTGTCATGAATACTGCACTCTGATTATTGCACCTAAGCACTAGTTTTACTTCACTTTTTAGCTTTAATTCTCTCGGTATAGATTATAACCACATTATCTCTGCCGTGGAATCAGTTACGCTTCTGTATTCTGCCTTTGTGCTAGATCTAGATATTGTAGTTTGTGTTTTTGAACACCAGGATATTAAGTTGTCTCCAATGTATATGCAATAGCCACTAACGGATTTCCTATCATATGGGTCTATGGCCCAATCTACATCTGAAAATCCAGTTATGTTTAAGTGTTGCATGCCTTGAATGATAATCCATAGTCCACTATTCCTTTGAGATATCTGAGTATTCTTTTCACTGCTTTCCAGTGTTCATCCAATGGATTCTGCATAAATTGAGATACTTTGTTAACACTATAAGTAATATTAGGTCATGTTATAGTTGCATATTGTAATGCTCCTATAACACTTCTATATTGTTTAATATCAGTTATGGCTTCTCCCTTGTTTTTAGATAATTGATGGTTATTAATCATGGGAGTTGGCTGTGGATTTGCACCATCCATTTTTGTTTTAGCTGGCAGCTCTAGAATATATTTTCTCTGACATAACATTATTTGTGAGTCTCCCTTTATCACCACTTTTATTCCTAGGAAATAATTAAGATCACCAAGATCTTTTATTGAAAACTCCTTGTTCAAGTAGTTGATGAGACCATTGATTTCATCCTTGCAATTTCCTATAACAATTAAGTCATCAACATATATAAGTATGTAAATAGTTAATGAATCATTGATTTTAACAAAAAAAGAGCTATCTGATTTGGTAGACTGATATTTCATGTTTCCCAATGCTGCTTTCAGTCTATAAAACCGGACCCTTGGAGCTTGCTTAAGCCCGTATATAGCCTTATTCAGTTTGCATACATAATTTGCTTGCTTGATATATCCTGGTGGTTGCTCCATATAGACATCTTCCTATAAGGTATCATTCAGAAATGCATTATTGACATCTAATTGTCTTATACACTACTTTTATGTAGAGAAATAGTGAGGATAAGTCTTATAGTGGCTGGTTTGATTACTAGAGAAAAAGTCTAATTAAAATCAAATCCATATTGTTGTGTGTACCCTTTTGCAACGAGTTTTGCCTTATATCAATTTATTATACCATCAGGGTTCCTCTTTATCTTGTATGTCCATTTACATCCAACTATATTTTTGTCATATGGAGGATATACAAGATTCCATGCATCATTTTTTATAAGAGCCTTATATTCTTCATCCATAGCTGCTGTCCAGTTTTTGTCTTTTGCAGCTTGCTCATATATCTCTGGCTCACAAGAAATTATCCTTGCACTGTATATTTTTGGCTTGAACTCTTAGCTCTGGTGATCATAGGATGGCTGGGATTTGCTTGAGCTTCGGTATGAGGTGAGTTTTCTGCATATATTTAACTTTGACATACTTCTAGCGCTGCTTTGGTGAATTGTTTCCTCTTCCTGATTTCTTTTACTTTCTAATTAAACGGGAGAGTGACTGGCATGACTAGGGTCACATGTCCGCTCATGATTTTGTTGAGCAGATACAATAGATTGAGTACAATGATCTTTGGTAGACCTCACTTCTTCATTTTGAATCTCATTTTCATAATAGATTGGTAATCCAGGTATTAAAAGTCTTGGATTACAGACTTTACTTGTGGTTTTTGCCTATGACTTATTAAAGGGAAAATTATTCTCATTAAATACCACATATCTGCTGATAAAAATTCTTCCATTTTCATTTACACACTTGTACCCTTTCTGATTAATGGCATATCCAAGAAAGGTGCATGGTTTAGATCTAAAGTTTAATTTATTAATATTGTAGGTCTTAGATAAGGAAAACAAAAACATCTAAAGGTTTTTAAGCTATGGTAATCAGGTTTTACCCCATACAGTTTTCAATTGGACTAATTCCCTCGATTACCTTTGTTGGTAATCTGTTAATAAGGTATATTGCAGTATTACAGGCTTCAGGCCAAAACTTTAGGGGTAGAAATGCATGAGCTAATAAAGTGAGTCCAGTTAAAACTATGTGTCTGTGCTTTTTTTCTACTAACCCATTTTGTTCAGATGTGTATGGACATGTAGTTCGGTGCACTATACCTTTCCCTTTAAAATAATTACTAAGATGTTTATATTCTGTCCCCCATCTGATTGAATAACTTTAATTTGAGCATCAGTTTGTTTTTCAGCCATGACTATAAAGTTTATAACAGCATTATAGGCTACAGACTTAGCTTTGAGAAAGTAAATCCATATGTATCTTGTGTGTGCATCAACAAAGGAAATATAGTACTTATATCCAAAGTCAGAACATATAGGTGCTGCCCCCCATAAATCCGTGGCAATTCATTCTAATGGTTTTGAATAAACAGTTGAAGAGTCATTAAATGCTAATTTATGACTCTTACCCATTTGAAAATGTGTACAGACATAAGGTAGTGAAATATTATCAAAAGATATTCTATTTTCATTAAGAACCTTCATTACAACTTTCACACTTAGGTGACCAAGTTTGTAGTGCCATACATATAATACACTTTTGGAGTCTTGCTCCTCACATAAATTACATGATTTATGATTATTTGAACACAAATTGTTATTGACTATTTTAAATTTATATAGCCCCTTTTCAACATCACCATGTAAAAGAATATCTTTAGTTAGTATATCTCTAACTAAAAAATAAAAGTAAACCTTGTTATCATTGGCAAACTGAGATACACTAATAAGATTTTTCTTTATTTTTGGTACCCTTAACAGATTATGTAGAAATAGTTGTTTCTTACCTTTAATATTAGCATTACCAATATGAGTAATCTTGATACACTTACCATTCCCCACGCAAATTGATTGTTTACCTCTATACTCTCTGTTGCCAAGGTTCAAGTTATCAAGATTATTTGTAGTGTGGTTTGTTGCTGCAGAGTCTGGGTACCAGCAATCATCCTGAATGCTTTCTGGCTTTGCTGTTTCATTAGAATTACAAATTTTATCACTATTTATTTGTGTTTCTGAATTAACTTGAGCCATGTTAGCACTGGGATTGTTGTTCCTTTGACCATTATTCTGATTTGAGTATCTAAAATAGCACCTAACTACTGTGTGACTAATTTTTTCACAAATTTGGCATCTAGGTCTCTTGGCATTGTTCCACCTGCCTCTTCCTCTAGACCTATTAGAGTATCCTTCTCTTTGTGTATTTTGATCTGGTTTGTTATTGTTTTGACTTTTGTTCTTGGACTGATTGATGGTAAAATCGGAATCTTGTGGTGTAACGACCCGTTAAATTCAGTGATATTAAATGAGTCAATTTGATATGTTTTCTAATCTAATTTAAATTGAAATAGAAGTCTTAGGATTTTTAATGGAGTAAATGTAGGGGTTAGCTAGTAACTGTAATTAAAGGTAAATAATTTAAAATGTTTATATGACATAGATTGAAATAACGAAAATTTGTGTTTGTGGTTATAAGTCATAATTAGTTGATTAAAATGGTATTAATGAAATAATAACTGAATTTAATTGCAATATATAAACATCAGAAAAATTTAATTGGTGGATTTAATTTGTTAAAGTTCATAAGTTTTGTAATTTAGTTTAGTAGAACTTTAAATTATAAACGAAGATTGAAATAAACGATAAATTTAATTATGTAAATGGTGACTCAAGACCTAGGTTATAGGAATTGGAACATAATCCAATTTGAATTAAGTAGAAGAAGGATTTGGTCAATATGTAAGTTATTGTTCAAGGTATTGAATAAAAACTTGGAATTCAATCATAATTTAATGATAATAACGTTAGTATTAGAGAATAAATATATTTCAATGCAGTACCCGAATGAACGGAATAAAATGAATATATATTGAATAGAAATGAAATGTAAATTGGCACATTTGTTTGAAAGTTAATTTTAAGAAACATATAAATGTTGAATTTGTGAATATTAATATAAATATTAACTTGAATGGGATTCATTAATACAAAGATGTAATAAGTGTAGATAGTAAAAATTTAATGGCTGTAGTGGATAAAAAAAATCTAGTAGTAACATAAAATTTATTTATATGGAAAAAGAGTATAGATTTGAACAAATTTATGAAAATTTGATAAGAACAGTGGTTGTAATCAGTTTGGTTATTTAATATTTGGAAGATAGAGATTTGTAAATCCGTTAATGAATTTATAATGGGAAGGAATGGTAAGAATGTAAAAATTATAAGCATTTGATTCAATTAAGGGAATTAAATTATAATAAATGGTTATTTAATAAATTCAACGTTCTGTGAGAAATCATAATAGTTGTGTAAAATGTGTACAAACTTCGATTTGGAAATTTATTGGATTTATAACGGTTTTGGTATTTCATTTATGAGTTTAAAAGTTATTCCATTTTGTAAAGTAATAAAAGCTTATTTAGGTGACTAGAATTTAGCGTAACGACTATTGTGTGTTACCTATTCTTGTTGCTTGTTAATTTAAATTTTGGGAATCAAATTCAATTTATCCGCCTATTTACCGCAGTTAAAGTGAAATGAATTGGTGAATGAGTAATGTTAAATACAAATAAGATGTAACCAAGAAAAATCCCATTTATAATAATTTATGTAGAATAAAGTAAAGAAACCAGGAAATGAAAATGTGAAAATGTGGATGCAATGAGATCTTAAGTAATAATAACTTTGTTAGGTAAGTAATAACGGATTTTTTTTGTATAACCAAATAAAGATCCAAATTTATTTGGAAATTTATTGCAATCAATTGAATTTATTGAAATTAAATGGATTTAATATTTAATAGTTATGTAATTATTATTTGGAAGAAATTGGAGTTATTTGTAATAAGTATGAACCTAATGTTAATTTTTCTTATAGGATTGACAATTGATATGGAATGAAAAGAAGAAAATTTGGGTCAGTAAAATTTGGAATTTATGCATAATAAAATGGATTCTAACGTTAAATACTACGTTATTGAGATTTAAATTAGACTTAAAGAATAATGATGTGAATCAGGAACTAATGTTTATGGCATCTTTATTTTAGGTGAAAGTTGAGAATATAAAGATTAAAAATCTAAAGTATGGGTTTTGAGAATATAATTTATAAAATTTTTAAATATAAGAAAGTGTAGAAATTAACATTGCAATTAATATACTGTCAACTCTTAATTCACAGCTAAACCTGTTAAATCTTTTCAATTGATTACGAATTATCTAAGAAATAAAATTTGGCCAATTTTAGAATTTAATATAAAATTTGGATTTTTATAATTTATTTAATTTATTTAATGAATATTAAAAATAGCCATTTTGGCCACGGACTCGGATTTCGACGAAACCAGTTTCATCGGATCCGTATCGGTGAATTATTATAGGGTTTCAAGTTTCGTATCGATCGGACTTGTCGTTTGATCGTACGGGCGTGAAACGCTTTGAAATCAATTTTAATAAAATCAATTTGAAATCAATTTGGAAATTTTGTTTTCAGCATAACTTCTTCATACGATCAAATTTGGACGTGAAACTTTTTCCATCGCGTTCAGAATATTTTAAATTACCTATTTGGATATATGGATTTACGAAATTTCGTTCCGGAGACATAGCGGGGTTTTTGGGCCATAGTTTGTTCCGCACGTTCATTCTACGGTCTATCTACGCTACCTCTAACCCTCTATATAAACCCAGCTATTCAGCTCTAGCCTCCGTCTAATTACATTTATCTGCGCGTATTTTCTTCATGCTTCTCTTCTTCTTCAATGGGGGTTAACCCTATATCCAGTCAGTTCAAAAACAAAATGAAAATTCAAAATCTCCAGAAAAATTCCTCAAAAATATATGTCAATGTTCTCGGAAAAAGTAATCTCATGGTGTAATTCATTTTTCGAATGGAGTCATCGTTTGCTCAGAATAAATTCAAACAGTTCGTGGCCGTTCATCAGCGTCGCATCAAACTTCGTCAGATCGTCAAACGGTTTCTGGGTATTGGAGAAGGGACTGAGGGGGTTAGATCTATGTGTTTTGTTTCGCGAATCAACGGCTAGATCTTCGTGAAATCGCGATTAGGGTTCGTTTTTTTAACCGGCGGCTGTGAAATTGTGGGCTTCGGTCGTCATCGCGTGCTCGTGTTCGATGGGGGAGGTCCGCAACCGGAGCGTGGTGGGTCCAGGGACAATCGCGTTCGAGTATAACCTGGTGGCATCGCGTTTTTTTTTCTCTATGGTGCGTGTTCATGGGTTCAGCTGGGGAGGTGTAGTGCGCGTTTCACTGTATGGGAAGATGGAGACATTCTCTTCACGTGCCTGGGAAGTTTTGTGACGTGGCCTATGGTAAGTTGTTGAATGTGTATCACTTTTGTTTATTTTGAATTTTGAATTCAAGTGCAATTTTCGACATAACTCTCGCATACTATCTCCGATTCACGTGAGATTTTTTTTATTAGGATCGTAATTTAATTCCGGACTTGATGACGCTGGTTTGGACGAATTCCGAGACGGGCGAATTTTTGGGTTTAAATCGAATTTAAATTCGATTTAAATTCAAAAGGTGAGTGTTTTAACCCACTCACAACTACTAGAAGCTTTTATGTTTGTTAAATTAATTTTAGAAATGAATAGAAATTTATTTATGAGTATTTGGCATGCTTATTTCATTCATATCTGCTGAATTGCATTTATTGAATTTAACTGTTAATTTAATTTATTTATTGCATATTAATTGATAGTTGAAATTTATTTGTTTGCCTATAAACTGCCAGTTAACAGTTATATAGATTATTACTGAATATAAACTGTTAGATTAATAGTCGTTAAATTTAATCTGAATAAAATTGCCAGTTATTACCTGTTATATATTATCAAATATAAATTGTTATTGATTGATATTGCTTGATGATTGTGATTGGATGATGGGTGATGTTGATGGATGTTTTATTGTATATCATTAAATTGCAAATTATCATGCATATTTCCTTTCATTCGGGATTGTGGTTTGAAATGATATACAACCGCAAAATTTTATATCTTTTAAATTGCGGATTGAAATGATGAATATCTGTATCACTTGACCATAGGATAGAAAATTATATACAGGCACCGCGGTCTATATATAACTATTTTAATGTGATTTCTATGGTTTGGATGGAATACGGTTTATAATAATCTTAAATTTTATATTGTATAAATATTTTTCTTCCATATATATATACATATGAAGTTGAAAATTTTGAAATTAAAAGGTGTATAAATCTCTTTAATAAAAATGGAATTTTTTTTTTAAGAAAATGGAGTTTGATAATTTATTTCATATGTTTAAGTGTTAAGTTTGGAAATTTTAAGATATTATATTTATAATTGGATTTTTCCCAAGATAAATTGAAATGAATATTCTAGTATAATTTGAATTGAAAAAAATATATATTTTATTACTAGAAATTGGAGTTTTATTTATTTATGGATTTTATGTGAATATTCAAGACTAATAAATAGAACATTCGATTTGTTGAAAGAATAAAATCCAACTTTAGTTTGAAATATTAATACTCCAAATGGATATACGTATATATATATAAATTGAAGTGGTTTTGGAACTTGAGAGAGATAATACAAATTTTGGTTTAGACTTTAATAAAGAAATGTATTTGTAAAGCCATGAGAACTATTTTCTTTACAAAGTAACATTTAAGTTAAACCTTTTAATTCATATACCGTTGAATATCCAAACCATTCAAGTTTTAAAAGTTATGGTTTTAAATTATGAATTTCGAAATATTATGCTTTGAAAGGATATTTGGCTTTCAGACATTATAAATTTTAAAGCATTTGGATTTTTGAAAAGGTTTATATTTGGGATAAAGGATATCATATTGTTTTGGGTTTTAAAATGATATCGTATTCATAATTTTAAAATGGAAATGTTTATTCTGGTTTTAAAGTATGAGCTATTTTTTTTAAATGACCGCGGTGTTATAATAACGATGGGTTGGCAAAGAGACCGGGATCGGATATGGACATACTCTCTGTCAATACCGAAAACCACTTTGACTAACCGTGTACGCGGTGGAGATTCCAGAATGAAGTAGGTGGTGGCGACGTTTCCTGTAAGGTAAATACGTGGACCCGACTCCCGTGAGTTGGCATAAGGTGGCTAAAACAGGAGCGATTCTCAGGCCAATGAGGTCATTCCTCTGATCGGACCCTCCTCTTCGATATTATACTTTGACTTGGATTGATTCAGTGGCCACTTCTATATTTTGATTTTTGGGGGAGTTAGTCCGAGGTGGGCGGTAACTGCGGCTACGCGTTTCCACCAGCCTGGATAGCAATTGGTATATCTACCCTGGCATTGCCTAGTTGTGCCGTGTCACCTACCATACCGAGCCTTTACTACGAGTTTCTATTTGTGTCGTACCTATGGAGTATCCTCTGGTAGCCTCCCGATCAGGAGGTATTACGGTACTGTATAGACTATTGGCATTTTACGTGTTAAGGTGGAAAATATAAAGCCTTAACGCTATTTAAAAGTAAGTTTATTTTACAATTAGACACTATTATAATAGCGCAATATACTACATAGTAAATAGTTTAACGGATCCTTAGGAGATATAAATCCCGAGCATCTCTTGAGTTATTGTACTCATATTTATTTCTGTTAATTTAACTCACATAAGATCTTTTAGTTCTGATTCGAGTGTTTTTGTCTTTTCAAAATTCGCTCGGGTCAGTCCGAGCGTTTCAGGATAGAAGACTTTAGCTTTGAAGGACGAAGACGAAGGAGTCGTATTATTATTATCTATAGTATTGCACCACACTCATACTGTTCCGCTGCATTGGTTGTATTGGTATGTGTAACTCTGATATTTATTGTATAAAGCAAATCAAGTGTTTGTAAACGGTTTGAACTGTATATTTATTATTATATTTTATCCTTCCGCTGTGAGATTCTGTTTTGTTTTTATTTCTTCTCTGTTTTTTTCTTATTTACCCCATAACAATCCGCCCTTGCGTATGCTTTGAATTGGCACGTGTGTCGGTTTAAAGTGTGCAAAAAAGGCGGGATGTTACAGTTGGTATCAGAGCTTTGGTTTAGCGATAAACCTTGGTTTTGTGGGGTTTGACTCTTTGTTAATAGGGTAGTAATACCCTATGGGAGTCGCTGAGTGTATATATATGAGGGAGCGTACTTGTTAGTGTTATAAAAAGATTTTAATATTGTGTTAATCTGTCCCGCTTTGTATTTATAAATTCTGGTTGATGCATGGGTCGCTATGTCATCAATAGGGATTTCTAAACACTTAATAGGACAGACCGACATAATATTTGTTTTTAATATAGGTGAATGAAATAATTTTGCCTATTATATTTTCTATATATAAAAATATTTTATAAAGATATATATATATATTTGGTTGCTATAGATTGGGTGTTAGGAAATAAAAATATTTATAACAATTGAAGCTAAGTTGAAATTATAATAAATCAAATTGGAGATTTTAGAACTTAAGTCCGGGATTTTGAAAATCTGCTTTCAAAGGATTTATGAAATATAATGATTTGGTTTATAAATATTTTCTTATATAAATATTTAGTATAATTCGGAAGAATTGTTTTAAAAGAGGATTTTGGAAAAATAAATTTTGTACTTTCCCCTCTGTCGTTGGAAAATAATTTCGGTGATGACGGCCGCATCATCGACTTTCATTTTCGAGTTTCGAAGGGAAAGGCCACTATAGTAAATTCTACTGCAGATTTGTTTTGAAATTATTTAAAATTTTAATTGTTTAAAGGTAATTAGAGATATAAAAGTTGTAAGAAATTAATTATCTATTATTTTAAAGAAATTTTGGAATTTGACCCGGTATTAATTCTTGAATTTCCATTAATTAGTTGTAAAAATTTAGGTTAGTGAAATAAAAGAAGTAATCAATGAATTAAAAGAGTTGAGATTAAACTTGCATAAGTTCTTTTGATTTTTCTTTAACATAAATAACTTACCAAGTATAAAAAGTTGAAATGTAAATTAAGAGTGGGATAGAATATTATGCAAGTAGAATTTTTGGAAATAATGAAGTATTCAATAAATTACTGTTATAAATAAGAATTTAATGGTATTAACTTAAGTGATGATTAGAATTTTACTAAAATTAAAGGTTGTATTATTAAAGGGTGATTTTAACCTTAAGAAAGTAAAAAAATGAAATTCCTTAATTTATAAAGTTTGATTGTAGGGTTATTAACTTAAGTACGCCTTAATTTCCCCCTATTCTAATATAATGGAAAGTAGGAAAAATATAAATGACTGCAATCCATAGTTAATGAATGAGTAAAATCTTTCACTTATAGGAATGCAAGTTATAAGGTTAATAAATTAAGTGTAAGTAGAGGGTTACTGTAATTAAATATAATGGAAACTTCAACATTAAATAAATGAATGAGATTAAAGGTAAGTCGAAATTGTAATTTATAAAACAAATATATATTAATTAAAGGAATGGAGAAGAAACTTGTAAATTTTCACTTACACTCTTAAAACATACATAACTTACCATATAATAAAAAGTTGCAATGTTAGTTGGAAAATGTAAGGGGAAATCTTACAAGTGAAGAGTAAGGTAATAAAGGTATTCTATTAATTTGCTATTATTAATAAGAATTAATTGTATAGACTTAAGTTAAATTGGAAATTTTACTATAAGTAAAGGTAAGTAGTATAAATAGATGATAGAAACTTTAGTAAATAAATTGGAATACAAATATAATGAATTTTGTGATAAATGGAAAATGAAAATTTGTAAGAAATAAAGAAATCACTCCATAAATGAAAGAAAGAAAATCAAACCAGTGAAGCATGAGATAAATGTATAATAAATAAATTTGGGTGTTGGTTTGAATTGTGTTGTTTGATTTATGTTGTTGGGAAAGAAATTTGAAGTGGTTAAATGAATAAGTATCTATCTTTGTTCCATCTAAGACTGTGAGTAAAGGATGCACTTGATAGTTAATTTCATTTCATACAAATTTCAAGATTGAACCCAAACAACTATTTGTTTGATGGATTAAATGGTTGCTTTGTTTGTGTATGTATGTTGTTTGTAAGGTTGATGGTTGTTGAATTGTTTGGTTGATTAACGATTGAATCCACTTGAATAGTTAACTTTAATGATTTAAGTATAAAAGGTTGTAACGATTATAAACGGGTATATTTCATTAAAGGAAATTAATCCAGTAAATTATTGTTTATAAGTTAATATTTGAAATAAGATGTACTGTTTATTCTTCCTTCTCCCTTCTTTTTCCTTTTCGGGGACGAAAAATTTTGAGTGGGGGAGAGTGTAACGACCCGTTAAATTCAGTGATATTAAATGAGTCAATTTGATATGTTTTCTAATCTAATTTAAATTGAAATAGAAGTCTTAGGATTTTTAATGGAGTAAATGTAGGGGTTAGCTAGTAACTGTAATTAAAGGTAAATAATTTAAAATGTTTATATGACATAGATTGAAATAACGAAAATTTGTGTTTGTGGTTATAAGTCATAATTAGTTGATTAAAATGGTATTAATGAAATAATAACTGAATTTAATTGCAATATATAAACATCAGAAAAATTTAATTGGTGGATTTAATTTGTTAAAGTTCATAAGTTTTGTAATTTAGTTTAGTAGAACTTTAAATTATAAACGAAGATTGAAATAAACGATAAATTTAATTATGTAAATGGTGACTCAAGACCTAGGTTATAGGAATTGGAACATAATCCAATTTGAATTAAGTAGAAGAAGGATTTGGTCAATATGTAAGTTATTGTTCAAGGTATTGAATAAAAACTTGGAATCCAATCATAATTTAATGATAATAACGTTAGTATTAGAGAATAAATATATTTCAATGCAGTACCCGAATGAACGGAATAAAATGAATATATATTGAATAGAAATGAAATGTAAATTGGCACATTTGGTTGAAAGTTAATTTTAAGAAACATATAAATGTTGAATTTGTGAATATTAATATAAATATTAACTTGAATGGGATTCATTAATACAAAGATGTAATAAGTGTAGATAGTAAAAATTTAATGGCTGTAGTGGATAAAAAAAATCTAGTAGTAACATAAAATTTATTTATATGGAAAAAGAGTATAGATTTGAACAAATTTATGAAAATTTGATAAGAACAGTGGTTGTAATCAGTTTGGTTATTTAATATTTGGAAGATAGAGATTTGTAAATCCGTTAATGAATTTATAATGGGAAGGAATGGTAAGAATGTAAACATTATAAGCATTTGATTCAATTAAGGGAATTAAATTATAATAAATGGTTATTTAATAAATTCAACGTTCTGTGAGAAATCATAATAGTTGTGTAAAATGTGTACAAACTTCGATTTGGAAATTTATTGGATTTATAACGGTTTTGGTATTTCATTTATGAGTTTAAAAGTCATTCCATTTTTTAAAGTAATAAAAGCTTATTTAGGTGACTAGAATTTAGCGTAACGACTATTGTGTGTTACCTATTCTTGTTGCTTGTTAATTTAAATTTTGGGAATCAAATTCAATTTATCCGCCTATTTACCGCAGTTAAAGTGAAATGAATTGGTGAATGAGTAATGTTAAATACAAATAAGATGTAACCAAGAAAAATCCCATTTATAATAATTTATGTAGAATAAAGTAAAGAAACCAGGAAATGAAAATGTGAAAATGTGGATGCAATGAGATCTTAAGTAATAATAACTTTGTTAGGTAAGTAATAATGGATTTTTTTTGTATAACCAAATAAAGATCCAAATTTATTTGGAAATTTATTGCAATCAATTGAATTTATTGAAATTAAATGGATTTAATATTTAATAGTTATGTAATTATTATTTGGAAGAAATTGGAGTTATTTGTAATAAGTATGAACCTAATGTTAATTTTTCTTATAGGATTGACAATTGATATGGAATGAAAAGAAGAAAATTTGGGTCAGTAAAATTTGGAATTTATGCATAATAAAATGGATTCTAACGTTAAATACTACGTTATTGAGATTTAAATTAGACTTAAAGAATAATGATGTGAATCAGGAACTAATGTTTATGGCATCTTTATTTTAGGTGAAAGTTGAGAATATAAAGATTAAAAATCTAAAGTATGGGTTTTGAGAATATAATTTATAAAATTCTTAAATATAAGAAAGTGTAGAAATTAACATTGCAATTAATATACTGTCAACTTTTAATTCACAGCTAAACCTGTTAAATCTTTTCAATTGATTATGAATTATATAAGAAATAAAATTTGGCCAATTTTAGAATTTAATATAAAATTTGGATTTTTATAATTTATTTAATTTATTTAATGAATATTAAAAATAGCCATTTTGGCCACGGACTCGGATTTCGACGAAACCAGTTTCATCGGATCCGTATCGGTGAATTATTATAGGGTTTCAAGTTTCGTATCGATCGGACTTGTCGTTTGATCGTACGGGCGTGAAACGCCTTGAAATCAATTTTAATAAAATCAATTTGAAATCAATTTGGAAATTTTGTTTTCAGCATAACTTCTTCATACGATCAAATTTGGACGTGAAACTTTTTCCATCGCGTTCAGAATATTTTAAATTACCTATTTGGATATATGGATTTACGAAATTTCGTTCCGGAGACATAGCGGGGTTTTTGGGCCATAGTTTGTTCCGCACGTTCATTCTACGGTCTATCTACGCTACCTCTAACCCTCTATATAAACCCAGCTATTCAGCTCTAGCCTCCGTCTAATTACATTTATCTGCGTGTATTTTCTTCAAGCTTCTCTTCTTCTTCAATGGGGGTTAACCCTAGATCCAGTCAGTTCAAAAACAAAATGAAAATTCAAAATCTCCAGAAAAATTCCCCAAAAATATATGTCAATGTTCTCGGAAAACGTAATCTCATGGTGTAATTCGTTTTTCAAATGGAGTCATCGTTTTCTCAGAATAAATTCAAACAGTTCGTGGCCGTTCATCAGCGTCGCATCAAACTTCGTCAGATCGTCAAACGGTTTCTGGGTATTGGAGAGGGGACTGAGGGGGTTAGATCTATGTGTTTTGTTTCGCGAATCAACGGCTAGATCTTCGTGAAATTGCGATTAGGGTTCGTTTTTTCAACCGGCGGCTGTGAAATTGTGGGCTTCGGTCGTCATCGCGTGCTCGTGTTCGATGGGGGAGGTCCGCAATCGGAGCGTGGTGGGTCCAGGGACGATCGCGTTCGAGTATAACCTGGTGGCAGCGCGTTTTTTTTTTCTCTATGGTGCGTGTTCATGGGTTCAGCTGGGGAGGTGTAGTGCGCGTTTCACTGTATGGGAAGATGGAGACATTCTCTTCACGTGCCTGGGAAGTTTTGTGACGTGGCCTATGGTAAGTTGTTGAATGTGTATCACTTTTGTTTATTTTGAATTTTGAATCCAAGTGCAATTTTCGACATAACTCTCGCATACGATCTCCGATTCACGTGAGATTTTTTTTATTAGGATCGTAATTTAATTCCGGACTTGATGACGCTGGTTTGGACGAATTCCGAGACGGGCGAATTTTTGGGTTTAAATCGAATTTAAATTCGATTTAAATTCAAAAGGTGAGTGTTTTAACCCACTCACAACTACTAGAAGCTTTTATGTTTGTTAAATTAATTTTAGAAATGAATAGAAATTTATTTATGAGTATTTGGCATGTTTATTTCATTCATATCTGCTGAATTGCATTTATTGAATTTAACTATTAATTTAATTTATTTATTGCGTATTAATTTATAGTTGAAATTTATTTGTTTGCCTATAAACTGCCAGTTAACAGTTATATAGATTATTACTGAATATAAACTGTTAGATTAATAGTTGTTAAATTTAATCTGAATAAAATTGCCAGTTATTACCTGTTATATATTATCAAATATAAATTGTTATTGATTGATATTGCTTGATGATTGTGATTGGATGATGGGTGATGTTGATGGATGTTTTATTGTATATCATTAAATTGCAAATTATCATGCATATTTCCTTTCATTCGGGATTGTGGTTTGAAATGATATACAACCGCAAAATTTTATATCTTTTAAATTGCGGATTGAAATGATAAATATCTGTATCACTTGACCATAGGATAGAAAATTATATACAGGCACCGCGGTCTATATATAACTATTTTAATGTGATTTCTATGGTTTGGATGGAATACGGTTTATAATAATCTTAAATTTTATATTGTATAAATATTTTTCTTCCATATATATATACATATGAAGTTGAAAATTTTGAAATTAAAAGGTGTATAAATCTCTTTAATAAAAATGGAATTTTTTTTTAAGAAAATGGAGTTTGATAATTTATATCATATGTTTAAGTGTTAAGTTTGGAAATTTTAAGATATGATATTTATAATTGGATTTTTCCCAAGATAAATTGAAATGAATATTCTAGTATAATTTGAATTGAAAAAAATATATATTTTATTACTAGAAATTGGAGTTTTATTTATTTATGGATTTTATGTGAATATTCAAGACTAATAAATAGAACATTCGATTTGTTGAAAGAATAAAATCCAACTTTAGTTTGAAATATTAATACTCCAAATGGATATACGTATATATATATAAATTGAAGTGGTTTTGGAACTTGAGAGAGATAATACAAATTTTGGTTTAGACTTTAATAAAGAAATGTATTTGTAAAGCCATGAGAACTATTTTCTTTACAAAGTAACATTTAAGTTAAACCTTTTAATTCATATACCGTTGAATATCCAAACCATTCAAGTTTTAAAAGTTATGGTTTTAAATTATGAATTTCGAAATATTATGCTTTGAAAGGATATTTGGCTTTCAGACATTATAAATTTTAAAGCATTTGGATTTTTGAAAAGGTTTATATTTGGGATAAAGGATATCATATTGTTTTGGGTTTTAAAATGATATCGTATTCATAATTTTAAAATGGAAATGTTTATTCTGGTTTTAAAGTATGAGCTATTTTTTTTAAATGACCGCGGTGTTATAATAACGATGGGTTGGCAAAGAGACTGGGATCGGATATGGACATACTCTCTGTCGATACCGAAAACCACTTTGACTAACCGTGTACGCGGTGGAGATTCCAGAATGAAGTAGGTGGTGGCGACGTTTCCTGTAAGGTAAATACGTGGACCCGACTCCCGTGAGTTGGCATAAGGTGGCTAAAACAGGAGCGATTCTCAGGCCAATGAGGTCATTCCTCTGATCGGACCCTCCTCTTCGATATTATACTTTGACTTGGATTGATTCAGTGGCCACTTCTATATTTTGATTTTTGGGGGAGTTAGTCCGAGGTGGGCGGTAACTGCGGCTACGCGTTTCCACCAGCCTGGATAGCAATTGGTATATCTACCCTGGCATTGCCTAGTTGTGCCGTGTCACCTACCATACCGAGCCTTTACTACGAGTTTCTATTTGTGTCGTACCTATGGAGTATCCTCTGGTAGCCTCCCGATCAGGAGGTATTACGGTACTGTATAGACTATTGGCATTTTATGTGTTAAGGTGGAAAATGTAAAGCCTTAACGCTATTTAAAAGTAAGTTTATTTTACAATTAGACACTATTATAATAGCGCAATATACTACATAGTAAATAGTTTAACGGATCCTTAGGAGATGTAAATCCCGAGCATCTCTTGAGTTATTGTACTCATATTTATTTCTGTTAATTTAACTCACATAAGATCTTTTAGTTCTGATTCGAGTGTTTTTGTCTTTTCAAAATTCGCTCGGGTCAGTCCGAGCGTTTCAGGATAGAAGACTTTAGCTTTGAAGGACGAAGACGAAGGAGTCGTATTATTATTATCTATAGTATTGCACCACACTCATACTGTTCCGCTGCATTGGTTGTATTAGTATGTGTAACTCTGATATTTATTGTATAAAGCAAATCAAGTGTTTGTAAACGGTTTGAACTGTATATTTATTATTATATTTTATCCTTCCGCTGTGAGATTCTGTTTTGTTTTTATTTCTTCTCTGTTTTTTTCTTATTTACCCCATAACAATCCGCCCTTGCGTATGCTTTGAATTGGCACGTGTGTCGGTTTAAAGTGTGCAAAAAAGGCGGGATGTTACATGTGGTTTCTTGTTGTTGATTCTGGCCTCATGAGCAAGTAAGATAGCGTAAACATCATCAATAGATGGCAAATCCTTTTGGGATGCTATGATAACAACTACATATTCATACTCATCACTTAATCCATTCAAAATAGTTAGGATTTGTTCAGAGTCTGATACTTTGTGATTTGCAGCTTCTAATAGGTCACAGGTTGTTTTAACTTTGAATAGGTATTCTCTCATAGTGTTGTTATCTTTTCTCATACTGTGCAGTTGCTTCTTGTGATACATCGCTTTGGCAGCAGACTTTGTATTGAACACTTTTTCAATAGTTGTCCATATATCATTTGCTGTCTTACATCCAATAACATGAGATAACAGATTTGTATTTATTAATGATAATAGCCAAGAATAGATAAGTCTACCTTATCTATGATACTTTATGTAATCCTCATTGTTGACTATTTTGTTTTCTTGATCAGTGATACATTTAGGAGGAATTGGCATAGTTCCAAGAATATGACCTTCACGTCCATATCCTTGAACTGCGGTCTCAATTTGCAGTTTCCAGAGAAGATAGTTATTTTCACTCAAGTGTACAGTGACCAGATTGGTTTGAGGGCCAATTACAGTGTTCATAAGCATTTCTACTGTAGCACTAGGTTGATGATTATTGCTCATATTGGAAGATGTGGCAGAGGTTGTTTCATCATTCATGATGATTCAGATTATGAACAGACAAAGTAACAATAATAGACAGAAAAATAGAGTCAATCAGACATAGAATTCTAACAATAAAAGCAAGAATTGCTCACAACCAGGTTTGACGCAATCGCAAGACTTAAATGACGACCTTCTTTCTTTTCTTTTTGTTTTTAAATCTAATAAGTCTTGTTGGAAGGCACTTTCTTTAGTTTTGTGGTGATTCTTGATTTGTTGACTGTTTTCTATAGTTTTCTTGATTGATTTTCTCCAAGATTTGATGAGAATGATTTGATGCAGCCGAGTTCTTTAAACTGAGGCACGGCACTTGACTTTCTTCACTGAATCTATCCTCTCAGATAATTAAACACTGCCTTTTGATGAGAGAGGATCACTCAAATGATGATTCCTCTCTAATGAGTCTGATTAATTCAGAATATGGCTGTTAGGCCTTTGGTAGCTCTAATACCATGATAGAATTTGTAGAGAAGAATTAACTTGACTAAGAGTATTTTAATAATTGCAGAAAAAATGACTTTGATAATTTTATGATAATCTACATACAATGATACATAGAGTATTTATATTATTCTCATGTACAACATAAAGCAAAAAAATGCTATTGGGCTTTGCAAGGCCTAGTACCAGCTTGGATCCGCATAAAGTAAGAATTAGTCAATAAAGCCAAGCAGAGAGTATCTTCGTATCTTTATCTTCATATCTTTATTTATATAAAATGCATACAAATAAGATAAATGATGACATATTGCATTAATTCTCAAACACAAAAGAAAACATATTTTTCTTTCATATACCATGCATGTTTTTGCAATAATAGTTACACCCCCTAAATGCCAACTCCACTATATTCACAATAAAATCATTAAAAGAAAGAAACACACAATAGTTATAACGCTCTGCTATTAGTTTAAGAGAATTTTTAGCTTACAAGTTGGAATATACACCCAGATTGTGGATCAATAATGGAAAATATGCAAGTGATTCAATGGATTATAGGAAGGAGTTTCTATAAATTTATTGTCGTTATTAGTTAGGTTGATAATGCCAACCTATACCTAGTATGCTTTTGGTCACAAGGTATTTTGTCTGATCCTATACTTAAAATACAACGAGATTTTGAGTTTAGCAAGCAAAAAAACACATGAATTTTTAATATACCTACTATTACCCGACAGCTTGGCCCGGCTACAAGGCGATAGTTGCAGGGGTTATAGTTAGATCCAAATGAGACTCGAGCCAAGGTAGGTGAATTAAAGTGGTTCGGTCATATATGGTTGGCTTAGATGGGCCGGTCGAAGGAGAGTGAATTGGACTGGGTCGGTCAGATGTGGGCCGCTCGCTCAAAGTGGCTCAGTCGTATGCATGTCTCGGTCAAAGGAAGGAGGAGCATGTCGTTCGGTCATGATATGAAGGTTAAGGTGGTTCGAGATACATGGCTCGGTCAAAGATGAGGGTCACACATGGCTCGACCTAGGTGGATAGGCAGATGCCACTTGGTTAAGGAAGAAAGGTCGGTTATAGATTGGGTCAGTTTAGGTGGTTTGGTGATGGACGTTTGGCATAGTTGGACCGATCAAGATAATTAAGGAGAGGTGGCTTGATACGAATGGCTTGGAATGAGTGGTTCGGCCTTTTGGGGTCGGTCACGTTGGTTCGATGTCCCTAGGTCGATGCAAACAAGTAAGATTAGTAGGTTATCTAGTCTACGGAAAGCGAGGCGTTCGGTGTTTCGTTGCTTTGAATCACATCGCTACTTGCTCCGAGTTGCCTAAGGGGTAGCTTTGAGTCATCTATGAAGAAACTCTAACTAGGTAGTGATGATTCGATCAGAGTGGCTCGGTAGCTTCTGGGTTGGTCATGGAGGGTCGGCATCCCTGGGTCGGTACATATGATTTTTCAGCTGTGGGTTGAGCTATCTTAGTCATGGGCCTAAACGGGAGAACCGGCCTATCTTCGTCTATAAATAGAGGGGCATGGGTCCACTTTAAGGACATCTTTTTGGGAGAACTCCAGGATACTCTGCCATTTACTTTACTCGCCTCTTTTCAGTTCAAACTTGTATTCTAGTTGTTTGTTCACGGGTTATATCTATACTCAATTGATTGGAAAAGTAGTAAAGATTATATTCAAAGTGGACGTAGGCAATTACGCTGAACCACTATAAATCTGATGTTCTCGTTTTTTGTTATTTCTTTTGCATTCAACTGAGTTACTTCTCTGTTTTAATTTACTTTCTTCATTAATCTCTCTACACGATTCTATTCAAGGGTGCTAGTGACTAATTTTGGTGCTAACTTTTTGGTGCTTTCACTGAGAACGTGCATTCTCAAGCTATTAGGAACTACTTTGTCGCTACTGGGTTGAGAAAATCCCTCGAAGGAGATCCAAGTTTATTCTCAAGAGTTCGTAGATACTCAGAGTTCCTACGGATAACTCTAAGATGGCAAGACCACATACCAGATCCGCCTCCCACAACGCGGATGTTAATGGGACCGCCAACATCCAACAAATGGGACCTAGCAATCAGCAAGCTAATGCAGGCGCAGAGCCCGCCACCATCCCAAACCAACCAGAAGTTGTGACCATGGCAGAGTTCAATGAGCTGATGGGGAAGCTTGTGGAAAGTAGGAGACAGCTTAACGAGCAGATTCAAGCGAACAGCAATCTGATGACCCAGATCGCACAGCAGCAGCATCAGAACGCTAGAGGAAGCCCTGCTTCCTACTCATCATCCGACGGCTCTATTTCATCAAATGAGCACCCCAGATGTAGACGCTGTAGGATCGAAACGACACAAACTGAGCAATTGGTGACGACTCACCAAGAGCAAACTAACAGGAATGGTCCAGATTCCCTACTTGGAACCTTGGCCCCTCATCTACAGCTGGGGAGTCGCTCCCAACCTGGTATGGGAAACATAGTATCCAGAGCACGTTTGGGAGCTGGTCCATCGCCTCACCAGGGTCGTAGTGAAGCGGGTCCTCGAGATGCGCACTTAGATGATCGCTTACCGAGAGGCATCAACCGAAATGATCACGCCGGATGGATACCAACTTGCTACCTCCTATCCAGACTTTGGATTTATCAGTTATGGTTAGGCAACTGATGAGGGAGAATCAGGACTTAACCAAGATGACTTAGGCATATCTCGGAGTCATACTCATTTACTAATACCTTTCTACAAGCTAAGTATCCCCAGAAATTCAGCATGTCTACTATTCCAACTTATTAAGGGAAGACCATCCTCGATAACACATAGTGAGATACGAGTGGATGATTGACTCGGATAGGGCACATGATGCGACCAAATGCAGATGCTTCCTAATAACCCTATCCGCAATCGCTACCATGTGGTTCACCAGACTTCCCTCGCGATCGATCTCCAGGTTTGCTGAGTTAGCAGTGAAATTTATGGTGTAGTTTAGGATCCATGCTACTCGCCCAAAGGATGTGATGTCTTTATCCAGTGTGATCCAAGCCCTTGGGGAGTCGTTTAAGGATTATTTGCAAAGATTTCACATTGCTGCTACCGAAGTTAGCTATCCGAATGACCATGCTATTCTTATGGCCGTGATGCGAGGAGTAGATCCAGACTCAGAATTTGATGATTGGCTGGTAGGAAAACCCCCAACTACCTTGGAATGCTTTTATTCAAAGGCGAACCAATTCATGAGAAGGGAAGAGGCCAGGTGGACAAGACGAAGCAACGTGCCAGGGCCCAACAAGGAAGCGATGCAAAGCAACATTGTGGTAAAGCAATCTGGCAGAAATTCTGACAAGGTCCAAGTCAATGTACAAAATAAGCTGGAGCAGTCTAAAGGATCCGAAGAAGGAAATTCCTAACGAAAGAGGGAAGCAGGAAAGTGGAAACCAAGGATCCCAACCTATAGCAAATATAATCCTCCGAATACATCTTTAGAGAATATTTATCTATCAACTTGTAATGCATTCCAATACTGAAAGCCGGGCCCAAAGGAATCCACTGAGGAATAAAAGCAGACTAGAAAGTATTATCAGTTCCGCAAGACCTATGGGCACCATATTGAAGAGTGTAGACACCTTCATGATGCTATAGAAAAGCTAATTCGCTAGAAGAAGTTACAGCAGTTTGTTAAGAATCCGCAGGAAGGTGGATAGGGGACATCCAACCCCAATCATAGGCAGGCTTTACATCAACCTGAGGAGGCCGCTAGGACCGGAGGAAGGCAGGTCATAAACATGATAATAGGTGGACCTCATTCGGCAGACAAGAGTTTGTAGGAAATGGAATGCTATGCTAGTTCCTTGAAGCATGCGGATTTCGAATGCTGCTCGAATACAGAAGATGAGACTCCAGCGAAACAACAATGAATGATGATTGATGATATAATGTTCAGAAGCAGGGATGCCGATCGGGTGGAGGCACCTACCATTGACCCGATGGTAATCTCAGCTATGATTGGACCGGCGCTTGTGAGAAGGATACTAATTGATTGTGGAAGTTCTGTTAATATTATCTTCAAAAAGGAAAACGACCAAATGAAGATGGAGGTGAAGGATTTGAAACCGTCTAAAGCCCGCATACACGGCTTTAATAGTGCAACTACAGACGTAATAGGTTTTGTTGAATTGCCATTTGAACTAGGAGAAGGTGAACGCAGGAGGGTACGGATCTTACCATTCATTGTTTTGAATGTTGATTCCGTATGTAATGTTTTTATGGGTCGACCGACCCTGTCAGAATTTAGGGTAGCTTTGGTCCCGTGGTGTTTGACCGTGAAATTTCCAATAGACAAAGGAGTTTGTATGGTGCATGGAGATCAACCAACTGGTCATGCTTGCTATGTGGCCGAGCTGAGAGAGGCCCAACAAAGAGAGAATGGCAAGGGTGTGGATAACCCTGTCTATATCCATATTGCTGAAAATTGACATGTAGCACCTAAGACGTGGCTTGGGCAACACACTCGGATCTATAGAGACATAATCAAGGGATGACGATGAAGAAACCAAGGAGGCCAAGGAAGCACCGGCTGAACTGACGATTGACATTCAAATCAGCAATGATAACTTGTCATGGGTGCTTAAGATTGGATCACAGCAAGACCCCTCGATGATTGAGGATCTTACTGATTTACTCCGGGAGAATCTAGATGTTTTCGCTTGGACTCACTCTTATATGTGTGGAATTTCTTTCTCCATCGCAAGTCATACGTTGAACGTTGACCTGATATATGTGCTAGTGAAAGGAGAGCCATGGACCCGAAGAGGTCCGTTGCTCTCAAAGAGGAGGTGGATAAACTCAAAGCCAATGGGGTCGTCCGTGACGACCTCTATCCTGAATGGGTATCTAATATGGTACTAGTGAGGAAGGCAAACAGGAAGTGGAGGACCTATATTAATTATTCGGACCTAAACAAGACGTGCCCTAAGGATAGTTTTCCATTGCCCAGATTTGATCGGTTGGTAAACTCTACAGCAAGACACGGATTGTTGTCATTTATGGATGTGTATTCGGGGTATAATCAAATCTCGATGCACATTACGGATCAGGAGCATACCAGTTTTGTCATAGACGTTGGACTATATTATTATGTATGATGCCTTTCAGGTTAAAGAACGCAAGGTCTACTTATCAGCGTCTGGTGAATCGAATGTTTAAAGACCAGATTGGTAGAACGATGGAAGTCTATGTGGATGATAAGCTCGTGAAGTCACGACAGTCAAACGACCACATTCGAGACTTAGCTGAGATGTTTGATATACTCAGATTTTACGGAATGAAAATCAATCCACTAAAACGTTCCTTTGGCGTTGTGTCAGGGAAGTTTTTGGATTTCATTGTCAATGAACGGGGCATTGAAGCCAAACCAAAAAAGATTCAAGCTATTCGGAACATACAGGCACCCATAACTATAAAACAAGTTCAAAGCCTGAATGGGAAAATCGCCGCGTTGAGTCGATTTATATCCGACGCAACCAATAAATGTATTCATTTCTTTGATGTGATAAGGAAAGGGAAAAGAAATTTTGAGTGGACATTGAATTGTGAGGACGTGTTCGAAGCTGGTGAGACACCTGGAGTGGCCCCCGGTTCTGTCAAAGCCCGTAGACCGTGAGGAGTTGTATGTTTACTTCACCATATCTCTGCATGCCATCAATGCAGCTTTGGTTCGTGAGGAAGATCAAATCTAAAAGCCAGTATACTATGTTAGTAAGCGCTTAACGGGGGCAGAGATAAATTATCCTAAGATTGAAAAGTTAGCCCACTTCTTGGTGTTCGCATCACGCAAGCTTTGCCCGTATTTCCAAGCACATCCGATCAGTATTTATACCGATCAACCTCTACGGCAGGTACTCTAACGACCAGAGACTTCCAAAAGGATACTCAAATGGAACATTGAGGTGAGTCAGTTCGATATTACTTACCTGCAATGGAGGGCGATCCAAGGATAAGTGTTAGAAGATTTCATTGCAGAGTTCACCATATCAGACGAGTCAAGTGGTAATGATGTAATTCCCGCTGTTCGATGGAAGCTATATACTAATGAAGCATCCAACGACCATTGTTCTAGGGCTAGTATTATTCTTGTAACTCTCGAGAAACGATCAATTTGTTATGCTTTGAAACTTGATTTCCCCGCTATAAACAACGAAGCTGAGTACGAAGCATTGATTGTGGGCTTGAAGCTTGCTAAAGAACTTGGAGTGAAATCGATTGAGATCTTTTGTGACTCACAGTTGGTGGTGGATCAGGTACATGGGGACTATCAGGCAAAGGGGAAAAGGCTTGCCCCATAGATCGCTCGGGTTTAGGGATTGTTGGCAGACCTTGAATACTATGATATTTTGCATATTCCACGTGAACAAAATAGGGAAGCCGATTCCTTGGCAAAATTCGCAAGTACTGGTGATGCACAACAGATAGGCTTGGTTCCATTGAAACCTTACACGCCTCAAGTATAAACGAGATGGAAGTAGATATTGTGTTAGAAACAGAAACTGAAGAGGAGTTGTGGATGACCCCGTTTAAAGGATATCTGATGCATGGAACCTTGCCTGAGAGGAAAAACGAAAGAGGGCAAGTCGTTGGCAAGGCCTCCCGGTATATAGTGCAGGATGGAATAATGTATCGGAAGGGATTCTCCATCCCCTTGCTTAGGTGCGTCGCTCAGAATGAAATAAAGCGGGTCTTAAGAGAAGTCCATGAAGGAGATATAGCGACCATACTGGGGGGCAAACGTTAGCCAAAAATATCCTTCAATATGGATACTATTGGCCGACCATTAATCGGGATGTCACGGACTATGTAAGAAGATGCGACAAATGTCAAAAGTATGTAAAGATCCCAAGGGCACCGCCGATGGAGCTTACGCAAATGGTTAGTCCATGGCCGTTTGCAATATGAGGGATCGATATAATCGGTTCCTTACCAATCTCCAAAGGTGGTGCGAAATATGCAATTGTCGTGGTCGACTACTTCACCAAGTGGGCAGAAGCAGAACCACTAGCTACGATCACCACCAAAAAGGTTGTTAACTTTGTTGTGCGAAACATTATATGCCGCTTTGGCCTCCCACGGACTATCATTACTGACAACGGAACTCAATTTGAGAGTAGAGAATTCAAAGAGTTCTGCCAAAAATACCACATTGAGAAAAGGTTTGCTTCAGTCGCTCACCCTAAGGCGAATGGCAGGTTGAAGCCGTAAATAAGATAATCAAGTACATATTAAAAAAACGATAGGAGAATGCTAGAGTCAAGTGGGTGGATGAGCTACCGATATCACTCTGCACCTATAGAACCACCAACAAGTCCGTGACTGGCCAAACTCCATTCGCCTTGGCATACAACACTGAAGCTGTTATACCTATGAAATTTGAAGTTCCCCCTCATCGAGTGACTCATTATGATCCTAGGATGAATCGAGATCTTTTACTGGAACGTTGGACTTTATCGACAAGAAGCATGAAGAAGCTGATTAACGGGGCTGCACATCGATGCCGAGTTGCCCGATATTATAATGAAAGAGTTCAACCAAGAACTTTCGATGTGGGTGACCTTATTTTGAAGCGAGTTTTTCTAGTCCCATCACATATGAATCCCACTTGGGATGGTCCTTACATCATCGAACGGAAGCTTGGAGAAGGAACCTTCAAGCTAGCGACTGTTGATGGCATGACGTTCCCTGGAGCATGAATAGCGAGCTTTTGCGTCGTTGTTACACTTAGTTTGTTTCTTTTGCATTTTAGTAGCGATTGCTTCTAGAATATGTTTCTTTTGTTGTTATTTGTTTCCGACATGTAATAAGACAATTCAGTTTGTCCTTATTTTCTATAATTAATAAAGACTTGAAGCTGTTTTTCTGTGGGCTATTAGTGTTTTTTGTTGTATAATTTCATGGAAAAATAAAATTGCATTAACATGTTTGACATATGGACGTTCATGCAAAACTGAAAGTCGATGAGCTAACGATTCAAAAAAATCTATAAGTCCCTTGAGCATGGACTAGAGTACTCTGAGTCCCCAGAGTGCGGACTAGAGTATAAACGATTCCAAAAAAAATCTCTAAGTCCCCAAAGCATGGACTAGAGAATTCTAAGTCCCCAGATTGTGGATTAGAGTATAAATGATTCAAAAATCCCCAAGTCCTATGAAAGCGGATAGGAATTTACGCGACCCACAAGATTGTAAATTTCAATTACAAGTTGGATGATAAGCTAAGTGATGAGAGTCTGGGAATACAAAGAAACAAAATTTTATTTACTAGTCAAAAATTAAGTTCCGTTATAACTTCTCCGAAGTCTAGAGCTAAAGTCTAACTACGACGACTATAAAAGAGAAGAGAAATGGCTACATGATTCTGACTTATTTATGCTGAGCGAGGCACGACCAGATGATAGCTATTTCTTTGACTTTTTCCTTCTTCGGCTTCTCCGAAGTCTCCTCAACTGAATGTTTTCTTCTGAACCCTTGCTTCCCAGCGATGTGGTATCCGGGGAAGGAAGGGACACCTCCAAAGGTGTGGTCCCACCGAGGAGAATAGCCTTCAGAGGCCTATTTAGGGGGTCGTCGAGTTCCACCACCTAAGGTTCTATCTTAACTTTGGTTTTCTTTTTCTCCTCTTCCTCGATTTGCTCCTTCATGCTAAGCTTAGAAGTATGCTCGGAAGCACATGTAATTTCGACCCCATCATGTTCATTTACAGGCGAGAGATTCTTAAGTTTATCTTCATCTAGTGTAACATCTCGATATTTTCAACCATTTGCATCCGCACATGTTGGACTTGAATTGCTCAAAATATTGGATTGTTAATTTATAATTGGCAAAACTCAGTATATACAGTAAATAAAATAATCACGGAATCACAGACACGGAGTAATATAATAAGGAGCGAAAATAAATGAATAGTAGTTCATGAAGCTAATATATATATATATATATAACAGAGTTAATACAATAGAAGTCTCAAATATGTAGAAGTCTCAATACAAGAGTCAAATGACAAAATTTGAATGTCACTGGAGTCAACTGAATAAATGAAAGCTGAATAGATAGTTGGATCTCCAAGAAAAGCTCCAACTCCAAAGGTGAGCCTCAAATACTGTTACACTCAGTCTGACCCGAGCGTAAAGCAAAAACACAAAACACTTGAGTCAGGATTAACATTCTTATATCAATGAATCCAACTCAAATGAAATATCAACTGAAATACTAGTAACTTAAAGGATGTTTGGGATACCCATCCTCTAAGGATCCGTCGAACTATCTACTATGTAGTACAATACGCTATTATAATATGTCTATAGTAAAGTAAACTATTAACATAGCATTAAAGTGTTACCTATATCTCCCTTAACACATTTTATATATACCCATAGTCTATACAACACTGTAATCTCCCCCATACTGGGCGTCGTCCGAGGGCACTCCATAAGAATGGTACAAAACAAGCTCGTAGTGATCTCGATAGGGTAGGTGACATGACACAACTAGGCAATGCCAAAGCAGATATACCAATTACACTTCCGAGCTGGTGGTAACGCATAGCCGCAGCTACCGCCCACCTCGATTCGCACTCTTAAAAATTCGAGGGTGCGCCAAATCAGTCAAAGTAATAGAATAGTATCGAAGGAGCGTGTCCGATCGGAGGAGCTACCTCACTTGGCTCATCAATTTCTCATGTTTTAGTCACCTTATGGTAACTCATAGGAGTCAGGTCCACGTATATACCTCAAATAGAATCGTCGCCACCATCCTACTTCATTGTAGAATCTCCACCGCGTACACAGTTGTTAAAGTGGGCATGGGTACTAGTAGAGAGTATGACAATAACCGATCCCGCACTATAAGAAAATGTGATTTTAGTAGCTGTAAATAGTAGCGTTTGAACATCAAATGCAACTGTTTCACCAATCCCAGATTAATTGTAGCGGTTACTTTAAGATACTTCAGTGGTATATTTCTAGCCGGGCTTTGTTTTTCACTTCCCGCCTGCTGTAACATCTTATTTTCATTCTCTATTCCTAATACTAAATAAAAACCTTAAACCAAAATTAGCTAATCTCGACTCCTCTTCTCAAATCTTAAACATATTTTTTAACGAAGATCTTCACAACCAACAAAGCAAAACCAGATTGCTATATGTCAAAATCGTCGCTTATTGGGGATCACATCAGCATATATATTGCGCACCACCGCCAATCAACGTTAGGGTTTCACTAATTGTTGGTGCTTCTACAGGTATTAACCGATACATAATCTGATTAGTATTCAGTTATCCACAGATTTGTAACTGTATTCTTCAATTGTAATCTAATCTAGGTATTCAATTTGATTTCAGTATCCAATGCTTTTCATTTCCTTAAATCGAAATCAATGTTAGGTGGTTGCGTCTTGTATGGAAAGGATGCATGAGATAGCATTCGAAATCTAGGGTTCCGTTGTTTTACCACATGTAATTCAGGTAATGTAATTTTTTGAATTTTAAATCTATTTTTTATGAGATTCAGAAATATATTTATGGTATTAGAATTGAAATCCATATAATTAAATAGAGATTGGTTGATTGTGCTTGAAGAGTTCACTATAATGATAAATATTGGAAGTAACAAAGTGGTTGAAAACAACTTGACATGTTTAGATGTATGAAATGGAAGGGAAAGCACATTGAGTCATATGTCAGTCTGATGCTATTATATCTTTATAGCTAAACTAGTATTAAGTTGACCTTGCTTCAAACATTTTTTATATCCAATTATATAAAAAATTAAATCCATATGTATGACGGTTTGAATTTGGTCCATACATTTTCATTTCTAAATTTATTGTAAAATATATTGACTAAATGTTAGATTTGTAAAATTTTCATTTCTAAATTTATTGTAAAGTAGTTGATAATTTTCAAACATGAAGTTGTTTGAGTTTGTGAGATAGTTTAGGTTGATTGATTAAGTCAAGAGTACTCTTCTTGTTGAGTAGGTTGACTATGAATATGGCAAAACTTGCAAATTTATTGTTGGTAGTTTGACTATGTTATTTATGTATGAAGTACATGGTCACAGATCAATATTGTGTTAATAACTTCAACAAATATGAATTATTATTGTATGAAACAAAACATAGCAGTTAAGTGAAAATTGTTCTTATTTGCGAGTATGGTTTACTATTTTCAAACGTGTGACCTTTAGATAAATCTTTCAGGTTAAATTAAGAGCAGCTATCAAATTTAATGTACAGTGATTTCTTAATTTCTGGCATTCTTAATGCCAATAGCTTATACAGAACAATGAACAAGCTTTAACTAGAAGATATCTTGATAAATGAATGTATCATACGATAATTGATGACTAGAATTAGCCTGTGATAAAAGTATATACATTTTAAAGAGTATTTTTATATTTTCTTATTGATCTAAAGAAATACAAGATATATCATCAAAAAACTTTTAGCTAAACAATAATAATTGATAATGATAAAACACTTTGATTCCTTATCTTTTACTTTCCCAAAAACTGTAATAATTTAGATTACTTCTCTATAGCATCCATCTTTGCTTCATTAATTGTTTAATCAAATTCATAAGAAATAAAGCTTTGCTTCATTAATTACAGATTTTTGATGCTACAGCTTCCTTCATAATATTTTTTTAGAGTCAAATTTGTTCTCTTATTTGCTTTCTAGACCTGTATGTTATTTTGTTTGCATATTATATGCATTGCATCATTCGATTTATTGATATCAGTATAATGGTTTTATGCGATGATGATAATATCACAAAGGTTTGCAGTTTCTGTTTTGATTTAGAATCATGTTGCAGAAGGTTTTAGCTTACAGCTTTGATGTCATCCTATTGTTTGGGAAACACCTACATTTTATGATTGAGCCATAGCCCCTCTTCCAGCTTCATCATCATCATTTTGATTATCATCTTCTATTTCCTATTTCAAATCATATTTTAATTAACTTGTAACCATAAAAAGACGGTTGAACTAGATAAAATCATAGAGAACTGATCTTTATTACACTGTGCAAATATTGCTACATGTTAAGGATCTAAACGAGCCATTTGATGATATCAGAAATGACGTAAATGCTGATTATTTTTACCTTACATGCAAGTACATTAGTATCTGGTTTTTGCTTCACCTCTGTAGGTTTTGCTATCGATATACTTTCAACTTCCTGCATTTTATTGTCGCCTGCTTGAGTCTCTACTTCTTTTCTGTAACGACCCGTTAAATTCGATGATTTTAAATGTGATAATTTAATAGGATTTCTAATTTAATTTAGAATGAAATCCAAATGAATTAAGTAGAAAAGGATTCTCACCTGGATATGGAATTTAATATGAGAAATTTATGAAAATGTTAAATGGTTTTAATGCAATGAAAGATTTTTAACGGTAAATGGGAATAAATTAAGGAATCATATTAGTTCCAGTTAATAGATTACGACTTGAATGAGATTACAATTTAATAAAATCATTTAAATGTTATGATTTGATTTTATGGAATATGAGAAATACCAATGTAGGGATTTGATTAATATATATGTTATTTGTTCAGGGTATTGAATAAAATTGGGAATCCAATTTAAATTAATGATAATAACGTTGATATTAGTTAATAAATAAATTTCAATGCAATGCCCATAAATGAATGAAATGAAATGAATATATGTAAAATGTATACTAGGTTATTTATCAAATAGAAGGATAGAAAGTAAATATCGGATTTGATTGATGAATAAATATATATTAAATAGTAATGAAATGTAAAGTAAATGGCGATTGTATAAAACCAATGCAATAAGATTTTCTAATAGTAACTGAATGTAGACGTGTGAAATAGAGTTAATGACTATAATTATTGTACTTTACTTATTTTATTAGTTGTCAATGTTAATCTGGAATCAAATTCAATTTATCCCCAAAATTACTGCAGTTAAAGTGGAATAAATTGGTAAATGAAGAATGTTGGATCCAAATAAGTTGTAACCAAGGAAAATCCCATTTTTAATAAACTATGTGGGAAAAGAAATGAAACCAAAATGAAAATGTGAAAATATAAAATGTAATGAAATTCTAAGTAATAATGACTTTGTTAGTAAAGTGAAAACTGATTTGATATTAAGTTGTAACTGGATAGAAATCAAATTTATTTGGAATTGATTTGCAGTCAATTGAATTTATTGCAATTAAATGGATTCAATATTTAAATTAATTGTGTCAATATTATTTGGAAGAAATTGAGGTTATTTGGGTAATAAGTATTGTAATTGGCTAATTTAGATACTTTAAAGTGAAACGGAAATTATTAACGCAATAGTTTGATTGCAATATTTAATTCATCTAATTAATGATAAAGATTTGTTAGATTTATTTAATAGGAATTTTAGGGCATTTAATAGGTAATTGCTGATTTTGAATCGAATTAAAGGGATTACTGAAATCAATATTTAGCAACTTTTAAACCATTGCAATTGATTTAGAATATAAAGAGTTGTCTATTTAATTGAGTTAAATTTTTGAAATTGCGTTGTTGCAACTAAATGGGAAATAAAACGTTAAGGATAACCAGTATTCAAGATTTACCATCTATTTAGTATATTAATTGTAACTGATAATCAACTGCAATAAATAATAAATA
Source organism: Allium cepa (assembly GCA_030765085.1). Lineage (NCBI taxonomy): Eukaryota > Viridiplantae > Streptophyta > Magnoliopsida > Asparagales > Amaryllidaceae > Allium > Allium cepa. The sequence goes on from CM060932.1 coordinate 270,231,773, forward strand.
ATTATTACGTTAACGTTAATTTAAGTGATATTTGAAATTTAATATTTAGGAATTATGTAAATATAAGTTCAGATGAAATTGGAAATATTTACATATTGAAATATGAATCCAATGATAAATTCTTCTATTTGACAATAATAATGGAAAGTAAATTTAATTAAAATTTTGGAAATTTAATTTATAATTTGGTGAAATTAATGAAATTTGGGGATTTCTAAAATTTTAATTTCGACAAGTTAAATTTTGTTTAAATTAGTATAGGTGATTGAAAAATTTATAATAATAAGAATCGTCAATTATCAAAAAGAAATGGGAAATTTGATTTAATTGACTAATTTTTAATTTATTTAATTAATATAAAAATAGCCATTTTTGTCACGGACTCGGATTTCGATGAAACCAGTTTCATCGGATCCGTATCGGTGAATTATTGTAGGGTTTCAAGTTTCGTATCGATCGGACCTGTCGTTTGATCGTACGGATGCGAAACGCCTTGAAATTGATTTAATTAAAATCAATTTGAAATCAATTTGGAAATTTTGTTTTAGGCATAACTTCTTCATACGATCAAATTTGGACGTGAAACTTTTTCCATCGCGTTCAGAATATTTTAAAATACCTATTTGGATATATGGGTTTAATAGATTTCGTCCCGGGGTCAGAACGGGCTTTTTGGGCCAACTACCGTTTAGCACGTTCGTAATTCGTGCCCACCTAGCCTTCTAAAATTTGTCTATATATATGCTGTGATAAACCCTAGCCTCCATCTTCTATCATTTGTCTGTACGTTCATTTTCTTCATCTCTTTCTCTTCCTCAATGGTTGCAAAACCTAGATCTATCTACAGTTCAAAATCAAAGGTGAAAATTTAAACTCTCTAGAAAAATCTCAAAAAAATATATGTTGAAGTTGTCAAAATACGTAATTTGCTGGTGTGATTCGTTTGTCGATTCGGGTCTCGGTTTTTCCTGAAAACCCTAGTTTATCCACGGCCGTTCATCATCGTCGCAACAAAATTCGTCGGATCGGGAAACCATTCCTGGGTTTTGTAGAGGGGACCGAGGGAAGTCCATTTGTGGAGTTCGTTCGGGGAGTTAACGGTCAGATCATCGTTGATAATTCGTTTATGGTTTTGTTTTGGACGGCGGCGCGCGAGACTTGGGGAGGCCGGTCTGGGGGTGGAGGTGCGGCTCGGCAAGGGCTTCGAGGTGGTGGTGGTTAGAGGCGGCCAGGTGGTCGGAGGTGATGGGAATCTTCAGTCAAAGCTTCGGTCACACATATGGAGTTGGTTCGTCCCTGTTTTGTTTCGTGCGTTGGTTCCTGGAAGAGGAAGGAGCGGCTTCGCTGACGTGGCAAGTTGATGAGGAGGTTGATTTTTTTTTGGTTATTTTATTTTCAATTCGATTTCAACTCGTTTAAATACAATAACTTGCTCATACGAACTCCGTTTCACACGAAATTTCTTTTGTTAGGATCGTAATAAAATTCCGGATCCGTTGACGCTGGTTTGGACTGTTTTGGAGACCGTCGAATTTTTGGGTTTAAATCGGATTTAAATTCGGTTTAAATTCCAAAGGTGAGTGTTTTAACCCACTCACAACTTCTAAAAGTTTTTATGTTTGTTGAATTTATTTTAGATATGAGTAGAAATTTATTTATGAATGTTTGGCATGTTTTATTCAGCATATCTGTTAATTTGCATTTATTTAATTTAACTGTTAATTTAGTTTATTTATTGCATATTAATTGACAGTTAGAATTTATTTATTCGCCTATAAACTGCTAGTTAACAGTTATAAAATTTATTACTGAATATAAACTGTTAGTTTAATAGTTGTTAAATTATTTTGAGCATAACTGCCAGTTATTACCTGTTATATATTATCTGATATATATTGATATTGATGTATTATTGGATGATGATTGTGATTTGGACGATGGATGATGTTGATGAATGGATGTTTATTTTATATCATTAAATTGCAAGTTATCATACATTTTTCATTTCATTCGGGATTGTGGTTTGAAATGATATACAACCGCAAAATTTTATTGCGGATTGAAATGATAAAAATCCGTATCACTTGACCATAGGATAGAAAATTATATACAGGCACCGTGGTCTATATATAAAATATTTTAGAGTGATTTCTATGGTTTGTATGGAATACGGTTTATAATTTTTAATTTTGATATTTTCTTCTATATATATATACATATGAAGTTAGAGACTTTGAATTTAAGCTGTGTATAAATCTCTTAAATAAAAATGGAAAAATTGAGAAAATGGAGTTTGATAATTATATCATATGTTTAATGTTTAAGTTTGGAAATTTTAAGATATGATATGTATAACTGGACTTTTCCAAGATAATTAAAAATGAATATGTTAGTATAAATTAAATTGAAGAAATATTAAATTGTTAGAAATTGGAGTTTTATTTATGGATTTTTGTAAATATTCAAGACTAAATAATAGCACGTTTAATTTGCTGAAAGAAAAATTTCCAACTTTAGTTTTGAAATATTAATACTCCAAATGGATATATATATATATAGAAATTGAAGTAGTTTTGGAACTTGAAAGTGATATTTAAATTTTGGTTTAGACTTTAAATAAAGAAACATATTTGTAAAGCCATGGAAATTATTTTTCTTTACAAAGTTACCTTAAAGTTAAACCATTTATTTTATATACCGTTGAATATCCAAACCATTCAAGTTTTAGAAGTTATGGTTTTAAAATTATGAATTTCGTAATATTATGCTTTGAAAGTATAATTCAAATGGTTGGTTTCCAGATATTATAAATTTTAAAGCAGTACGATTTTTGGAAAAGAAATATATTTGGAATAAAACGATATCCTATTGTTTTGGGTTTTAAAATGATATTGTATTCATAGTTTGAAATGGAAATTTTATTTTGGTTTTAAAGTATAAACTATTTTTAAATGACCGCGGTGTTATAATAACGTTTGGTTGTTGAAGAGACCGAGATCGGAAGTTGTCATACTCTCTGCCAACTCCGAAAACCACTTTAACAACCGTGTACGCGGTGGAGATTCCAAAATGAAGTAGGTTGGTGGCGGCGTTTCCTGCAAGGTAAATACGTGGACCCGACTCCCGTGAGTTGGCATAAGGTGGCTAAAACAGGAGCGATTCTCGGGCCAATGAGGTCATTCCTCTGATCGAACGCACTCCTTCGATACTATACTCTGACTTTGGATTGTTTCGGTGGCCACTATTGATTTCTTTGATTTGGGGGTGTTAGTTTGAGGTGGGCGGTAGCTGCGGCTATGCGTTACCACCAGCCCGGATAGCAATTGATATATCTACCCTGGCATTGCCTAGTTGTGTCGTGTCACCTACCCTAGCGCGCCTTATACGATTTTGGCTTTGTACCATACCTATGGAGTGCCCTCTGACGACGCCCAGTACGGGGGAGATTACGGTACTGTATAGATTATGGGAATATATTTTGTGTTAAGGGCTATATGGGTAACCCCTTAACGCTATTTAAAAGTAAGTTTATTTTACAAATAGACACTATTATAATAGCGCAATATACTACATAGTAAATAGTTTAACGGATCCTTAGGAGATGTAAATCCCGAGCATCTCTTGAGTTACTGCACTCATATTTATTTCTGTTAATTTAACTCACATAAGATCTTTTAGTTCTGACTCGAGTGTTTTTGTCTTTTCAAATTCACTCGGGTCAGTCCGAGCGTTTCAGGATTGCAAGATTTAGCTCTGGAGGACGAAGACGAAGATTTATATTATTATTATTTATACTAGTGCACTACACACTGTTCCGCTGCATTGTTATTGGTATGTGTAACTCTGATATGTATTATATAAATGGTTTTGTAAACAGATTTATAAACTGTATATTTGATTATTATATTTTATCCTTCCGCTGTGAGATTCTGTTTAGTTTTTTTTCTTCTCTGTTTTTTTCTTATTTACCCCAAAACAATCCGCCCTTCCGTATGGTTTGAATTGGCACGTGTGTCGATTTAAAGTGTGCGAAAAAGCGAGACGTTACAGTTGGTATCAGAGCTTTGGTTTAGCGATAAACCTTGGCTTTGTGGGGTTTGACTCTTTACTAATAGGGTAGTAATACCCTACGGGAGTCGCTGAGTCTATATATATGAGAGAGCGTATTTGTTAGTGCTATAAAAAGATTTTAATATTGTGTTAATCTGTTCCATTTTGTATTTACAAATTCTGGTTGATGCATGGGACGCTATGTCATCAATAGAGATTTCTAAACACTTAATAGGACAGACCGACATAATATCTGTTTTAATATAGGTGAATGAAATAATTTTGCCTATTATATTTTCTATATATTAAGTAAATTTTTAAATGATATATATATATATATATATATATATATATATATTTTTGGTTGCAATAGATTGGTTTTTAGGAATAAAATTTTAAATAATAGGTAAAATAAGATTGAAATTTAAAATCAATGAAATTTGGAAATTTTAGGACTTAAGTCCGGGATTTTGAAAATTTGTTTTCAAAGGATTTTGAAGTATAATAATATTGTTATAAATGTTTTCCGATATAAATATTTCATTTTAATTCGGAAGAATTGTTTTAAAAGAAGATTTTGGAGAAAATAAGTTTTGTACTTTCCTCTCTGTCGCTGGAAAATAATTTCGGTGATGGCGGCCGCATCATCGACTTTCATTTTCGAGTTTCGAAGGGGAAAGGCCACTGTAGTAAATTCTACTGCAAATTTATTTTGAAAATATCTAAATTTTTAGTTGTTTTAAGTATAATTAGAGGTATATAAGTTATAAGAATATATTTATCTATTGAAATTTAACCCGGTATTTAATTCTTAAATTCCATTAATTAATTGTTTCAATTATGGTAGTGAAACATAATTTAATTAATAATTGAAACCCTAAATAAAATAAGAGACTTAAATGCTAAGTTATAAAGGAAGTTAAAATTTTTACTTATAAGAAAGGTAAAGATTTATTGAACAATGAATGAATTAAAGGAATTGAGATAGACTTGTATAAGTTCAATTTCATTTTCTTTAACATATATAACTTACCAATTATGAAAAGTTGAAATGTTAAATAAGAGATTGGAATAAAATATTATACAAGTAGAAATTTTGGAAATAATGAAGTGTTCAATGAAATGCTTTTATAAATAAGAATTTAATGGTATAAAATTAAGTTATAATTGAAATTTTACCATAATTAAAGGTAAGTATTATAAATAGGTGATCTTAAACTTAAGTAAATAAAACGAAATTCTTTATTAAATAAGGATTGATGTGTATGGTTATAAAATTTAGTATGATTTAAATGCTACTAGTTGAATAAAATGGAAAGTAGGTAATATAAATAAATGACTGTAAACCCTAGGTAATAAATTTATAAAATCCTTTATTTATAAGAGTGGAGGTTATAAGGTTAAGAATTTAAGTGTAATTAAAAAGGGTTACTATAATTAAATATAATAGAATGTAAGCATTTAATAAATGATTGAATTTGAAGAAGTACATTAAATGTAATACCAATAAAAGAGACTTACATAACCTGAATAAATAAAAATGAATAATGGTAAGTAATAAGTAGAAATAAGGAAACAACAATTGAATGAGAAATAAAAATTTGAAGTTGTTAGATATAAATGTATATTATAAAAGGATAATTTATGTGGTACGAATTGTAAACTTAAGAAAAAGGGTTTAAAAAAATAAAAGATAAACTGTTATATGAATGAAAAGATCAAACAGCTAATGTATGAAATAAAAATTTATAATGAGTAAATTGATTGGTTGGTTGAATTGTTATTGTTTGATTTATGGTTTGGTCGGGTAAGGAAATTTGAAGTAGTTGGATGAATAAATAATCTATTCCGTCTCATCTAAGACTGTTGAGTAAATGATGCACTGGATAGTTATTTTTCATTCCGTACCATTTCAAGCTTTGAACCCGAGCAACTATTTGATTGTTGATTATATGGTTGTTTATATTTGTTGGGTATGCTGTTTGTTGAAATGGATGGTTGTTGGATTGATTTGATTGTTAGTGATTGAAACCACTTAGAGATTATTTGAAAATGTTATCCAAACTTTATTTATTTAAGTACATAAAGATATAATGATGATACAACGGGTATATTTCATTTAAGGAAATTAATTTAGTAAATTATTGTTTATAAATTAATATTTGCAATAAGATATACTGTTTTTTTATTCTTTCTTTTCCCTTCTTTTTCCTTTTCGGGGACGAAAAGTTTTGAGTGGGGGAGAGTGTAACGACCCGTTAAATTCGATGATTTTAAATGTGATAATTTAATAGGATTTCTAATTTAATTTAGAATGAAATCCAAATGAATTAAGTAGAAAAGGACTCTCACCTGGATATGGAATTTAATATGAGAAATTTATGAAAATGTTAAATGGTTTTAATGCAATGAAAGATTTTTAACGGTAAATGGGAATAAATTAAGGAATCATATTAGTTCCAGTTAATAGATTACGACTGAGATTCCAATTTAATAAAATCATTTAAATGTTATGATTTGATTTTATGGAATATAAGAAATACCAATGTAGGGATTTGATTAATATATATGTTATTTGTTCAGGGTATTGAATAAAATTGGGAATCCAATTTAAATTAATGATAATAACGTTGATATTAGTTAATAAATAAATTTCAATGCAATGCCCATAAATGAATGAAATGAAATGAATATATGTAAAATGTATACTAGGTTATTTATCAAATAGAAGGATAGAAAGTAAATATCGGATTTGATTGATGAATAAATATATATTAAATAGTAATGAAATGTAAAGTAAATGGCGATTGTATAAAACCAATGCAATAAGATTTTCTAATAGTAACTGAATGTAGACGTGTGAAATAGAGTTAATGACTATAATTATTGTACTTTACTTATTTTATTAGTTGTCAATGTTAATCTGGAATCAAATTCAATTTATCCCCAAAATTACTGCAGCTAAAGTGGAATAAATTGGTAAATGAAGAATGTTGGATCCAAATAAGTTGTAACCAAGGAAAATCCCATTTTTAATAAACTATGTGGGAAAAGAAATGAAACCAAAATGAAAATGTGAAAATATAAAATGTAATGAAATTCTAAGTAATAATGACTTTGTTAGTAAAGTGAAAACTGATTTGATATTAAGTTGTAACTGGATAGAAATCAAATTTATTTGGAATTGATTTGCAATCAATTGAATTTATTGCAACTAAATGGATTCAATATTTAAATTAATCGTGTAAATATTATTTGGAAGAAATTGAAGTTATTTGGGTAATAAGTATTGTAATTGGCTAATTTAGATACTTTAAAGTGAAACGGAAATTATTAACGCAATAGTTTGATTGCAATATTTAATTCATCTAATTGATGATAAAGATTTGTTAGATTTATTTAATAGGAATTTTGGGGCATTTGATAGGTAATTGCTGATTTTGAATCGAATTAAAGGGATTACTGAAATCAATATTTAGCAACTTTTAAACCATTGCAATTGATTTAGAATATAAAGAGTTGTCTATTTAATTGAGTTAAAATTTTGAAATTGCGTTGTTGCAACTAAATGGGAAATAAAACGTTAAGGATAACCAGTATTCAAGATTTACCATCTATTTAGTATATTAATTGTAACTGATAATCAACTGCAATAAATAATAAATAATTATTACGTTAACGTTAATTTAAGTGATATTTGAAATTTAATATTTAGGAATTATGTAAATATAAGTTCAGATGAAATTGGAAATATTTACATATTGAAATATGAATCCAATGATAAATTCTTCTATTTGACAATAATAATGGAAAGTAAATTTAATTAAAATTTTGGAAATTTAATTTATAATTTGGCGAAATTAATGAAATTTGGGGATTTCTAAAATTTTGATTTCGACAAGTTAAATTTTGTTTAAATTAGTATAGGTGATTGAAAAATTTATAATAATAAGAATCGTCAATTATCAAAAAGAAATGGGAAATTTGATTTAATTGACTAATTTTTAATTTATTTAATTAATATAAAAATAGCCATTTTTTTCACGGACTCGGATTTCGACGAAACCAGTTTCATCGGATCCGTATCGGTGAATTATTGTAGGGTTTCAAGTTTCGTATCGATCGGACCTGTCGTTTGATCGTACGGATGCGAAACGCCTTGAAATTCATTTAATTAAAATCAATTTGAAATCAATTTGGAAATTTTGTTTTAGGCATAACTTCTTCATACGATCAAATTTGGACGTGAAACTTTTTCCATCGCGTTCAGAATATTTTAAAATACCTATTTGGATATATGGGTTTAATAGATTTCGTCCCGGGGTCAGAACGGGCTTTTTGGGCCAACTACCGTTTCGCACGTTCGTAATTCGTGCCCACCTAGCCTTCTAAAATTTGTCTATATATATGCTGTGATAAACCCTAGCCTCCATCTTCTATCATTTGTCTGTACGTTCATTTTCTTCATCTCTTTCTCTTCCTCAATGGTTGCAAAACCTAGATCTATCTACAGTTCAAAATCAAAGGTGAAAATTTAAACTCTTCAGAAAAATCTCAAAAAAATATATGTTGAAGTTGTCAAAATACGTAATTTGCTGGTGTGATTCGTTTGTCGATTCGGGTCTCAGTTTTTCCTGAAAACCCTAGTTTATCCACGGCCGTTCATCATCGTCGCAACAAAAGTCGTCGGATTGGGAAACCATTCCTGGGTTTTGTAGAGGGGACCGAGGGAAGTCCATCTGTGGAGTTCGTTCGGGGAGTTAACGGTCAGATCATCGTTGATAATTCGTTTAGGGTTTTGTTTTGGACGGCGGCGCGCGACACTTGGGGAGGCCGGTCTGGGGGTGGAGGTGCGGCTCGGCAAGGGCTTCGAGGTGGTGGTGGTTAGAGGCGGCCAGGTGGTCGGAGGTGATGGGAATCTTCAGTCAAAGCTTCGGTCAAACATATGGAGTTGGTTCGTCCCTGTTTTGTTTCGTGCGTTGGTTCCTGGAAGAGGAAGGAGCGGCTTCGCTGACGTGGCAAGTTGATGGGGAGGTTGATTTTTTTTTTTGGTTATTTTATTTTTAATTCGATTTCAACTCGTTTAAATACAATAACTTGCTCATACGAACTCCGTTTCACACGAAATTTCTTTTGTTAGGATCGTAATAAAATTCCGGATCCGTTGACGCTGGTTTGGACTGTTTTGGAGACCGTCGAATTTTTGGGTTTAAATCGGATTTAAATTCGATTTAAATTCAAAAGGTGAGTGTTTTAACCCACTCACAACTTATAAAAGTTTTTATGTTTGTTGAATTTATTTTAGATATGAGTAGAAATTTATTTATGAATGTTTGGCATGTTTTATTCAGCATATCTGTTAATTCGCATTTATTTAATTTGACTGTTAATTTAGTTTATTTATTGCATATTAATTGACAGTTAGAATTTATTTATTCGCCTATAAACTGCTAGTTAACAGTTATAAAATTTATTACTGAATATAAACTGTTAGTTTAATAGTTGTTAAATTATTTTGAACATAACTGCCAGTTATTACCTGTTATATATTATCTGATATATATTGATATTGATGTATTATTGGATGATGATTGTGGTTTGGATGATGGATGATGTTGATGAATGGATGTTTATTTTATATCATTAAATTGCAAGTTATCATACATTTTTCATTTCATTCGGGATTGTGGTTTGAAATGATATACAACCACAAAATTTTATTGCGGATTGAAATGATAAATATCTGTATCACTTGACCATAGGATAGAAAATTATATACAGGCATCGTGGTCTATATATAAAATATTTTTGAGTGATTTCTATGGTTTGAATGGAATACGGTTTATAATTTTTAATTTTGTTATTTTATTCTATATATATACATATGAAGTTAGAGATTTTGAATTTAAGCTGTGTATAAATCTCTTAAATAAAAATGGAAAATTGAGAAAATGGAGTTTGATAATTATATCATATGTTTAATGTTTAAGTTTGGAAATTTTAAGATATGATATGTATAACTGGACTTTTCCAAGATAATTAAAAATGAATATGTTAGTATAAATTAAATTGAAGAAATATTAAATTGTTAGAAATTAAAGTTTTATTTATGGATTTTTGTAAATATTCAAGACTAAATAATAGCACGTTTAATTTGCCGAAAGAAAAATTTCCAACTTTAGTTTTGAAATATTAATACTCCAAATGGATATATATATATATATAGAAATTGAAGTAGTTTGGGAACTTGAAAGTGATATTTAAATTTTGGTTTAGACTTTAAATAAAGAAACATATTTGTAAAGCCATGGAAATTATTTTTCTTTACAAAGTTACCTTAAAGTTACAAAGTGATTTACATGGTCTGGAAGGTTTTGACAATGGCAAGGTGGACTCTGTTGTGCCAGTCAGATGCACTTCAAGTGTTTGTTATAATGCTGCAGTTGATTGTAGCACGCCATGTGTTTGTTACAATGCTTCTGTGGGAACTGGAACTATAATCAGTGTGAAAAGTTCGGCCCCCCTAATGTGTGATGCAACTCCTGTTCTACCATCAGTTTTAGTGTGTCCAGGTCCTTCCCTTGCCTGTCCCAAAGCTGGTAATGCTAGTGGCTCGTTGCAGTCTATTGTCAATGTTGTTGATGTTCCTGCGAACAAAGATATCATGCACACAGTTTCCTCTCCCGTTAATGCACAATGCCCCAAACCTGATGTCTCTTCTGTTGTTGTTGGATGTCGGCCTGCTGCTCCTTGCCCGGCTATACCCAAAACATGGTCTTCGCTTTTTAAATCCATGCCATGTAATGCGGGTGTTTATGAACCAGTTGAGTTCGACATCGTTGAAGAAAATGGAGTAATGATCCCTCCCCCCTGTGTTATGCAAGCCGGTCTGGACTTTTGGTCTGGATATGTGGTTGGATTCTTTTTGGATCCTAATCATCGTCTACATGATGCAGCAGCTGTTTGTCGTAGGGCTTGGAGACTACAGGGTGGGCTTAAAGTTAAGATGGTTGATTCCTTGTACTACCTATTGTTCTCCTCCGCGGAGGAACGTTGTCGGGTTCTTGAGTCTGAGCCTTCCTTCTTTGACGGACAGCCTTTTATTATCACCCCCTGGTCTCCGACGGTAGCTTCTGTTCGTGATCAAGTATTTTCTATCCCTGTATGGGTTTATTTCTCCCAAATTCCATCTGCTTTACAACCGTTGCTTGGCTTGAATTGGCTTGCGTGCAATATTGGTAAATTGAAGTGTTTTGACTCTAATACTGTTGCGCGTGATAGGCTTGTTTACGCCAAGGCCCTGATTGAGATATCTCCCGACAAGCCTCTTCCTACCTCTATTCCTGTCCAGCTAGCTGTTGGTCACGTGGTGGATGTTCGTGTTCGTTATGGATGGGTCCCTGATATTTGTTCCACCTGTCATTCTTTTGGTCATATTGCCTCTGCCTGCGTGCGCTCTGTTGATCCATATGCTGCTCCTAAGATCCCTCTGCCTCGGCCTCCGCTTAGAAAATGGGTTCCCAAAGCCTCTTCGGTTGCTACTGCCTCTGGACCATCACTTTCCTTAGTGAGTCCTGCTTCCCCAGATCCTGGTGATGTTCCTTCAGTTCTTCCTGCTATTCCAGATTTCTCTCTGCCGCACGTTGTTTGGGCTGAGTCTGAACATAGTTGGGTTGACCTTCGTTCTGATATGAGATTCAACCCTGTGGATGACACCTATTTTAGATATATATCTGATGATTTATTGGATCTGCGTTGCCTTTATTATTGTATTTCTGGTGACTCCTTGGTTCTTGACATCGATGGTAAGTTTGCTGAGATTAATGCCACTCTTCTAGCTGATTCTGCCTGGGACAGATCTTATGTTTACTCTTCTGACACTGACTGTTATGATCCCTCTCTTGCTGTTCTGTTTCGCCCCTTTTTTGGTCTTCTTGGGGGTGGATCTTCCGTGGTGGGCAAGGGAGATGGTGATTCTTCCTCTGCGGAGGAGAACTAGCCTTGATATATATTTCTAGTAGTAGTGACATGTCTGTCATGCTCCTGTGCTGTATTATTTTATTTCTCATTCATAGTAGCTAAGGTGTCTTTACCTTACTCCTGTACTTCAACCTTATTACGTTCGTAATAAAAGTGGTCGGTCCACTATAAAACCGTCGGCCATGCCAAAAAAAAAAGTTAAACCATTTATTTTATATACCGTTGAATATCCAAACCATTCAAGTTTTAGAAGTTAGGGTTTTAAAATTATGAATTTCGTAATATTATGCTTTGAAAGTATAATTCAAATGGTTGGTTTCCAGATATTATAAACTTTAAAGCAGTATGATTTTTGGAAAAGAAATATATTTGGAATAAAACGATATCCTATTGTTTTGGGTTTTAAAATGATATCGTATTCATAGTTTGAAATGGAAATTTTATTTTGGTTTTAAAGTATAAACTATTTTTAAATGACCGCGGTGTTATAATAACGTTTGATTGTTGAAGAGACCGGGATCGGAAGTTGTCATACTCTCTGCCAACTCCGAAAAACACTTTAACAACCGTGTACGCGGTGGAGATTCCAAAATGAAGTAGGTTGGTGGCGGCGTTTCCTGCAAGGTAAATACGTGGACCCGACTCCCGTGAGTTGGCATACGGTGTCTAAAACAGGAGCGATTCTCGGGCCAATGAGGTCATTCCTCTGATCGAACGCACTCCTTCGATACTATACTCTGACTTTGGATTGTTTCGGTGGCCACTATTGATTTCTTTGATTTGGGGGTGTTAGTTCGAGGTGGGCGGTAGCTGCGGCTATGCGTTACCACCAGCCCGGATAGCAATTGGTATATCTACCCTGGCATTGCCTAGTTGTGCCGTGTCACCTACCCTAGCGCGCCTTATACGATTTTGGCTTTGTACCATACCTATGGAGTGCCCTCTGACGACGCCCAGTACGGGGGAGATTACGGTACTGTATAGACTATGGGAATATATTTTGTGTTAAGGGCTATATGGGTAACCCCTTAACGCTATTTAAAAGTAAGTTTATTTTACAAATAGACACTATTATAATAGCGCAATATACTACATAGTAAATAGTTTAACGGATCCTTAGGAGATGTAAATCCCGAGCATCTCTTGAGTTACTGCACTCATATTTATTTCTGTTAATTTAACTCACATAAGATCTTTTAGTTCTGACTCGAGTGTTTTTGTCTTTTCAAATTCGCTCGGGTCAGTCCGAGCGTTTCAGGATTGCAAGATTTAGCTCTGGAGGACGAAGACGAAGATTTATATTATTATTATTTATACTAGTGCACTACACACTGTTCTGCTGCATTGTTATTGGTATGTGTAACTCTGATATGTATTATATAAATGGTTTTGTAAACAGATTTATAAACTGTATATTTGATTATTATATTTTATCCTTCCGCTGTGAGATTCTGTTTAGTTTTTTTTCTTCTCTGTTTTTTTCTTATTTACCCCATAACAATCCGCCCTTCCGTATGGTTTGAATTGGCACGTGTGTCGATTTAAAGTGTGCGAAAAAGCGGGACGTTACATTTTCCTTCGATTACTCCTTCAAGATTCTCCTCTTCTTTCTCAATCGTTTCGGTTTTTGGGATATTTGAAATACTAGTTTCAGTAGGTTCATTTGTGCTTCCCTTTTCTGACTTTTTTGCATCTGATATGCTATAATTTACATTCTCATCATTCAAATTTCCATTTTTTCCCACTATTTCTTCTTCTTCATGTTTAACGTTAACTGTTTCATCATTAAATTTATTTCCCTTTTCTTCAGACTGTGCTTTTGTTAAGTTAGTTATGTCCTCAAATGTAGTTTCGTCGACTGTTGTCTTTTCACTTATATTCATCGCATGCTTGTCAACAGCTTCTGTCTCAGTTTCTACCTTTGCTTCACTTTATTTTTCTAAATTGGTTCCATTTTTGTACTGATGACATTTGTTTTCTTGTTTTCATCCAATAGAGTTTTCAATTGCATTTCCATCGTTTACATCATCAATCTGTATATGTATGAAAAATACGTAGCATTATGAAAGGATTCGGTATCAATATCTTACTTGAGAAAAGAATCTGTAGAGCATTTCTACATATATAATACCCACACATATGAATTTCTTCATATGTGTTTGAGTATAGTTTGAAGTAGATGAAACATAGGGAAGGTACTTTGATGAATGCATATGTTCAAGGAAAAACCATGAAATGAACCTTCGGATAATTCATTCTGATAAATGTATTGTTTAGAACTATAATAAGTTTAGCGGGTGTGGATAATAACTCAATCAAAAGAAACATCCATCAATTTGTAGAAGCATGAATTATTAAATATTTTATTGGTCAAAAATGCTTTGTATCTTCAACAATAAAAGTAGTATTGCTCAAGCTTATGATTCTAGCATTGCCAAGCAATGTTGCTCATCACTTCAATTTGAAGGATGAATGATTAACTTGACCAACACACCAATAAGTTACCTAATTCTTTCATAGCACGATTTAAGATATCTAATAAGCATTATGTATCATGTAAAAGGTGAAAATATATGGAATATGTAATGAATGTTTGCTTTTTTACTATAAATTATACAACAAAAAACAACCAACGAAGATCATAGCAGTTATTGATAACAAGTTTACCGTTTCAAATAAAATATAACAATAAGATAAAATATATTCGGATTATTTTGATTCTGACCTCTAACACGGGTTCTTTTGTTTCAGAGTTAGTTGCGAAAATTGTTGGTTCAGATCAAGATATGATGGATATCTGGAGTTGCTACTTCTTTAGCAAATAGTTCATGATAGTCTATCTAGCTGTACATGTAAGTGCATTCATATACTGATGTTTGTCCTTTTATCATATAAATTATTTGATGAATACATTTCATAAAAGTTAATATGCTTTTGTAACTTTTATTTAGGCAGAACCAATAATATTTTTGTTTGGTATAATATCTATTGAGGAATATGCATGGGATAACAAAATGGCACCTAATTTAAATGCTTACTATTGGTCAGATCTAAGGTCCCTTTCTTTTGATGACATGCTTTATTTTTGTGGGCTCTTTAACTCTTTTTTTAAACATTTGATATACATAAGGGTGTAATAATTTTCTCTATTATTGGTGTGAACATGCACTTATGCAATGAGAATTGAAACCATGCCAAAAATAATGTAGGAAGAAGTACATGTCTTGTCATAAAGGATGCTTAATTTAATGAGGTTGTGTTCGTGGCTTTTTTACTATTGCTAATATGCAATGCTTATGGCTTTACCATGGTAAAGGGTAAAAGAAGTTACTAATTTACGAGGTTTTATGGCAAATACAACGCACACACATTTAATTTTTTATTATTATAAAATTATAAAATTTCAACGTAGTTTGATAAAATTAAATTGAAAATATAAGAAAAAATTATATTTTTTCTATTGGAATAGTCGAACCTGTAACCTTATTTACATTTCAAAATAGATATTAATTTTTGTTTTTTGTGGGATTCGAATTCCTAACTCCTTCTTTGCATACATGAGTATTTTTGGAACTTCGTAGTTAGACCAAAAGATTTTGTTTTTATTTCAACTATAAATAAAGATATGATGTGTTAAATTAGTCAGTTACACCATCTAACATAATTAAAAAGTATTCTAGCTTGTCAAATAACTAGTTCTCTAATTTTCACATGTAACATTTGATTAACCCAATTTAATATTAATCTAGCATTCAAATAGTGGAATAATAGTTCTATCTTCTACCGCATATATATATATATATATATATATATATATATATATATATATATATATATATATATATATATATGAGTTGCCATAGGTATACAACAAAAAATTTAAACTATTTAATTCAGATTTTTTTATCTTTCATGTATTGTAATGCCCAATCATATAGAAATAAGATATGCATCAAATAGTGGGTATATTATAGTTTTAACTCTTAGCAATGAATTCATTTTTGATGTCTCAATCAAAGAATTTTATCTCGCGCAATGGGCCATTTAGATTTAGATATAGCCACAGCCATGTCATCTTCTAATTTAATTCACAAAACATACGTATTGAATCGATTATCTTCAAATACAGCATTCTTTTCATATGGTGAGCCAATTCACAGTCCACGCATTTAATCAAAGACAATAATTTCTGTGCAATAAGTTAAAAATCTGATCCGTAGGTTCAAATTTATATCAGCATGACATAATTTATTTAATCATTTAGCAAAGTCACATAAAGGTGGACGGTTTAAGTTTTTCATGTATCAAAACAAAAATTTATGAAATTACATGTGAGGTTAATCCATAATAGATTATCATCTTTCCATTCTTTGAAAAATACTAATAAAAATCTGATGGGTCGTTATGTAACACTAAAATACAAGCAAAAATCAAAAAATAAATATTCATTTCGAGACCGACCAAAAAGTATTCTTGCTGCCATCTTCCAATTAAACCAATAGAATAGGCAGTAAATATCAAGCTGCCCAATTTGAATCAAAACAGTTGAAAATAAAAGGTTTATATTCATTTACTATAGCATATAGAATTGAACTACAAGCAAGTTATATGAGATATATTGAATGCTTTCACTTCACTCTTACCCAAATAATATTATATGATAATCTGTATGAATAAAATATCAAAAAACCAAACCTTTTTGGCCTAACAGTTGAATTGTATTTTTTTTCCTGTCCGTAAATTATAACGGTGAATATGCAATCCACGCAAAAAAATTCATTATTTCAGTTATAAAACATATGATTAGTTTGGTGAAGGATTCATTAATTGCTTCTCTTTTACTATGTCATAGTATTTTTTGACCTGAGCAAGAGGCAAACATTGTATTTTTCTTTCATTATGTATATAATTTCTTAATTATGACGCATTAATAACTAAGAAGTGGTATTTAAAATTTTAAACCAGAAAAATACTAATAACACGAATTCTGCAGTGCATGTGGATATGCAAGTACAACTGAGCTGTACTTGTTAAATGGAAAATATAATTCACATGATGACGACGGTTTTATTACTTTTATTCATGGCCTACATGGATACATTCATAATTGAACCTCTTACATGATAAGTTCATTACTATTTGGGTACGGCCTTTGTTTTTTAAATGAATCTTTGCTTTCAATCTTCTCTGCACTCATTTTTTAATTTACTGAACTTATTTTTTGATAAGTTTTCTGTAGGTTCCATGAAGTATTTTCAATTTCCTCTATTGTATTCAACGCCTCGATTTTTTTTTGCATAGTACTTGACTTAGAGTTGACAAGTTTCCTCCTTAAGAAGTTCTCTTCATCATAGTGGACTATTTTCTGTGATTGGCAGCTAATAGAAATTTTTCGAAAGCGCTATGTGACTAGGAACTCATCTAAATAGCACGAGCAGATGTGTTTACCTAAACAGTTTTGGGTAGCATGCTCCAAGCTGACCACTATGTGTTGAGCTATTGCACTCATGGCTAGAAGCTGCTACCTATGGACTTGGGATTGATACGTTCAGGGGCTTTGAGTATTGCTTAAAGAAGGAGTTTTTATTTGGTTTTAAGTTCGGAGAGGCATGATGAGATACAAATGTTGGGTGACTTTGGTATAAGGGTTAAGCAGTTGAAAGGGAGCTTCATTCTAAGCCTGGGAATTTGAGAAGATTTTTGGAGTGAAGGATGAGTAAGGGGTACTTCGGACTATGCAGCAACAGCTAAAGATGAGTTTTTTGTTAATGAAGTGGGAATAAGATCAGTTTGCGGGGTGAAATGAGCCAGGGCCTGAGGTTATTATGTGGCTGTTACGTGGTTGGAACTGAGATTTTGTGGGAAACATTGTTATGACTGGTTTGGAGCAGACTAGATGATACATGAGGTGAGCGACTTCCCTACCCAATATTTTGAAATAATAATAATTACTAGAGGTGCATGGACTATGTTAAAGTTGTGTACATACATGGGTTTTGGTTTTAGTTGTCATCCATACATAAAGGGACCATCTATTAATATAATAAAGGAGCATAGGCTATTTTAAAGTTCCATTTTAAGCGACTTTACGCGCAACTGACAATTGGTTTCTTCGGTATATAACTTTTTTCCCATATATGTTGATTTTACTTTAGTGTATTAATAGCTTTCAGCAGATTGGCCATGTACCACTTGAACTCCACGAAGTACAATTGCCTTCTAACCATAGTTTTCATGACCGCGCCGTCCCTTGAACCGTGATTATTAAAGGTTCAAGGTTTTGATGGTTCAACCGGTCGAACCATCGAAACTGTGATTTTTTTTGAAAAAATTGCACATTTAGCTACAAACTATACACAAAAATATTGAAATAATAATATTATGTACACAAACTATAGACGGCCTTCGAGGTATACAAACTTGATGAGTCTTGCAGTGGTATTAGAGTAGTTAGCAGCGGTGAAGAACAAAATGATGAAGTTAGTGGCTTAAAATTTGGAATGATAATGATTTTATATGTTTACTTATTTTCTTCAAAGCAAGCAATGAAAATAAGAGAGAATTACACGATGAGAATGTAAGAAAAAACAAAAGAACCGTGGTTCAACCAGGTAAAATTGACGGTTGAACCGTTGGTTTAAAGGTCCGACCAAGGTTCATCGATAAACGGGGTCTGATTGAGTTTCGGGCCGTGGTGGTCTAAGGTTTAGGGTTATTCGAGGTTGGACCGTGACAGGGTTGGGTCATGAAAACACTGCTTCTAACCACTTTGGTATAGATAGGCAACAACTCATATATCAGCTAATCCTCTAGGTGTAATATAAATTATGCACAAATATGTTTTTATTAATTTTACCTTTTTAGCTTCAAAGCAAAACTATAGTTCTTACATCTTCTAGCTATGTAACACACAATATATATATATATATATATATATATATTGTGTATGTAGGTGTGCGTGTGTAGTTTTGTTGGTAGTTTCCAAATTGGTTCAAATATGAAAAATGTTTCAAAAAGTGGTCAAAATCAGTAAAAAGTTATAATATACACCATGTCATGCATTTATCACTTAGGCTATAATATTAATCCCAAAAATCAATTCATATCCAAAAAGGCAAAGCAAAAAAGCAACTATAAGGAGATTTCTTCGACAAAGAAACCATAGAAAACACAAGCACCATAAACATCATAACCTAAATACATGTTCCCAGTACCATCACCATCGACATTGCCCTCCACCATAATGCATACGCATCATAAATCTAAAGGAACCGCTTTAAATCCTTTGCCCTTTATTGTTCATCGAAGTATAACCTACGAGGAACAAGCCTGGGAGTAAACTGATAATTATATTGTCAGTTTTAATTGGAGTGGCATTTTTTTCTACTCCTGGTTGGTATATACTTCTTTATTTCAAGGAAAAATGGAGTTACTGTTGTGCTTCGGAGAATTAGTCTCATTGAGCAGTTGTAGAAAGCATTTGTAATAGGTTTATTTTTGGTACCTTTTTTTCTTGTGAATGTTCTTAACATAACCGTGGATCTGTTTTCTTATTTTTTATACTTGGCTATAAGCTGTATATTATATTCCATACTCATTTCTAGTACACATATTCAAATACGAAGGCATAGAACATAGTATGCAGTACACACTTATTGAGGTTATTTGGTATTAATTGTATATATAAACACTTATTGGGATTATTTGGCACTAGGTGTATGTATTTTGAAAAAAAAAGATATACTACTAATTCTTCAAATGATCTTAGTAAGACTAATTAGAATATCTTACACTTAAAAGTAGTACATTTCTATATACACCCAAAATGGCACTTACTTTAATCCGGGCCAAATTCTTATGAAAATCTTCTCCATCATAGATTTAGGCCTTTTGGGTCAACCCGATAGCTTTTATTAGGAAGGCGAGGAAAAAGATGCTCGAGGGCTTATTAAGGAAGGTAATAAGGGCTAGGGAGAAAGCAAAAGGCTTTTCTCTGGTCATTTAAGTAAGAGAATACATATTATTACATTTTATCACCATACAATCAAATAATTTATTCTCAAGCTTTCAAACTTTTGAGTTCTTTTAAAAATTGGTAAAATCAAATACGTGAGGCATGTATTATTATTAATTGTTTCCTTTTAATTGCGTAAAAGGAATTTGGAAAATTAAGCACATTTTGATTTTCTAGAGCAGGGAAAAGTAAGTATTAAATGGGGTTTAATACAGATAATATTTGTTGCAAATTATTTTATATTTTGTGTAGTGGTAGTTGCTATTTGGTAGTTCAAAGTCTTCAGGGTAAAAAATGCATGAATTTTCATATTGGTAGCATATGCATGATAACTTGTTATGATGATTTCTGTAGTAAAATGGCTTATCAAATATTTATAATCGCAGGCGTGCCTTCTCTGAAACTGTTAGAACTTGAATTGGCATGTGAAGGTTTTAGTAATATAGTGGGCTCTTTATCAGACTGCATTTTGTACAAAGGAACTTTATCCACTGGAGTTGAAATAGTTGTTACCTCCTGTATGATTACTTTTGCCAAAGACTGGTTAGACTAATATCATGATATGAGCTATGAAATATTGTGAACTTGATGGTTTGATTGTTTATATGCTTGTTTAAGTAATAATCAATTAATATTGTTTGAATGTTACATGATAATTCATGGCAAATTCTTATCGTTGATTATCGACCTTGTTTACAGGTAATTAGCTTTTTCGGAGTGAAGACCATCAGCAACAATGGACATGACTTCAATTGTTAGATGTATTATGATATTTGTTAGTACTGGTTTTGTAAACTTGTTTGTGAATGTTTGTGGTATGTGAAAATACTCATTTTGTTAAATAACTATTAGCTAAATGGTTATGCATATTATACTTATGTGATTAACGTGTTCTTAATTATTTGAATATGGTGTTTATATGATTGATTGATTGTTGGTTTGAATATGGTAATTTTACTGATTTTAATATGACTATTATATAACTGGTTGCTGGAATTAATATAAGCCATTAGTAGTATATAGTTGCATTTGAAATATGCTGCAAAACAATCAAAATCTTTTAGTAGCTTTTTAAAAATGCTAAAAAAACAAACGTAAAATACTACCTGAATTTATAGTGGCATAAAATAAATGCAACGAAATTTTTTACTTGCATAAAATAAAAGCTGTAGAAAACCTTTAGTAGGGTTTAAAAAATGCAGTTATATGGAAACATTTTGTAGCGTTTATTAAAACGAATAAAAAAAATCATACTTTTATTTGCACGACCTGTAGTAGCATTTTTTAAAACGCTACTAAAAGTTTTGATAGCGTTTTTTCAATACTACTAAAGGTCTTTTCTAGTGTAGTGGCGGTCTCTTTAACAACCAAACGTTATTATAACACCATGGTCATTTCAAAATATCATACTTCAAAACTAAAATATCATATCCATTTCAAAACCATATCAAATCTGATATCATTATTCCCTTAAAATATATTCATTTCAAAAATCATAGTACTTTCAAAGTTATAACACTTTCAAAACCATAACACTTGAAATCATAACTGTGACAACCCGGAATTTTTAAGCATTTAAAATCGAAATATTTAATTGATTTTAAATATTTAAATGTTAATTCTAACTTGAATCAAGAATGTCACAGTTTATATTAATAATTAAATTACTGAATTAAATAATTTGTAGTTGAGTAAAATGTTGAATCTGGAATTTTAAGCCTGTTGAAAATAATTTGAAGGCTTGTAAAATTTATATTGATAACACTGAAGATAATAGAAGTTGTAAAATTGAAATCAACGGTGGTTTGTTCAAGTTTTAAAATTTTGTAGTTTAAATTGAATTTAATAATAGCCTTCCGAGGCACGGTCTCGGAATTCGACGAAACCAGTTCCATTGGGTCCGTAATATTGAATTATTATCGGATTTCAAATTTTGAATTGATCGGAGTTGTTGTGTGAGTGTACGATATATAAACGCCCTGAAAATTTACTTGATAATAATCGATTCAAAGGGCTATCTTCCCCATACGATCGAATTAGACCTCGAAACCTTTTCCAGTGCGTTCGAATTAGGGGTATAACATTATGAACGCCTGGCGGCGCGTCTCGATAGGAGTTCGACATTTCGAATTGTGGAACCGATACGATATGATTTAAATAATTATATATACACACTAAATTGTCACTTCAGCCGTTCTAAAGGACAGACACGCGAAATATCTTCAGCATGCAAGGAATATTCTTCCTTCTTTAAAAATCATTGCGACCTTTCTTGTCATCAGCTTAAAAAAAACGAGAGTAAAATGGCTAAGAAAATCGTTCCCGAGTGATGAACAGTTCGCTGTGGTCATCTTCCTCCCCCTCCATTTCATCGCCTCAATCACCAACATCATTATTGACGACTTCTCCCCGAAATCTGATTCCTCCTCCCACCTGAAATCACAATCCAACCCCAATTCGATTTGCTACCGCAACCCGTAGTCGATCCTCTCCCATTCCAATCTCCTACCATAGTCAGGATCTCATGCGACGAACATATCTCGGACATAGGCGTTAAAAAAGGAGGAGATTTCCAAGCAGTCTCGGCTCTTGGCCGAGTTATCCAAGAAGGTAGTAAATTTGGATGAGATGAGGAAATTGGCATCTCAAGGAATTCCCGATGGTGTTGGAATTCGATCTACTGTTTGGAAGTTGCTCTTGGGTTATTTGCCAAATGATAGGGGATTGTGGAGGTGGAGGGAGGTCGCGTGGATGTTTGTTTGGGTTGTGCTTTCTGCCTGGAAGGTAATAAATAATTTATTTAAACTAAATTAGATAGGGGATTTAGTAAATAGTGGAATTTCTTAAAAATAGGTTTAGTGATTAGTTGTTAACTATTCCAGTCACTGAGTAATTTATTAAAGGAAATTTAGATTAAATTTATTAAATGGAAAATGTATTTTTGGAGATGAATTGCTTAATAAACCTATTAAATTTATTTTGTTGCTAAAATATTTTATTAACCATACTATTAGTTTGAAATAA
Source organism: Allium cepa (assembly GCA_030765085.1). Lineage (NCBI taxonomy): Eukaryota > Viridiplantae > Streptophyta > Magnoliopsida > Asparagales > Amaryllidaceae > Allium > Allium cepa. The sequence continues at coordinate 270,254,841 of CM060932.1, forward strand.
ATCATGGGATAATTAAATTATTAAATTGGAAATTAATTGTTCGATTAATTCAAAATATTAATAAATTGTATAATGTTTACACAAGGTTTTAAATCATGGAAACAAGCCAGTTGGTGTGGATTGCATCAACAAAATCAAAGGTGAGTATATCTCACTCAGTTAAACTTAAATTTAAATTTAAATGATTAAATTTAATAAATGTTTGAGTGATTGAATTGATTGATGTGCGATAGTATGATATATTTTGGAATTGGCATGTTATATTGTGCTAACATCTGTGGATGTAGGGAAAACAGGTTGGAGGGATCCAACTGGATCCCTCAACATTTATTCAAATTATTTAATACCCTCTGTTGTGGTTATTTTATATTTTGTGATGAATATTATTGATAATTGGAATATTGAATGTTATGGTTTACCTGAATATATTCCGGTGCACTAAGTTATCAAGATATATAGAAACGGATTTTGGAAAATAAAGAAATGAATTTGGAAGTAAAATAATTATAGAAAATTTGAATAAATTTGAGAATGTATTGGAAAGGAAATAAAGTGACTTTAAAATTCTAATAAATGAATCCTGAGAATGGAAAGGAAATTTGAATAAATAGGAAGTTAATGAATTTTAAACCTCAATGTTATTATTTAAAAGGACAAACGTTTATTTTAAATTTAAGATTTAAATTATTGAAAAGAATAAAGAAGAAATTGGAAAAGCTGAAATTTGTATATTTCAATTAAAGGGTTTAAAATCAAACGGAAAAATAATAACAATAATAATAAAGTCCATAAATAATGAATTTTAACATGAACTGAGTAAAGAAGTTATTTCAAATAGAATAAATTGGGAATCAATATGGTAAATTGATTTAAGTGATTGAGAGTGGAAATTCTCCCTGAATAACCAAGTACGTTTTCAAAGTTAATTTTTAAATATAAGTTAAAAGATTTTAAAGTTGTTTTTAAAAAAAGCAAGTTTTGAAAAATCTATTATTTCTAATATTTAAATTCTAAAGTAAGTATTCCCTTTTAATCTATTATGATAGTAATTATTTAAAGAATGACTTAGTATTTTGTTAAAATGTGAAAATCTAGTTTTATATTTTATAAAATAACCTTATTTTCAAATATTCATATAGTGTATATTTTTAACCAATTATTGAAGTAGTTTTAACTTAAATGTTTTAAAGTAAATTCCAAAACAAGCATTTTGCTTAATCTATTTTCGTAATAATTATTTAAAGAATGATTTGGTAATTTGATTAAAGAAGAAACCTAATGTATAGTTATAAGGTAACCTTATTTTAATTATTTCTAGAGTATTATTTTAAATTAAGTATTAAAGTAATTTTTCTAAATTAAATGTTAATTTTTTTTCAATAAAGTGTTTTTAAATCATTTTAAAAATCCAGTTTTGTACTTGGTAATGTCAGTGGAGATAGAAAATATTTGGGAAAAGTTTATTCTGGAAAGAAAGAATGGTTTGAAACTGTTTTCAAAGGGTTGAAAATAGAAATATATCTTGTGAAGATATTTTTGAGAGTAATAAATAATTAAGAAACTTATTTATTGGTTGATGGATGTTTGTGCATATTAATTGATAATTAAATAACCGACTATCAATATTGGACAAAAATGCGTTGATCGTTTCGAAGAGACCGGGATCGAGATTTATTTCTCGAAAACCACTTCGATCCGATTTGTACGTTTCATGGAAACGAGTTTGGATTCAAAGATGGAGTAGTGAAGTGCAAGGGCTAGTCGCTACTAATCTTGAGGATATTTCCAAAATGGATGTAGTAGGAATAGTGCCTTCGGTTCTGTTCGAACCCGGAACGGACTTGTATGGATGAATGCTTGCGAAACATCGTTAGGTGGACGATGGGCATTCTAAGGGATATGTTCTAAAAAGGTAACGCTTAGCCTCAAGCCTCATCAAATGAGAATGATTGAAAATCAGTGTTATGCAGCAAGGCTAGGTGGGTAGCACCCAAGCAGGGTGAGGTCATCCCTGTCTAGATGTCCCTTTTTATTTCGGCTTAGTGGGCGGTTGCTGATCCCAACCGCAGGGTGATCTCAATCGGGATTATCCAGTAAGGGGTAGTCCCGGTCATGTGCTGCAGGGGAGCGGGCGTACTCCTCGGTACGGTGATCTAGGCCCCATACTGTGACAGGTGGTACCCCAGTGCCTAGTCATTAGTTGGAAATCCATTCTCCCTACGAGCCTTGTACGAGTTTTGTTTGTATTACCCACTCTGTGGCTAGTAGCTGGAATTTAATAATGCAACAATTTCGGCTATTTTATAAGTATTTGTATATAGACCCTATTATAATATCAGTGGATTTTTATAAAAATTGTTTTAGCTATCGTAAGGTAAAAACCCGACGTGTTTATTTGTGGCGTGGTCTTACGAGATGCTTTTGTTTTCAAAGGATTTTTGAAACTTTAATAATCAATTGAGTGTGATTTTCTCACGCTGGTATTCCAGACTGACTCGGGTGTTATTTAACTGTAGTGCTCGGGTTAGACCGAGTATTATAGGATACAGGATATGATGCTGTGGAGCTCAGGAGATGAGCAGGATGACGATACGTACTTTCGTACTTGTTTATATATATTCTGCTGTGTTGAGTAGCTGTATCCAGTTGTATGTTATTGATGTTGAGCTGTGATCGATGTACTCCATGATGTAATATATAAACAGAGATATTTGATTTTGAGTAAAGATCATTTATTATCTATTATATTTTATTCCGTTGCGATGGTAAGATTCTGTAATTGATTTACTGTTTGCTCTTCTTCTACCTCTTCTTCTTTAACCCAAATGGTTCGTATTTCTGTACAACTTGAGTTGATTTAGGTAGAATAGTGTTAACTCAAGGGGTACGGATTTGCGGGCTGTTACAATAACACTTTGAAATCATAACATTTCGAAAATCATGACACTTTGAAAATCTTGACTTTGGAAAACCATAACAATTTTCCATTAAACAGTTTAGACATTAATAATAGATATATATTAAAATAGTTTATAAAATAAAATACTTTATGTGTTAAAATAATTTGTATATAAAATAGTTATAAATTAAATTGTTTATATTAAAATAATTAGTATATTAAAATAGTTATAAATTTAAAATAATATATTTTAAAATAATTTGTATAATAAAATAGTTAAAAACTAAAATAGTTTTTATGTTAAAATAATTTGTATATAAAATAGTTATAAATTAAATAGTTTATATTAAAATAATTAGTATATTAAAATAGTTATAAATTTTAAATAATATATATTAAAATAATTTGTATAATAAAATAGCTAAAAATTAAAATAGTTCATAATAAAATAATTTATAAAGTAAGACATTAAAAAATAGTTTTAAATATAATTTAAAAATACTTTATATAATAAAATAGTTTCCTTAAATTTCACAAATCGATTCAAATCAACTCAAATTCTAAAATCCCATTTAAATCAAATCTCAGTTCTTCCATTTCAATCCAAATCTCAATAAACCAATTATATCGTTTTCAAATATAGATATAAATTACAAATTAAACCATCTCAACTTCAATAGATTCCAAAGCTTTAAATATTCATACACTTACAAAACTAAATTTGACAATTCTTATATATATATATATATATATATATATATATATATATCAAATTCACTTTACTATTATTTAGTTTTGAAATATTTACTTAATCATTCTAATAACCTTTAAATAAAACTTCAATTACAAATTTAAATAAACTAAATATCTTATTTCAATTAATCTAAATTTGAAAATATTCATTTAAATTAATTTTAATCAAAAATCAAGTTATAAAATCATATTTTTTAAAATCTCAAATTTAATAATTTCAAATCAACTTATTTGAGTATAATTCTTAAATAAATACAATTTAAAACCAATTTGTAATTCTCTTTCCCACCTTAATTATTATAAAATCTATATTTGAAAGTAAAATTTTAAATAGAAACTTAAACATATTATATATTAATTAAATAAACTTTATTAAATTAAATCTCATTATTAAACTTATTTATATTAAAGCTAAATTTATATATTTTTAAAAAAGTAAAATTATAAGTAAAATCTTAAAATTTATAAATTTCAACACTAACTTATAAATTTAAAATTTTCAATATAAATATATATAATTTTAGAAATCAAGAATTTAAACATATATAAATAACATTTATTTTATATATAATATTTAAAAATCAATATTTATATAAACCATATATATTTATTTTTTAAAACTTTGGAAATTATTTCAAACTATATATATAGACCAACGATGTCTGTATATAATTTCTATCCTATGGTCAAGTGATATGGATATTTATCATTTCAATCTGCAATTTAAATATCTACGGGTATATATTTTTTCAACCGTAATCCCAAAATTCAATGTCAATGAAAATCGCTTGGGTTTATCATTTCAACCCATAATGATTTTCTCATATTCTGAAGATCGTTCGGGTATGTATCATTTCAACCCATAGGGAATTCTAAACTAATAGGGAACTTGCAGAGTGAGAACATATATGATAATAATATAACAATTAGCGACAGGCATATATCATCAATGACAGATGAAATATAAATAACGTATCATGGTTTCATATGTCACAAGTGAACAGATACAGATAATTAGCATATATATAGCAATTTAAATAACTAACAGCAGCATATTTCATTTTTCGTTTCAATTGAAATAAAATTTAATAAATATAAGAACATTAATCATGAGTGATTTGCTCACCTTTCGAGGCTAGAGAGATTCGACAATAGAACAAGCTAAGAATTCCAAAACAAAGCAAGATTGGCATGAATTCGACAGACAAGCTAATAGATAAGGAATTGATGAAATAAATCAGAATCTGCTTGATATAGACTGAAATGAAATATATATTATATTATTTTATCATTAGTTTATTAAAAATCAATATTTTAATTTACGCTAAATATTAAAATAATATATATATATATATATTATTTAAAAATCAATACTTATACACACACACACACACTCTAGAAGTGGAGTCCAAGTATATTTTTATTTAATATATATATATATATATATATATCTGTGTGTGTACTTATATCTAAATACACAACTTACATACATTATAACGTATATATATTATACATCAAACCTGAGATGTACTGACTAGTATAACCTCTGTGTGTGTGTGTGTATATTATAATATGTATACAGACCATAAAATATGCATATGAGTTACCCAAAACTTATACACACACGTAAACAAATATACATGCTACTTGAAATATGTGCATACCGTATATAATAAAATATATAAATGCAGACTTAATATTATAACTAAATATACTAACAGAAATATAAGCGAACTATTATATATAAACAAACTATTATATCTATATGTTAATACTGAATAGTTCATATGCCTATAGCAACAACATTATACTTTGCAATGCTTAAAACGTATTATAGATATACTAACAGAATATACATACAATACTAATACAACTACACAACCCAAATAACCATATATTCATATATATACACACTTTGGAAATCAATGTTAAATAAATGAATATTACCCTATATACATGTGCACACAAGAAATATGACGAGCTGTTGGAAGACTATGGCCACAGAGGCGCTTGGCTAAAAAAAATCAAGGAAGTGAACTAGTCGATGTGGTTCGGTGGCACGCGGGGAGAAGATGGAGGAGAGGAAGGAGGCTGAAGTGGTTGTTGAGGTGAGGGGATGAACGGGCTACGTGGGTTGGAGGCACCTATATAGGAGGGGAGAGGCTCAGAAAATGGACAAGGCTGAGGTGGTGTAAGTGCGAAGGATCTGGTGGTTGACCGACAGCCAAGGGATGGAGGTGATTATTGGAGGTGAAAGCTTGGATCAGCTATGGCTGGTGAGGGGAGAATGGAAGGCTCGAGTATTGAAAGAGAGAGGGGAGGCAATGAAATGGGTTTCAAAGAGAAGAGCACGGTTTAGATCTAAAACTTGCCATGTAAATTTTCTTTCTTTTATATATAATAGGAAGCAAACAGAGAAACGAAGGAGAATGTAGAGAATGAGACGAAAGGATGAACCAGAAATCATATTGGAATAGGGAATAATAACAGCCAAACGATAAATTCTAGGAATATGAAAGGGCTAGTGGCTAAAGGATTACACGGTAGATAAGGAATGGGTACAAGGAATTTGAAAGGTTCGAAACTGAACCGATACTGCAAATTGTTTCATCGATCCCGCAGTGAACCAAACTCCAAATCGTAGAAATGAATATACTGCAAAAATTAGCACGATGAAATGATCAAAATGGTATACAGATATCAGTGGTATGACCATCCTATCGAAAGTCGATATTCGATACCGAAAATATTGCTAAAATGCCATAAATAAGATAGACGGAGCAAAAGTAGTCCAAATTTGGAGAAACGAAATATGACACCTCACTTAGAATATGATTTACAAATTTGTTATATAAAAATATTCAGGTTTGGAAAATATTTTATTATCATCTAATATTAACTGACTTAAATTTAAATAAAATTTCACAATAAAATAAACTTCCATATTTTTTGATGAAAATTTACCATTTACTATTTTAAATAGACGTATTCCAAATATCAAAAAAAAAATATTTCCAAATTCAATTATTTAAAATTCCACAAAAATTCGGTTAATTACGTTATTAAAACTGTTAAAATTTACGTTTCGTTACATCTATCGCCCCGATCACTTGAGCATCGAGACTAGGGGTATCACCGGTGTGAATTACTTCAGTCTCTTTTTCTTCCTGCTCCGTGGCGACATCCTCCTTGGATTCGATTCAGGGCCAGAATGACCTGCATGAATTCATGAAAAGTGAATGTTAAGATACGACAGTTATTCGCCAAAAACGATGACTCTATGAATTTTAGGAGGAGGGATCACATACCAGCTTCCACTTGGCTCTCGGTCATCTTGGGAGTATCACCCTCTAGAATTGGGGATAGAATGTGGATGCCAAGTCCAGGTTTCTCCGGATCGTAACCCACATGTTGCTCGGAAGGATTAAGTGGTGGAGTTTTGGTCGAGTCAAAGGGGGAGGAATCAGGGGCTCAGAGCCCGATGGGCCAGCGCCATCCTCTTTGATACAGGAGAGCCTTTCCCGAAGAGGGCCTTCGCCGCAGATAAATCTGAGGGTTCTTTACCTCGAAGCACTACCCTCACCAGAGCCTCTTCATCAATCTCTTCGACACCCAGCTCTACTTTTTTAACCCTAATATAAGTATCCTATGCTTTGGCAAGTGGCTTGAGATAATTGTCGCCTAAGAAAGACAAGTCACAGTGCATGCAAACTCTTGCACTGAACTCGGTAATGAGATGGTCAAATATACATTTGATTTCTTCTCTGCCGGCTTCGATAGCAGTCTCGAGTCAAGAGTCGACCTCTACGAGCGCCATATTCTTGTCTTCTTCACTAGCCGCTTCTTTTAGTGCTTCAACCCGGGATAGCTCTTCGTCGAGTTTTGTCTTTAGAAGCCGTGTTTTGACGATTTCATCGCAGTATCTTTGTGAATCCTCCTATGCTATAATTTTATCTTCTGTCTCTCTTTAGAGAGAATTTCTTCTAGTTCTTTGCCCCGTCGATTGAGAATGTCCTTTTCTTTATGGATAGATTCTTTCTCCAAAGTCAGAGCATCGTTGCATTGGACTGCCTCATTAAGTTCTTTCTTATGAGTGGCCTCCAAGCGACTAACTGCCTCGGCTGTCTCCTTAGCATTTTTCTGGGCAGTCTCAAGCTGAGATTTGTATAAGAATAGTTCCTCATCTTGACCCTTAATGATGTCTTTGTTATGAATAGCTTCGAGTTTGAGGCAATCAATCTCGTGTTGGCGTTCAATGGAAACCTCTGAATTTTTTTCTACCAAGTGTACAAATGCATCGTGCTGAAAATAAACATCATCATTGCAAGCAATGGCACTCTGTTTAACATGTCCAAGGATAGGATGAATCGCGGGGAGAATTTTCAAGCCATCAGAACATATCTTCGGGAATGTAGCCTTGAGCTCAGCCAATTTTTCCGCTATCGATGGATTGTGTGCGGAGGCTGAAGAGGTCTGCCTAATCAAAGTCACAGACTTCTTATAAGGTTCACGGGATTGCTTGGTACTCGACAAGCCAGAATGTTGATCATGAGGAACTTCATAATGGGATCCCTTCTGAGTAGACTTCTCCCTATTATGCTCCAAGTAAGAGGGAGGATCGTTTGGATATGAAGAATGGCTTTAAGTTCTCTTTCTAGAAAATGACGACTCTCTGGGACTCCGCTGTCATCCCTGTCTCATCATTTACCTTATCCTGAATCTCGACTAGAATGGTAGAAGATAGAGGATCCACGAAGGCGGTCAATACCGTGTATACGCCTCATATCTCCTGCACACTAAACCAAATGAGGACGAGTTTGTAGGAATCACAGGATGAGTGGAATTCAAGTGCAGGGTGGAGTGCAAGTGTTTGTGTGTGTCCTAGTGTTTCCCCCCAACGGACCAGTGTTTTGTGCTTTACTTATTAGAGTTTTCTCTCCTTGATGGTGAGTCTGAATGCCTTCATCGCTTCTCTTGGGTGAATTGAATCCCATAGCCACATAGTTATTGAAATTGTATTTCAATATGTCGTCAGGAATGGTCAAGTCAGATAGCCTTTTAATGGGCTTTCTAAGTTTTGGAAAGATGACTTCTTTTCGATCGGAGTTATCGTAACCTTTGAAGCCCTACCAACCTTTTTCTTTTTTAGCTTGTAAGCTAGACTCGTTTTCTTTTTCGAAGGAGGCGGTGGTTTGTCAACATCGAGTACATCAATTACTGCCGCTTGGCCGGAACTTACATTCTTGTCGATCGTCACTGTCACCTCGGTTTCTTTGATCTCACCTTCCTTGGATGTATCAAGGGCCTCTTCGGTAGGGGCACCGAAGGTCCAGCTTGTTCTTTGCCTGTTCCCGTAGCCGTTCTCGGTATAGTGGCACCAATTGGAAGGCTAATTCGATGCCCCTCATCCAGTATTCCGAACTTCGAGAGCTGTTCGTTAGTAATTACATATTTATTGTCCCAATCTCCCACAAGAATAGCTTGGATAGCCGTGACAGGCTCAGAATACCCGTCGCCTTCAGGTCCTAGGCAGATATTTATAAACGTTGAAAGAAGTTGAGAAAAATGCACTTCGAGCCTTAAGAAAAAATTGGAATAAAAATGAGACTTACGCCCTTCTAGCCATCTACTCACAATACCGGGAGGACAGCGCACGTAGAACCACTCTTGTTTATACTGAGAAAATTTGCTCCACGCACCCATCAGGACTTAACATTCGGGATGTGGCTCAAGGAACATGTAAGACGGACACGTCTCTTGAAGCGGTAAATATAACGGATATCCTCGGGAGTTGGGGGTCTGAATAAGGTGCTCATTAAAAGGATGCAGGTACCATGAATAAACGCATGGCTATTAGGGTGTAGCTGTTCCGGAACAATCGCAATATACTGTAACACTTTACGAATGAATAAATTGAAAGGTGGCACACTTCCGGCCTAGCACATAAATTTTTTGCACGCTGTATATCCGGCTGGGGGCAAGTGAGGCCGATCTTGTCCTGATGGAACCAAAACGTCTTCAAAGGGGATTCCATGGATTGAGCACAACTGACGAGGAGCGGCTTCACCAATTTTTGATGCTTGTGAATCAATGGGGTTATCTAGAATAACTTCATCTACAGCATCAGGGGTCGAGCATACGACCGCGATAGATGGGTTCGGAATGCTAGGTGTGGAGGCTGACAATGGGTTCAGAGTCCCCACTGCCTCCTGCCGAGAACTTGGCTCGAGCTTGTCGGAAATGATAGCAGAGCTTTATTTTTGGACATCTTCAAGGAGCGATTAGTATGAATAGATACCCATTTAAGCTATACTTGAAAGATAATAGACATCATATATAACAACAAAGTATTCCCCCATGTGGTGTGTGAACTAGTGCGACGATCCAAACAAGAGTACAGATAAATTAAGGTTCTGAAAAATAATATTGCATGGCGGAGCTTAAAATTATCGTCTTTGAAGACCGTTATCATTAACAGTCACCAAAGTTTGTCCTATGGACAAAATCATAAGTCCAGGGATAGGATATTGGCATCGTAGTCTATGGCTTGCTTTTATTGAGTCAAATATGCATTTACATTCGTTAAATTTATGAGTTTGTTAGTCCGAATCAGGTCTATATGTTCATATGCTTTGGTTTTTGTCAGTCCATTGTTTTAGGCATGGAAATATATGGTATTATCATATTCTATGTTCGATATGAGGTGATTTTGATTGCCAATCCTGATCCCCATACCAAATACCGCTCATCTATTTAAGCCTATATATACCGAGCCACACTGCCTCGCTCGGTACTGATCCACTCATTTCCAAACTGCCAAACAAACCTCTAAAGTCTAACCTAATCCACTCATTCCTCTCTCTCTAATCACCAACCCACTCTCCTAAGTTCCCATTGACCCATATTCTCACCCTCAACACCGAATGACTTGCTCACTCGAGATACATACCCATGCTCCTAAACTCCTATAGATTCATCTCTCTCTCAATAACGGCCGACCCTCTTACTCGAAATACAGACCCGCTCTTCCTTCTCAGAAATGACGAGCAATATTCCCAACAAGGTTTTACCAATTTATCCCTCCCTTAACAAATCTATCGACTCCACCTCCTAGCTCTCTACGATGTAGACCCTAAGGTTAAAGCTACGCTATCCTAAAGCGTGAACTCCCTTTTTGCTCTGTCCTCTTTACCATCTCCCACCGAACTTATGGACTCGAATGAAAAATAAAGCTCTAGGCTTAGGGGGTTGACTAGATAAGAAATTCATACCTATGCAAGGGGCTTGGATCAGGTAGCAATTGTTGAGCTAAGAGCTGAATATCGTTCAAATTAGAGGGCGACTAGAGTTACAGGGTTGGAGACCTAGGTTCAGATAAGAGGAAAATGGATTGAGTGGTAAACAGGGATCAAGAGGAGAAAGGTTTGCAAACTTGTGAGAGTAGGGCCAAAAAAATAAGAAAGGAAGAAAAGGCAAAGAAATGAGCTTTTATATGACAAAAGGGGGGAGATGAATGGGCTGTACCCGATGGTACCGGTCAGCACGTGTTTACTAGGTCGGTGAAGCAAGTACCGACCTTTTTGCCAAAGGAACCGACCGATTGGGTCGGCCTCCATAAGCCGGCCCAATTTTGTTATTTAACATATATATATATATATATATATATATAATGGAAAAAAGGACGACAATAATAATAAAATAGAACGTGTGTACATGAATTTATGCATACATCATGGCAATGAAGGATAAATGAAGCTATACGAAGAGACATATCTTATCGATTCGGTAGAGAAACATTGGTTTATGAATTACAACAGGATTCAACCTTCAAAAGGTTATGTACATTCATCTTTTGAAAAGTTAAAACAATATTTTGAAAATTTCTTCGAGACTAAACTGTACGTCTGAACGACACGGAGATTTGTCAAAAAAATGATGAAAAAGCGACAACCAATTATCATTTTAAACGAGCTAGTTGTTGAAAGCAAGAATTACTCGCTGATTCAAAGCACGTCATGTTGATTCACACAATCCACTTTAGGGGGGGCAAATGTTACCCATCAACTTGGCCCGGCTACAAGGCGATAGTTGCAAGGGTTATAGTTAGATCCAAATGAGACTTGAGCCAAGGTAGGTGAGTTGAAGTGGTTCAGTCATATAGGGTTGGCCTAGATAGATCGGCTTATATGGGTCGGTCGAAGGAGAGTGAATTGGACTGGATCGATCAAATGTGGGCCGCTCGCTCAAAGTGGCTCGGCCGTATGCATGGCTCAGTCAAAGGAAGGAGGAGCATGTCATTCGGTCATGGTATGAAAGTTAAGGTGGTTCGAGATACATGGCTCGATCAAAGACGAGGGTCACACGTGGCTCGGCCTAGGTGGATCAATAGATGCCGCTCGGTCAAGGAAGAAAGGTCGGTTGTAGATTGGGTCGGCTTAGGTCGTTCGGTGATGGACGTTTGGCCTAGTTGTATCGGTCAAGATAATTAAGTAGAGGTGGCTCGGCATGAATGGTTTGGAATGAGTGGTTCGGCCTTTGGTTCGGTCACGTTGTTTCGGCATCCATAGGTCAATGCAACCTAGTAAGGTTAGCATGTTATTTGGTCTATGGAAAGCAAGGCATTCGGTGTTTCTTCGCTTCGAGTCACATCGCTACTTGCTCCAAGTCGCCTAAGGGGTAGCTTCTAGTCTTCTACGAAGAAACTCCAGCCAGGCAGTGATGGTTCGATCAGAATGGCTTGGCAGCTTCTGGGTCGGTCATGGAGGGTCTGCATCCCTGGTAGGTACACATGAGTTGTCAGCTGTGGACCGAGCTATCTTAGTCATGGGCCTGGACGGGAGAACCATTCTATCTTCGTCTATAAATAAAGGGGTAGAGGCCATTTTAAATGACCTTTTTTGGGGAGAACACCAGGGATACTTTGCCATTTTCTATACTTGCTTCTTTTTAGTTCAAACTTGTATTCAAATTGTTGGTTACAGATTGTATATGTACTCAATTGATTAGAAAAGTAGTAAAGATTATATTCAAACGTAGGAAATTACGCTGAGCCACTATAAATCTGGTGCTCTCGTTTTTGTTGTTTCTTTTGCATTCAACTGAGTTATTTCTCTATGTTAATTTAATTTCTTCATTAATCTCTCTACACAATTCTATTCAAGGGTGTTAGTGACCAATTTTAGTGCTACACCTACCACCCTTAACTGATAATGCAACACAGAGTTGTTTCTAATATGCTAAATATAGTTGGAAATTAATGTAAATTTAATGTAGAGACCTATTTACTTGCATCATGAATTGCTCACTGCAAAATGTTAATTTTATTTCACATTTAAACATCTATTAATAATTTCTTTTTTACCATTACATCACAAGTTATATAATATTTCCATGTAATATATTTATGTTAAATTTTGTCTGTGCAAATGTGTACGTATTAAAACTTATAATCATGATAAACAGACTTTGGATTGTATGTATATTCATTTTTTGATATAAATGTGTATGTGTATCATTTTAATAACTTTTCTCTATTTGGTAACTCTAAAGGTAGAGTTGTTAATTTAATAGTTGGCATAATTTTGAAATTTATAATAATGATGTATAGACTTTTGATAGTCTGTATAATCATTCTTTTAGTTAAATAGTTTCGTATATTCAATATTTAAAGAAATGCACAGTGCTGAAATGAACAATCAAATATCTTTAAGAGTAAATGTTGGGACTCATGTTGTTACCTTGATGTGTAATAATTCCCATAAAGTCTTTTTGCTAAGATTTCAATAATTTATTTGCACTGCTAAGCAAATAACCACATAGTGTTTAATGTATCCTAAAAAAAAGAGAAACTTTACTCAATACTTACACAACCAAACTTAGAGAAAATTCCAACAATTGAGGCATAAGGTCTATCAACTTAAATTACTTTATTTGCAAATTACAACTAACCTGGTACCTAATTTATACACAATCCTTGGCTTTGTACTAATAATATATTTCCAGAATAACATGCCAGTACTGTCTATTACAGAGGCCACGACGAGCTGGACGTGGTGGCGGCACACGATGGCAACGAGGTAGTGGCAGAACGCGAGAAGGAAGCGTGCTGGCTTTTATTGAGATAACTGAGCGAACGAGGAAGAACAACACGTCTTAGATAAAAATGGCTGCCGTAGATAGACGGTAGGAGGAGGATTAGGGGTTTTGTGGATAAACTTAGGGTTTTGGTAGTGTGGTGGAAGAAGGCAAGATAACGGGATGGTGAAAAAAATGTCGTTCATCAAAGTTAGGAAACTTTTGGTAGTGCGGAGGATTAGGGATTTTGTAGATAAACTTAGAAAACTTAGGGTTTTGGTCGAATATCGTGGGAGCTGTTTTTCAGAAGTTCATGAATTTTGAAGAGAAAACGAGAGCTCGTAATTTAGGGATTTTGAAGTGAATAGAGGGAATCGTGGCGGAATAGGAATTTGGAGAGAAAGGGATAGGAAAATATGCATCGCCAAAATTTTATTTTCATCAATAATAGCATAATTGGGAGAAATATTTTAACCTAAATGACCATAAGCCAGTATCAATATCATGTTCTGATGCAATTCACAGTTACTATAAATAGACCATTTTCTTGTACTGCAAGCAGTCCTTTGATTGAAATTCATGCTTCATCATTTTGTAAATTATTTTCACTATTATGTAAAGCAAAACTAATACCTGAATATATGAAAAAATAATATTGATTTCTGTTTGATAAAAGTTGATGCTCTATAATTTTAATTATTTTTTTAACTATAATGTATGACAAAATAATACCAAAATAATGCAAAACAGATACCTAGTAGCTATATGTTTGGAGTTGATGCTTGCTTGCTTTCTAAATTATTTTCACTGTAATTTATATCAAAACTGATGCCAAAATAAAAGAAAAAATGATGCCTCATTTCAGGATCAGAAAATATGATGACTGTTAATTTTAGAAAATATTTTGAGTACCATGTACAACAAAACTGATACCAAAACAATACAAAAACCGATACCCACAAGCTGTTTGATTTGAGTTGCTGCTTTGTTATTTTTATACTTTTCAATATATATAGCCATTATTAAATTACTAATACTATTTTTTTGAAATGGTACTATATATACAACATGACACTGGGACAACATATCATATGTCAATAAACGTTCGAACCACGCTCGCAAGTTTCGAACTTGTGACGTCTCGCACTAAAGCCGAATCATTTAACCACTTGGACAATCGTGCTTTCAATACTATTTATTATTGGCTAATTCTACCTAAACAAGTAAAGTTGCCGAATTGCCCCCCTCGCCTACAAAGTTGGCAAAATCAGTATGCCCATGTTTTTGTTGAGCATAACTGTTTTATTGATTAAATTTTCCCTTTACAACCTTGCCTAGTAAAGATTGATTCGTAAAAAAAATTCACCGTACGGATAGCCATCTCACTTGTGAATTTATTTTAGTCCACACATCCCACTTGCATGGTTGTTCTATATGTCATGCACTTCTACTGCTTGATTTTGTCACTAAATCACTCAATTGTTCTTATGTAAACTGTGAATATTTAGATTTTCAAAAAATCAAACATAAAATTCAAGTTTTACCTTTTTGATTCCGTTAGATTTGTATCATCATCACAGTCAATCAGTTCAAGCATAATATTTGAGAATTACCTAAATTATATTATTTGGTCTTTTAGATGAGGATGATAAGAAGGAAAATAGGATGAGAGGTAAAAATATGGATGAATGACATAAGGACAATTTTTTCCTAATTTATTTTTAAAATTTTAAGGGACTACTCAGTAACTCTATGGGTTTAAATAAAATTTGCCTTTATTATTTAATATTGCTTCACTAATAATAAAAACTTACGATTTCCTGTTTCTAATTTAGATAATTGGTCGGTATATCTCTAAATGTGGGCTGGCAGAACTCTGCATTCACGACGACAGTGACGGTAAATAGAACTTTAACATGCAAGTATGTAATAATTTATTCATATATTGAATTATAACTTATTTCCATATTCAACAAAAAGGGTTTGCCTGTGATCTAAATGGTGTTAAAAAAACGTTTGGTTGCCTATGTTTGAAACAATTGTGCAAGACGAATAGGAAGAAGATGTTTATTTTCCTTTGCATTGTGAAAGTCATTGGATGTTAGTAACTTTGACATGCCCAACAATGCAACGGTGTCATGTAGATTCTATACATCTTAGAAGATCAAATGACAAAAACAATTCTAGTTTGAAAGAAGCTATGAAATTGGAATGATATTATTTAAAAAAAAATTACCCAATACAATTAAAACAAAGTGAACATAATCTAACTTTGTATTATTTTGTCTTTAATAGAGAAAGAAAATTGCAGAAATGCTACAAGAACACTGGAAAAAGAATAATATACAAGATGTGGAGGTAAAGCCATACGAAATGCATCAAATCAAGTGTGCACAGCAAGGAGAGAACACGTAAGTTTTTTGTTAAAAATTATGCCTATTGAAAAAAATTGATACGAGAACTGAAACTAGTAGTGATACTGAACTGACGGTTATTTCATACTTAAAACTTGTTGTCTTTTTGCATTATAATCTTTTATATAAATTACTATAAATCTTTGTATGTCTTTTACATTGAATTGAAATTTGATTCATACAAAAAATATTATCTTTCAGTTCAATAAACATTTGCTTCAGATCTAAACTGATGCCTACATAAACAAAACTGATACCTACAAACACAAAATGGATACATGCATACACAAAACTAATACTAAATGTATATAATCAAAACTAAAACAAAACAACTACCAAAATTTTTAAAATGATACCTACAGGCACTAAAATTGATATTAAAACTAATGCTAAGTGTGGTAGTAAAACTGTTAAATACTATAATTCAAAGCATACCATATGTTTGCACCATTATCTCTAAAATACAGTGTTTTTATATTAGTTACAAACCTAATACTACAAGTGATGCAAACTAATATCAACAATATATTTTGCTTCAAACAGACTTGACCGTGGTATACACGTAATGATATTCATCATTACACTGAATAGAATATACCAATCAAATTAGAAGCTGAACAAATAATGTCAACAAGGGGAAATTGTGCATCCTATACAAATGGTCAATAAGCACTGCTAGAATTTGGCCAAGTACATGTCAAGCCTAGAAAACAAAAAAACAAAAGAAGTAAATTTGTTTGCAAAACCTGTTATTATGTTCAGTTTCCCTAATATACATTTGAGATATTGTGTTAAAAGTAATAGAAATTAGTTTTTTTTTTAATGTTGATACAAACACTTCTTGATATTATGGCAACTTGTGGTAAAGACTATATACTTATTTCTGATGCTGCAGAAATTATCTTTGTTTAACTTCTCTCACACTTGATGTTCTGTTATGACCATAAATATATTTCAATTTACAAATGAAACTGATACTAGCAGTGTGTATAAATTAATACTATTTTTTTCATCTATCTATATAATTGGAATTCATGCTTGATTATTTTATAAATTATTTATTTTAAATGTTATTTACAAAAAATGATACCTGTATTTATGCAAAATGGTACCTAATAGTTGTTCATATAAAACGATCCACTATAAATTAATTTTATTTCATTGTAATGTATAACAAAAGTAATATCAAAAATAGTTCAAACTCATACTTAGTACCTGCATGATTGAAATTCAAGCTTGATAATTTCATAAATTATTTTGAATATTATATATAATTAAACTGATACCTATATTTGTGAAAAAATAATACCCAATAGCTGTTTGATATAATATGATACTTTATAAATTTAATTATCAACTTTACTGTCATGCATGATAAAAGATATACCAATATAGTGCAAACTCATACCTAGTAGTTGTTAGATTGAAATTCATGATTGTTTATTTTATAAACTATTTTCACTATAATTTTATAGCAAAACCGATACCTAGGTATATGCAAAACCGATACCCAGTGGCTATTTGAAATAATATGATGCTTTATAAATTTAATTATTAGTTCACTGTCATACATGACAAAAGAGATACCAAAATAGTGCAAACTCATACCTAATAGCTATTTGATTGAAATTCATGCTTGTTCATTTTATAAACTATTTTCACGATAATTTGTAGCAAAACTGACACCTACGTATATGCAAACTGATTCCCAGTTGTTGTTTGAAATAATTTGAAAACAGCTGTAACAACCCTAGTTTGGAGATTGCCTATCAATACTAAATTATAATGGTAATTATAATTTAATATTGTAAATTAAACTAAAATTAAAGAAATTAAATTGTTTATTTGGAATAAACAATAAAATTGGAATTAAATTGTGAAAATAAAGCTTCGAACTTTATTTTATTTTATTTGTAGTGATAATAAATGGAATATGGGCTTTAAACAAAGAAAATTACTTTATTTTAGAGAAATTGTAATAATTATATTAATTAACGCCCAATTGCTTCTTTTTAGAGTTTTTAAAAAGAAGTATTTGATTTTTAAGGTGTTTTATTTAAATAAAAAAGTGAAAATTGGTTTAAAAAATATGTTTTGGCTATAAATAAAGTTTAATATGGTTTGAAAAATTTTTCTAAGTGAGAAAATATTTTTTTTGGAATTTTAGAAGTCAATTATAGAGTTTTATTCATTTATTCAGTAATAGTGCATTTTTATTAAATAAAGGATTTTAATAATAAAAATATTTTATAAATATAAATTAATCTTTTTATATGATAGAAAGTGTTTTATTTTATAAGTATACAAGTTTTCACATTTTTCCTATGTAAAAGTTGAGAGAAAATGCATTTTTTTTTGTATATGTGATATGTACACAAATTTTTGGTTAAGTGTTAATTCTTAACCTTAGGCCTATTTACTTCTTTTGATTTTCAAACCAACTTGGCCCATTACCTCTTTTAGCCTGGTCAGTAGTGAGACTTCATTTTCTCAACTTCTTCCACCTTTAGCCAGTAAAAGAAAATTAAACCCTCTTTACAAAATTTGCAAATCCAAGCCATTTTTTGAATTAAAATTTAACAAATCGGAGTCCTTTTGCAATCTAGTGATAAATAAAAGGTAATCAACTCCAAACTACTTAATTTCATCACAAATTTCTTATTATGATAAAAGTTTTTCTAATTTATATTGGTTTGCGTGTGCTGTTTTTTGTTTCTATAGGTTCTTAGAAACTTCTATCTTGCAAAAAGCTTCAGTTTTGCAACCAAAATCCAAGTATTTCTATTGTAACAGCAAGGTGAGTTGAATAACTCATAAAATCCAGCTAATCCAAATTCTCAAATACTTGAATCTGCACAAAATGAGCTTTTGTAATCAATTTTTTGTTGATAGTTTTCATTTTTATGAATCTAGTTTGGGTTGCTTCTTTGCATGCTTATATCTTTTGATTCTGGCAACGAAATGCTGCCGGATTCCTTGCATTTGGTAGCTTACATGTTGAACTTCATCTCTGCAAATTTTGATTGAAAAATATTTTCATTTGAATGTTCAAAATAGTGGTAGAAAATCAACTCAAACATAGATTTTTACCTACATAAATTGTTTTCCGAGTTGCTGCAAACATGGCCTGAGTCCATGTTTGAAATAGCATAACTCTATCATTTCTTACTGAAATTCATCGATTCTTTTTTATGAAAGATAAAGTTTTCTACTATATGCATATCAATTTTCAGCTCAATCCGAGGTAATTTGGTCCTCTGTTTGATACTTGAAAGTTGAATCTGAGATACTTTTCAGGCCTGTGCATTTTGGTTTTTTTTTGAATTGTTGCAAATATGGTCTGAGTGCAAGTTTGAGACAGTGTAACTTTTCCATTTTTAGTCGGAATTCATTGATTCTTTTTTTGTTTGAAAGATGAAGTTTTCTAATATGTGCATTATTATTTTTAGCTCAATATGAGATCGTTTGTTCCTCTATTTCAGGCCTGTAAGTTGGACCCAAGATGGTTTTCAGGCCTGGTATATTTCTTTTGAACTGTTGCAAACATGGCCTAAGTTCATGTTTGACACCGCGTAACTTTTTTATTTCTAATCGAAATTCATCGATTCTTTCTTTGTTTGAAAGCTGAAGTTTTGTACTTTGCACACACTATTTTTATTTCAATCAAAGGTTGTTTGGCCACCTGTTTCATGTTCAAAAGTGGAAATCATAGAAGATTTTAGACCTAGGTATTGTTGCCGATGCATTTTTATGTTCTTTTTCCATCCAACTTTTGACTTTTACTTCATGTTTTTGTGATATTTCTGAAATTTTTTGAGGCCGTGATGTCCATCGGTAGACTAGCCAAATTTTGGGGATTTTGAAATTCAAATTTTGGATTAAATTTGAACTTAATTTGAATTGAATTCGAATATCGATTTAAGTGATTTCTTGGGTTTTTATTCCTTTTCGAGCACGGATTTTTCCAAACCTTTTTGAAATAATTTTTAAAATAAATAGGCATTTTAAATTATTATTATATGATATTTTTAAAGTGTTTTCAAATATAGAATCAATTTATTCTCGATAATAAGGAAATTTTCAAATATGGCTTTCAAAATTGGTATTAGAAGCTTGTTTTCTCAAGTAAATTATTTTATATATAAAATACATATTTTTACATTATTCGAATGAATAGAAGGAGAATTAAATGGTTTGGTAAAATACATGGTATGGGACACATGCGTTTATCTTATCGGTTAATTCCTGACTTGTCTGTTTGATCGTTTTGACCTTCGGGTCGAGTTTACCGATGAGATGAGGTAAAAAATTTACTGCTTTGAGTGTGAAATTTACTCATGGTTAGTAAACTGTTTAGTGTGAACGTGTGGTTTGGGACACACGTCAGACTGTTCGGGTTCCTATTCGAGAGTCTGTGACACATTTGTTTACGAGACGTATTTGTCAGTACTAGACCTTCGGGTAATTGGTCCTTCGGGGTGTTTGTCTAAGAGACGTTTGTCATTGCAATGTATTTGTCCTTCGAGATGTTGTCTTTCGAGATGTTTGTTTAAGAGACATTTGTCATTGCAATGTGTTTGTCCTTCGAGATGTTGTCTTTCGAGATGTTTGTCTAAGAGACGTATTTATTTGTCCTTCGCGACGTTTATCTAAGAGACGTGGCGCCTTATTTTAGGAGAATGGTACTTGGCGGGCTTCGGCTATAAGCATGTGCTATATCTTTGAGAAGATTTTATTCATTTTCTTTTGATTTTCCAAATGTATGGCCTTTTTAAGTTATTGGCCATTTGAGCCGTTCGAGATATTATCATGATGATTACATCTTTGGAAATTGAACTCCTTGTCGAATTCTATATTTGAGATTTGTATTTGCCAACACTTGGCGTTTATTTGAGATATATACTCTCCTATTTGGAGATATCGTAGATTTCCATTTTTGGCGTATTTTGTGTTTGAGACTTCTCTATTTAGACAATATTTTTGTGATTTCCACTTATAACAAGCTTTGAGTCTGAGATTTAGGATTCTCCTATTTTGGAGATATGGTACTAGAAACCATTTTAGTGGCTTTTGGGATGTCACTGATGATATGAGGCATTCATTATACTTAGTATTATTCGGTGAGTTTACCTATTTCGAGGACATATAGTGTAATTACCTTATTTGTAGTAGTGGCATGCTCCTATTATTGTTTCTTCTCATTCGAAAGGATATCTTACCCTTTACCTTATGTCATATTATCACTTATCCTTATAAACTGATTTGTTTAGCTAGAACGACCCGTGTATTTTATACCCGGGTCAGACCCAGGTGTTTCAAGTTAGGTACACTTATGGACTTAGCATATTCTGCTTCCGCATGGACTTATCTGCTAGCCGTTTTTGTTGTAGTCTTTTTGTCGCTACTCTGATATGTATATTGTTTTGACTCGTGTGTATATTGTCGTTGTCATACCACTTATGATTATTATTTGTATTGTATTAGGATGAATCAGTACATATGTATATATATCTATTTATTGTTCTGTGATGTATTATGCATTTGAATTGTTGTATTTAGTTCTAATAGATCCTATAGCCACCTGTAGTTTTTTATTAAGCATTTATTGGATATGTTGATCCACTTGAGAAAGGAAAAAAGTTAGAGCACTAATCGACGTATCCAATAGATGTTTAAGATAAGACTATAGATGGTTGCTCCTAACGAGCCCTATTCTCCGCATTATCAGACAGTATTATCCAGTAATACTCTTTGTTAATGTGGGTCTCGGGGTGGGGCATCACAATAGCACTATGCCAAACTACACTTTTACACCTCTACATCATATATTGAGTTGTGAACTGTTCACTATAACCTAATGTACATTATATATTGACGTTTAAGTTAATAATTCTTGTTAGAGTTTAGTACTTCGCAACTCAGCAAAAAAATAACACTTAAAAACTAGAAAAAATAAAAATCATCTTGTAAAAATGATACAAATAGCATGCAAAAAATGATATCATAATTGTTTATACCTGAAACTGATATTAGAAACACACAAAAACCGTTACCGTAATCTGTAATACCTCAAACTGATACTGATAATAATACCAGGCAAAAACTGATACTAATAGAACCAAAAACTGATACCAAACAACAAATAAAAATAGGTAAACTTAACAACATATAAACATTATAACACATCACTTCCCATGCAACATATATATTCCAAAACACACGACAATCAACTAAAAATGATACCATATGACAAAGTTCAACTATAAAGAGCAAGTCAATGTCAAGTTTAGTGTATAATAAACTAATACATTTATATAACAATGTTCAATTACATAAAATTGTCAAAAAAGGCATAAAACCAAGTATTTCTTCTTAAAAGCTTGACAATCAAATTATATCTTCTTAGAAGCTTGACAATTACGCTTGTTGTGACCATATTGCTTACATACACCATATCTATTTTTCTTATTTCAAAAATACGGAAATCCTCCTTTCCATTTTATAGAAGGTCTACCGGCACATTATTTTCTCACTTGGTACCTTAATAACATCTTCAACGCTTGCATCAACAATTGGCTTATCGAAATTAGGAATATGATTAATAAAATTAGCATAAGAAGAACGATAAGCATCAATGGTATAATAGTACTTAACGAAATCATAAACGGACAACTTTGACTTGTTTATGCACTTAATAGCGTGAGTATAAGAAAATCATGTAACTTTCCATCGATTGCAACTACAATTCCACTCTTTAAGATCATCGCGAAAAGAGTTTGGCAATTTCACTTCAGAGACAAACTTAGAAGACTTGTATGCATCCCTTCTGAATCCTTCTTCAATCAATTCACTTAAATGAGACTCGATAGAAGGACAAAGAGTAATATTCCACAATCGACACTCCTCTCTCCTTTTAGCCATTTGTTTCATAACTTTAACTCGAATTCCATCTAAGCATACAGTAATAGGTAAGGCTAATTCGTCCAAAATCCAACTATTAAAATTTTTGGCAATATTTGAACTATATTCACCATGTTGTTTACTTGGAAAAAAAAATCAGCTCACTTACCAAAAGGCTTATCCTGCGAGAAATTCATAGTAGAAACACCACCAATTTCACAAAATTTAGAATGTGCTTCTTCAAATTCATACGTATTAGAAGCTTTAGAACACATCTTGAACAAATCAATGATAGATATATTTGAATTCGTTATCTTACTTGCTGGTAGTAGATTCTGGTCCATATGAAGATAGCAGTTACTATGTAAGTCTAAAAGAAAAACTTCATGAACGCCTAAAATTAAACCTTGATGGTGATTCGGCATAAAAACAAAATCACGATCTTCTTGAAGCATGTGTTTTAAATGACTCAAAAACTATTTTCAATTATCCACATTTTCTAGAGAAACTATACCCATAATCAAAGTGAAAAAACTTGCACATAACTGTTTTAAACAAATATTGAAACAAAATTCAATCAAATGTTAACTTAAAAACTAATACTTAAAAATTGCTACCGATAGTTAAAAATTGGTAGCAAAGAAACAGATTGTAACAAACCGCATATTTATCGATTGTATATTTAAATATTTTATTTAAATATTTCACCGTTCGTCGGATTTTGGTCCGAAAAGCTACTTTTTGCAAACAGTCGAATTGGGACTCGAGACCACCCCCATTGAGTTCAAAATGTCGTTTGCGATCTTTTTGAGTATAATCTTTGATATGTTTGGAGTAAGTTGAATTTCGCTACTTTTTCTATTGGGTTTGGGTTCAGCCCACTAGCTTAACTAATACCCTAACTCAGCCCTCTCCTCTCCATTCTCTCATTCCACTCTTCTAAACTCAAGCTCCAATTGAAAATGGTGGAAGGGAAAGGGAAATAGAAATTGCATACCCTAGTTCTTCTTGCTAGCTCATATTCTTGCTCCAAAATCAAAGAGAAACCATTAGTAAGCATCTCCTTCTTCTTCTCCAACTCATTCTCTCTTTGATTTCAGAAAATTTCTAAACCTAACTTTGGGAATGTTCTTCTTTTTGAGCATAGATTCAAGCTCGATTGGGTTGTGTTGAAGAGTGGTTGATTCTCCCTTTGCTTTCAAGCTTCTTCTTCATTTGTTTGGGTTCAAAGGTGAGATTTTTATCTCACATCTATGTCTATAACTATCTTTGATTGTTGGGTATGAATTCCTAACACTTATTTATGTTCATTTGCTTTTGATTTGGATTGAATTGGTGAATATTCCAATTTATGGTGTTTTGTAGTCAAATCTTTAAAAATCCAATCTTTGATGTTTGAACATGTTTTTGGTGATGCATCGAAGAGCCTATAGTGCTGGGTTGTCGATTGGCATAAATCCTTAGCATCCATCGCTCGTTCGATCGCATTTCGGTTTGGATTTCCCATTTTTGGTCTAGGCTGTTTTTTTGCCTAGCAGAAGATTTCAGACGTCTGAAATTAATTTCAGACGTCGGAAACCAAATCCAGACATCTGGTTGAATAATCCAGACGTCTGGAAAGGGGTCTGGAAAAGGTAGAGACTAAATCCAGACGTCTAAAACAAAATCCAGACGTCTGAAATCAAATTCAGACGTCTGGTTGAAAATTTCAGACGTTTGAAATGGCCCAGGAATAAAAATAGAAGGGAGAAAACACATATACTTACAGAACCTAGGGCCAGACGTCTGGGAACACCTACCAGACGTCTGGAACTGTTTAATTTGCCTATTTTGGCTATTTTTGAGTAAATTTCCAAGGTTTATCGATTTTTGTTGATCCGGTTAGTTGTTAATACTTATTATCGACTTTGATGACTTCTTTTTATGGATTTTTGGAAATATCCATTTTGATGGATTTGGTATCGATTTCTTTGGATTTTATTCACGTCTTCGAATGTGAATTTTGATGATCGATTGTTTCTACAATCATTTTTAGTGATTTGTCACTTTAAAATATAAAGGTTTTCTATACTAGTAGTAAATATCAAAACTCTTTCTTCAAATGATTTCAACAATATTTTATTACAAAGCTCATTTCTTAAAACCGTTTTCCTATCTATTAGTATATACAAACCTTTACCTCACTCGTATGAGAAATCTAATTAAACGACTTAGTAAAACAAGTGGTATGAAACGCTTGCGTTTACTTCGTTGGTTAATTCTTGGACTTGTTCGATTGAATCTCTTGTGACAATTTTCTAGTGGAGATCTACAATTTGTTCGCAAATATTTAAGTTAAGCTAGTGGTTATAGGACATGATGCTAAACTCATATATTTACTAGCTTATTGTAATTGACACTTATTGATGATCGATGATGATCATTTTATGGTTTAGACTAGCAATGTGCGATGTCTCTTTGTCTA
This sequence comes from Allium cepa, assembly GCA_030765085.1. NCBI lineage: Eukaryota > Viridiplantae > Streptophyta > Magnoliopsida > Asparagales > Amaryllidaceae > Allium > Allium cepa. Next base: position 270,280,345 of record CM060932.1, read on the forward strand.
TGTGGAGGACTGTTCCTCATTTTATTGAGCTTCGTCTCATTTCTTGCATGGGTCGTACCTATTTAGGTGCGTCGATGTTTGTTTACACATGGGTCGTACCTTTTTAGGTGCGTCGATGTTTGTTTACACATGGGTCATACCTTTTTAGGTGCGTCGATGTTTATTATGCATGGGGTGTACCTTTTTAGGTGCATCGATGTTTGTTTACTTTGTGGAGCAATCGGCTCAATAAGTTGGGACATGGGGCGTATCTTTCTAGTTGCGTCGATGTTCGTCTATGCATGGGGCGTATCTTTCTAGGTGCGTCGATGTTCGACTTTGCATGGGGTGTATCTTTCTAGGTGCATCGGTGTTAGACATTACATGGGGTGTATCTTTCTAGGTGCATTGATGTTTATTATGCATGGGGTGTACCTTTTTAGGTGCATCGATGTTTGTTTACTTCATGGAGCAATCGGCTCAATAAGTTGGGACATGGGGCGTATCTTTCTAGTTGCGTCGATGTTCGTCTATGCATGGGGTGTATCTTTCTAGGTGCGTCGATGTTCGACTTTGCATGGGGTGTATCTTTCTAGGTGCATCGGTGTTAGACATTACATGGGGTGTATCTTTCTAGGTGCATCGATGTTTATTTATGCATGGGAGTATCTTTCTACGTGCATCGATGTTTATTTATGCATGGGGCATATCTTTCTAGGTGTGTCGATGCTAGAGCATGGGTCGTACCTATTTAGGTGCGTCGATGTTCGACTGTGCATGGGGCGTGTCTTTCTAGGTGCGTCGATGTCCAGTTTATGAGATTGGCCATCATTTTTCTTGTGATTTCTGGATTTCTATTTGATGATTTCTGGAATTTATGTTTCACTAGCTTTTTCAGTTGGCATTTATATATATGTCATTTATTGTGGCTTGGTGAATTAAATGAAGAATATGACATTCTTTTTGATGCTATGAGATTCTTGAGATTTTGTATGACTTTCGTGATTTTCTAATGTATACTTGTTGAAGTATGACATTTTTGGTTATCATACGTTTTATTATTATATCTCATTTTATCTGATAATTATAGCTAGACTGATCCGTTTATTATTTTCTTCTTAAATAATACTCGGGTCAGACTGAGATTTTACAGGTGCTTCTGCTTGACTCCTTATCGGACCATCATCTGATCTTTTGGCTAACTACTTTAGTTTAGTAGTTTTTGTTGTATACAATTGAGATATAGGCTCCTTAATGTATACATATTTTTGTCTTGCACTTGTATCTATTCATTTTTGTGACGTTGTGGATCTTATTTGACCACTACTCTGATGTACACTTTTATGTGTAATATTCATATCTATTTCTTCCTTTGTGATATGAATTATCTGTGACTGATTTATGTTATGCTTATTTCTATATTTGTTTTCGAAGAATTTATATAGCCACTGTGTAGTAGCTTTGAGTTTGTATCGGTATGTCGGATTTCCTCTTGAAATAAAATGCATGTTTTACTATCTGACATATCGGTGCTCGCACAAAGCAATTACATAGATGGTCGCTCCTCAACAGCCTTACTCTCCATGGTAATTGACGGCATTAAACCGTAGTGTCCTTGGCTATCGTGGGTATAGAGTGGGGCGCCACAGCTTGGTATCAGAGCCAAACTTCGGAACAATGTAGAATAATTTAGCAAGGATCATGTCCTAAGTCTTTCTTAGGAGTTGTGCCTTAGGATTTATTCGAGTCTTCGTACCGTTCTATCCTACTTTCTTTTATGATTCCTTGTTTTATCTATCAAGATTGCTTGATATTTATTTTGAGAATAACTTTTTCCTCTTCTTTCTTTCTTTCTTAAAGAAGGGAAATGGTTAGACCTGGCCATCTCAGCGCCGGTCAATCTAGTGCTACTCCCCTGGATGGAGTACTCATGTCTGCTCAACAACTTTTGGATCTCGTAAAGAATCAAGAGTTTATCTATGCTTTGAGTAAGAACCCAGAAATGGTTCTACCTTTGAAACTTGAAGTTTCTTTCAAACAGCTTATGGATGTTACTCTTCTTCATGGAGAGGTTGGTAAAGGAAGTGTTTGTGATATTGGGACTTCCAAGAAGAGGCATATTAAGTTCAAGAGCCTTAATCCCAATAAGAGAGTGAAGCAAACTACTTTTGTAGCAAAGACTCCAATCCTTAATCGTGGTGGATGCTACAATTGTAATTCTAAGGAACACTACGCGAATATGTGTCCAAAACCCCATTCTTGTCGCTATTGCAAGAAACCGGGTCATCTTTTATCTGCATGTCCCAAACTTTTGAACAAGGACATGAGAAAGCTAAATATTGTGCAAGCCCCTAGAAACTCTTCTCTTGGTCAAGGTATTTTTCACTCAATCCTTGATGACATTGTTTTATTTCGTGATCTTCTTATTTGAATTCTTGTTGATACGGGTTTCATCTCATTATTTTTATATCAAAAGAACTTGTGATTATTCTTCTTTAAACATTTCTGGGCTTGATGACTTCTTTGAGGATTGTGAATCCGGATGGTAGATCCGCAACACTCAATTTGTCTTTATTGATGTCGAAATTATTTTATGCGATTTTTCTGTCCGAGCCGATTTTTACTTAGGCTTCGGAATTTACTTTTGTAAGGATTGGCTTAGTTATTATGAGGCCATATCCTTTGTCCTGTGTGGACTATTCATCTTCGACATTTTCAATCTGTTAAGCAGATTTCTGTTTTTTCCTTTATGATTTTGATTCCAACTTGATGGCATCATTTTATTCCTTAAGCCCACTTATAAGGAAAGTGTTATTTCTCTCATTCATGTAGTTTGAGAAATTTTCCGGTATTTTTGAATTTTTCTTAGGACTGTAACCTAAGCAATCTTTTGAGTAGTGTTAAGGTCTTTTCAGCTCGACCTTGCCACCGGTTTTCATTAGCTACGGGTTGCGGAAGTTAGCATTCCACTTACCGCATTCCGCACTCGTTATGATTCTTATGAATGACTTATTATGTCATTTGGTTTGTCCAGCTTATTTCATCCATTTTAGGTATCGAGCATTCTATCGAATATCTCGATGATTCCATTTTTTGTATATATTGATTTTGGATGAAAATAGCAATTTAAAATTTTTACAAATCTTTTTCATAAAGATTTATTTATAAGTATAACTGGATTTTTGTTCTTAAAACGAACAAAGAATATTCTTAGAAGTTTTTGAGAAACTTACTTATCCTATAGAATATGATTTTGTGATTGTATTGCCCACTTAGTGTTTTAAGAATTCTGGTCGATGCGCTTGATCAACGTTATCGATAAGAATCTCCTAAACGCTTTGATGAGACAGTCAGACACGATATATTGACTTGTAAAAATGTAAATTTTTGTAGAAAGATTATTACATAAAAATAAAAATGTAATTTTGAAAGTTTTAACTTTTCGGGAAAGAGGATTATTTAAAAGAACTCTTCCTTTCGATACTCTTATTCTTGTGATTCCTAAAGGGGAACCAAGACTTTGCTATTTGTACCAATACTAGTCGTATTGGTTGGGATGCCATTCTCTTGCAAAGGAGAACGTGCTATCACTTGTGCTTCTAAATTATTATAGCATATCGAGACTAGATATGCCACTCATGATCTAGTGCTCGCGGCTATTGTTTTTACTTTTAGAATTTGGCATCACCATTTTTGGATGAGAAATTTGTTCTCCACCTCGATCATAAATCTTTGGAATATTTATTTTCTCATAGGGAACTTCATGTTGACTCGAGTTCTTAGCATCTTATGATCTTGATATTCTTTTGTTCCTGAAGGGAAGTCTTGTTGCCAATACGTCTTGTCGTAGGCAACAAGGTGTCGATTCTTTGATGATGTCGGAATGGAATTATCTTTTTATCAAGTTCATCGGGCGTTTTGATGTACTTCGTTTTATTGAGTTTCGTCTCATTTCTTTTATGGACTTGCGTCTGATGTTCTTTTATGGTGTTCGGTTCATCGGATGTACTGTTATTATACTACATCGATGTTCCATCTTATCTGGATCAATGGATGTACCATTATTATACTACATCGTTGTTCCGGTTTATCGGTTCATTGGACGTACCGTTTTTGTACTACGTCGGTGTTCCGAAATTATTCGGGCTTTGGTTCATTGGGCGTACCGTTTTTGTACTACGCTGATGTTCCAAATTATTTGAGTTTCTAGTTTCTCGGGCGTACTGTTATTATACTACGTCATTGCACCAGCTCAATTTTCTGCTATTCTTGACGTTCTCCATGTCTTTTATCTACGGAAATGCCTTAGGGATTCCGGTTTTTATTCTTGAGCCCGGTGATATTGTGGAAATTGAAGTTTCACCAGATTTGATTTATGAGCAACATTCTATTCGCATCATTGCTTCGGAGGTGGAGCGCCTTCGGAATAAAGATGTTCTTTTTATGAAGTTCAATGGTTCTCAAATCCCAAGGATTGCTCTTGGAAGATCTTGAGAATTCATCGAGCGATCCCGTTCGTGCTAACTCTTTCGTGCTCTTTATGGTGAACTTCTTATTTCAATTTTCTTTTGTGTCGATATGCTTTTATGGTTGTTACTCTTTATTTTCTTCTTAAGTATTGCGAGGACGCAATTTCTTTAAGGAGGGGAGTCTGTAACAACCCGCATATTTATCGATTGTATATTTAAATATTTTATTTAAATATTTCACCGTTCGTCGGATTTTGGTCCGAAAAGCTACTTTTTGCAAACAGTCGAATTGGGACTCGAGACCACCCCCATTGAGTTCAAAATATCGTTTGCGATCTTTTTGAGTATAATCTTTGATATGTTTGGAGTAAGTTGAATTTCGCTACTTTTTCTATTGGGTTTGGGTTCAGCCCACTAGCTTAACTAATACCCTAACTCAGCCCTCTCCTCTCCATTCTCTCATTCCACTCTTCTAAACTCAAGCTCCAACTGAAAATGGTGGAAGGGAAAGGGAAATAGAAATTGCAAACCCTAGTTCTTCTTGCTAGCTCATATTCTTGCTCCAAAATCAAAGAGAACCCATTAGTAAGCATCTCCTTCTTCTTCTCCAACTCATTCTCTCTTTGATTTCAGAAAATTCCTAAACCTAACTTTGGGAATGTTCTTCTTTTTTAGCATAGATTCAAGCTCGATTGGGTTGTGTTGAAGAGTGGTTGATTCTCCATTTGCTTTCAAGCTTCTTCTTCATTTGTTTGGGTTCAAAGGTGAGATTTTTATCTCACATCTATGTCTATAACTATCTTTGATTGTTGGGTATGAATTCCTAACACTTATTTATGTTCATTTGCTTTTGATTTGGATTGAATTGGTGAATATTCCAATTTATGGTGTTTTGTAGTCAAATCTTTAAAAATCCAATCTTTGATGTTTGAACATGTTTTTGGTGATGCATCGAAGAGCTTATAGTGCTGGGTTGTCGATTGGCATAAATCCTTAGCATCCATCGCTCGTTCGATCGCATTTCGGTTTGGATTTCCCATTTTTGGTCTAGGCTGTTTTTTTGCCTAGCAGAAGATTTCAGACGTCTGAAACCAAATCCAGACGTCTGGAAAGGGGTCTGGAAAAGGCAGAGACTAAATCCAGACGTCTGAAACAAAATCCAGACGTCTGAAATCAAATTCAGACGTCTGGTTGAAAATTTCAGACGTCTGAAATGGCCCAGGAATTAAAAATAGAAGGGAGAAAACACATATACTTCTAGAACCTAGGGCCAGACGTCTGGGAACACCTACCAGACGTCTGGAACTGTTTAATTTTCCTATTTTGGCTATTTTTGAGTAAATTTCCAAGGTTTATCGATTTTTGTTGATCCGGTTAGTTGTTAATACTTATTATCGACTTTGATGACTTCTTTTTATGGATTTTTGGAAATATCCATTTTGATGGATTTGGTATCGATTTCTTTGGATTTTATTCATGTCTTCGAATGTGAATTTTGATGATCGATTGTTTCTACAATCATTTTTAGTGATTTGTCACTTTAAAATATAAAGGTTTTCTATACTAGTAGTAAATATCAAAACTCTTTCTTCAAATGATTTCAACAATATTTTATAACAAAGCTCGTTTCTTAAAACCGTTTTCCTATCTATTAGTATATACAAACCTTTACCTCACTCGTATGAGAAATCTAATTAAACGACTTAGTAAAACAAGTGGTATGAAACGCTTGCGTTTACTTCGTTGGTTAATTCTTGGACTTGTTCGATTGAATCTCTTGTAACAATTTTCTAGTGGAGATCTACAATTTGTTCGCAAATATTTAAGTTAAGCTAGTGGTTATGGAACATGATGCTAAACTCATATATTTACTAGCTTATTGTAATTGACACTTCTTGATAATCGATGATGATCATTTTATGGTTTAGACTAGCAATGTGCGATGTCTCTTTGTCTATGTGGAGGACTGTTCCTCATTTTATTGAGCTTCGTCTCATTTCTTGCATGGGTCGTACCTATTTAGGTGCGTCGATGTTTGTTTACACATGGGTCGTACCTTTTTAGGTGCGTCGATGTTTATTATGCATGGGGTGTACCTTTTTAGGTCATCGATGTTTGTTTACTTCGTGGAGCAATCGGCTCAATAAGTTGGGACATGGGGCGTATCTTTCTAGTTGCGTCGATGTTCGTCTATGCATGGGGCGTATCTTTTTAGGTGCGTCGATGTTCGACTTTGCATTGGGTGTATCTTTCTAGGTGCATCGGTGTTAGACATTACATGGGGTGTATCTTTCTAGGTGCATCGATGTTTATTATGCATGGGGTGTACCTTTTTAGGTGCATCGATGTTTGTTTACTTCGTGGAGCAATCGGCTCAATATGTTGGGACATGGGGCGTATCTTTCTAGTTGCGTCGATGTTCATCTATGCATGGGGCGTATCTTTCTAGGTGCGTCGATGTTCGACTTTGCATGGGCTGTATCTTTCTAGGTGCAACGGTGTTAGACATTACATGGGGTGTATCTTTCTAGGTGCATCGATGTTTATTTATGCATGGGAGTATCTTTCTACATGGGCGTATCTTTCTAGGTGTGTCGATGCTAGAGCATGGGTCGTACCTATTTAGGTGCGTCGATGTTCGACTGTGCATGGGGCGTGTCTTTCTAGGTGCGTCGATGTCCAGTTTATGGGATTGGCCATCCTTTTTCTTGTGATTTCTGGATTTCTATTTGATGATTTCTGGAATTTATGTTTCACCACCTTTTTCAGTTGGCATTGATATGTATGTCATTTATTGTGGCTTGGTGAATTAAATGAAGAATATGACATTCTTTTTGATGCTATGAGATTCTTGAGATTTTGTATGACTTTCGTGATTTTCTAATGTATACTTGTTGAAGTATGACATTTTTGGTTATCATACGTTTTATTATTATTATCTCTTCTTATATCTCATTTTATCTGATAATTATATCTAGACTGATCCGTATATTATTTTCTTCATAAATAATACTCGGGTCAGACTGAGATTTTACAAGTGCTTCTGCTTGACTCCTTATCGGACCATCATTTGATCTTTTGGCTAACTACTTTAGTTTAGTAGTTTTTGTTGTATACAATTGAGATATAGACTCCTTGATGTATACATATTTTTGTCTTGCACTTGTATCTATTCATTTTTGTGATGCTGTGGATCTTATTTGACTGCTACTCTGATGTACACTTTTATGTGTAATATTCATATCTATTTCCGCCTTTGTGATATGAATTATCTGTGACTGATTTATGTTATGCTTATTTCTATATTTGTTTCCGAAGAATTTATATAGCCACTGTGTAGTAGCTTTGAGTTTGTATCGGTATGTCAGATTTCCTCTTGAAATAAAATGCATGTTTTACTATCTGACATATCGGTGCTCGCACAAAGCAATTACATGGATGGTCGCTCCTCAACAGCCTTATTCTCCATGGTAATTGACGGCATTACACCGTAGTGTCCTTGGCTATCGTGGGTATAGAGGTGGGGCACCACACAGATATCTAAATTATGATACTATACATTAAGGCATTTAAAAAAAATATACCTTGATTACCATTTTTTATAGTAGCACCCATCAAAACACCTAGCCATCCCCTCAAATGATTAGTATCTAAAAATATCATAGATCAACAAGTAGACAAGCACCAAAACTAATAAATACTCACTAAAATTGATTAGTATAAGTATTAACATCCATATCGACACAACTACCTAAATTGTGCTTCTTTAATGGTTATAAATACCAACTCGAATCATAGTAGGACATAACATCATTGTCGTGTAATTCCATCAAAGCAAGTTGTTTTCCACAATAAACAAAAGAGCAAGACAAGTCAGGATTGTATTTTCTTCTAAAATCATCTCTTATATATTTAGGCTTTTTACTAGGACGATTACGAATCTAATCAATTGTCAACGATTTAACAAATGCACTAGAAAGAAGTATATTATTCAAATTTCTAAGGCCGGCCCCAGAAGAATGATCACTAACCAAACTTCTAACGAAACTTATTAAGTTGTCCAGAATCAGAAGAACCATGCACTTTAAAAGGACATCCATCATAGATGAAGAGCAAATAGCATTAATTCTTGTAGAACAATTCTTCGAAAAAACTTACCATATCCCTTTTGAATTTGGTATGCCATATATTTCCCTAAAATCATTAGCTTCTCCAAAATGAAAACCAACAAAATCAGAAATGGATAATTTCGAACCTCTCTTCAACATGTCCTTCAAATAACTTTTACTATGACAACAACAATTGAACACAAAAATCTACTTGAAGATTAGTAACTAAGAAGATTAAATGAAAGTCAAAATAGAACCACCACCAGCATTTTACAATGGAGAAACCTTGACCTTAACGGTAAAAGAAAAGAATGCACTGTTTTCATACAATTGAGAACAAAGTATACTCTGAAGATTAGAATAGGTATCAACCACAATAACTTTATTCTCAAGCACTTAAGAAATCTCAATGGACGAAGGAGTTAATTGAGACCAATACCGACAAATGTCATTCTTTAAATCATAAAAATAACAATCAATGGACAACCGAGCGTTGAAAGTATTATCCTCGAGTACAAACAAACAAAGAAGGCTATATTCACCATTGCAAAAGAAAAAAAACATCAGTAAAAATTAGAAAGAAAATAAAACAGTTTTTACAAAACTGATACCTACGACAATAAAACCAATACTTAAAAACTGAAACTCAAATTAATAGAAAAACTGATACTCAAACATACTTCAATATATGTTTGATACTAACAAAACACTAATTTAACTCATCAATTATTTGCTACATATCATCTTCTTTAATATGTAACAACTTTATTTTTTCTACGCTCAAAAAAACAAAACATTAAAAATACTTCCTCACTACATTATTACAAAAATGATAATAAGACAAATAAAAATTAAAGGTTATCTTCACTGATCTCAACATGACAACCCATTTTCAATCAAACCAACGCAATTTTTTCACATCAATTAGTAAAAATGCTTGCTTCCTATTGTCAATCTATTATAATATGATAATTCTCTTTATAAAAAAAAAAAAAAAACAAATAACAAATAATTTTCAAAAATGATACCAATGATATCTGACCCTTAAGTTAATAAACAAAATGATACACAAACAAAATTCATTGAATCCAACATATACATCCATGGACAAAAACCAAATAACATTCAATTTAAAACAAATAAGCGGACATTGCTACGTAAAATGATAAGAAAATACATACCTGCTGCTAATGCCCAAACTTGCTATATAAAAGAACAAAACAAAGCAACAAAACTGAATTCAATTTTTAGAAAAAAAACCGACAAATGTTAGAAATAACTGAATTAAAACTCTGATAGATGAAAAGGAGGAAAAAAATAGAATCATACCTAGAACTAAAATTTTCCAGTGTCAAAAGGAAAAGGAATAAAATCCAAATCAGGATAATATGAACGAATCGAGCATAAAAGTAATAAAGAACGAATAAACGAATTTAAAATTGATCGCATATGAAGAAGAAAATGAGATTGAAAAATAATTAAACAGGAAAAAGAACGAGATTGAAGAAGAAGAAGAAGAGAAATCGCACGCAACAGTTAGGGCTTGTTCAAATATTTTAATGCTTCGTCCTTCTCTATAAAATATTGGTGAGCTATCCTTGCTAATAAAAAAGCCCTTAAGTTTGTCCTTAATAATATTTTCCTGTCAACATTATAGAATTCGTTCCAATACAAAATATGTCAAAATTACATTATAATAGATCAATGTGTTAAAATTAAATTAAGTGGCTATTTTCTCCTCTTTTCTAATAAGACAGGCAGTCGTTAGATCATTGTCTTAATATTCCTTTGCTTAATATATCACTTTGAGTATAGACCTATTTATGCTCTGATTTGGAACGTTGTTCTTGTCGTTAGATACTGATCGGTGGTTCATTGTTACAACCTTAGTTTTCTTGACATAGTTGCTCCTTTTAATTGAACTTAGCATGTTGTAGCCTGATCTCTGGTGTGCTTGATTGAATTGTACCGATTAGCATTTGGTTGATTGTCAACTGACTTGTGGCTTTGTGGACATGCTTCAATGTTGTCATCCAAATTGCACCTTATGTCATATAAGATTCCGAATCCCTGTTGACCTTTTGGTTTCTTTTTAGCTTCGAATAAGATTATGTTGTAGTCTTTCGCTGCTATTATTGGATGTATATCACATAGTTCTAAAATCCTCTAATCCCCTGGTCCAAACCAATAAATACTTGCCAAATCCTAGTGTATTTTACTAAATTAACCTATTCAACAATTTTTCGTTGTAAACAATGGTATATTCTACAAAATACAATACTACTTGGTGAATTTTAATTCGTGGCACTATAGAACTAGGTGATGTGCACCCATTATTATCCATCTTTGTCTTTTGTCTAAGGTCTTTTGTAGTGTACTATAAGATTTCTATCCTTTCAAATATGATATGTTATTGCTATTAATAAAATACATGCATAACCTAATTCAAATTATTTAGATCTAAACAATCTATTGATTTCTGCCACTTCATCTCGGATGCATATGGTGTTGTTGTGATGTACTGCCTCTTTTTCTTTAGATTTTATCCATAAATAATTGGACTAACTATAATTGAAAAATAAACGACCATTAGTTTCAAAGTCAAAATTATATAATAAACATATGGGATTTTTGATGTTTTGCCAGTTCATGTTTTGCTACTCGGAGTTTATTAAGAGAGTGAAGATATGACATAGAGCCAATTATGTAATTTGTTATATATATTTAACACTCTGAACAATCTTGTTCATAATAAAAGTGTTTATTTTTTGGCTATATATACTTTTTATATAGTGATATAATCAATTAATTATATAATTTAAAGTATATAATGATAAAATTCTTGAATAAAATATTATGTGATTTTAGTTCCAATTGTGAGTAATTAACCATAATATAAAATACCACTTTATTTTAAATATTCCCGATCAAGTTGTTTCAAGAAAGGATATTGTTACATCCGTTGAGAGTAGAGAATGTAATGCTTTCTAAATGGTGAGCAGTGTAATACTCATGGCTGCTAGAAATACTAAGTAGTTACATACTGATAGTTATTTGATAACCATGGAATGACTTATCTGAGAATTTGATGTTGGTTAATAAAAACTAGATCAAATATGAAATCTTTGAGTGATAACGTTACACGGTTCTATCGACTTGAAAATACTGTAGAACGTCTATGTGGATACCCCACTTTTATTATAGTTGAATCATGGCATGATGATCCATCGAGCGACTATAGTTGGGTCTGATAGAAGCACAAGACATGAAACAATATTCAATAGAGAATTCATCTTCTCAATTGTATGAGCTTAATACATGGTTAACTATAGTCAACTTAAAGTCAAAATCTTTGACAAGAGTAGTACAATTACCAATAAATGTTATAAAGACTTTATTTATGGACTAATCGAGTTGAATATATATGATATTATAATTTTGAAAGAAAAAAAAAACCAAATTTCATAAGTCTTGAGATGATATAGTGTTGAAGGAAAAATTGATGTAAATAATCGCTAGTTAGAGATGTTAACTAAAAATTTAGTCAACCTCCAAATTATGCTAATTTGTTTGTATTAACAAAGGTTACTTCGTGATACTAGGCTTAAAAATAAAAATGAGAAGTAAAAGAGCAATTATAATAAATGATAACGAATGTAGAGTAGTTCGGCTAAGCTTGCATATGTCCACTATAAATATTTCTTCTGATATTAATCTCTCACAATTACAAGAAATTACAGAGAACAATAATAAATTAAGCACTTAATTTACAATGTTTCTAAACTTAAGAGCTCTTGGATATTTGGTGTTGGAAATGAATTCTTAAGCACAAAATCAACCCCTAGGATGTTCTGTGGTGTCAAACCAACTTCAGTCAAACATTAAATTACTTTAAAAGACACATAATTCAAATAAAATTCCAAATACACCCATATTCAAAATAAGATATGTTCAAAATGTTCAAGGTTCAATTCATCTTCCTCTTATATGAAATTCGATTACAAATACAATATTCATTGTCCAATGGTCAGTGTGTAAAAAGTATAAATCATCTCCTTTGTTATAGTCCAAAATGTTAAGAATAAAGTCAATATGCAATTTCTTATTCTAAAGATCCTTATGTTTAGTAGTTCAAGTCATCTTCTTCTTCATCGGCCGTTGAAGAAATTCCCAAGCTCTTAAGAGAGCTTAGAAATGTTATGTCCTAAGAAATGATTTGTGCTAAGAAAGTGAAGGAAGAGAAGAGCCCCTTCTTATGCGAGGTAGGTCTTTATTTATAGTAGTTGGAAAGTAACACGACTTGCTTATATTAATTAATTGAAGTTGACATAACTGGTGACTTGGTAAGATGGATGGTCTTGTTAATACCATATATCATAATCTCAGGATTATAGGAGTTCACGCGAACCACTATCTTCGCTATGGTATCAACAAAAGTGACATGGTTGTATAAGAGTGCTTTGAAGCTTCACAGCATAGAATTTTCTTTATATTAATGTTCCACCTCTTCGCATGACTTGTTGCTATTCTTTGATGTTGAATGTCGCCCATTCCTTCTATTTGCCCATCTTTCAATTGATTTGTTTGATGTTGAGCCATATTGTACTCCAGTACATATATCTTATTATAGCATCCTCAACATCTCAATTTTATTTAAATATTTTTCTCCAATTTAATATCGTTTTCTATATCTTTGGTAGTTTTTTTGTATTGATGATAGCCTCATTTTTTAGCATGCGAAAGTATAACTTCTCAACATACGATAGCTTCTTTATTCTCAACCCGTGATTGCTAATTTATTCTCTTTTGCAATAGCTCTATGATATCACCTTATGATCGCTTGTTGCTTGTCAACTTGCGATAGCTCATTGCTTGTCAACTTGCGATAGCTTTCAAAGTGCGACACTTTCATACTTCCAAACTTCGATAGTTTCGAACCTCACCATTCTTGGAAATTATGGGTGTAACACTTGCGATAACTTTCAAAACTATTTTGGTAACATTATCAATATTTATTTAAAGTATTTATTTTTGTAAAAAATTTCAAAAAAAAGATTTCTATCATTATTTATTAATCAAAAAGAGTTTAGCGACGTTATAAAATCACTTTTATAATACTTAACCATATTTCAAATGTTCTGATATTCAAAGATGAAGTGTTTGAAATTACGGGTCCCTACACTAAATAAACAATGAACTTGTCTCACGAAGGAAATTTTCTGAAGTACCTAAAAACATAACAAACAACATACCAAAATCTTTCTCGTTTTGTCACGATCCGGATATAATGAACCACACATGAAACGGAGGTTGTATAAGAGAGTTATAAGCATTTGAAGTTAAGGGGGGAATATCATAATTATTAAATTTATTTATATTATTATAATTATTTTTTTCCAGCATATGCCTCCGTTATAGTAAATATGAAACCTAGACCTACCAGATCTCGACCCCATTTTCCTTTATTTTGTTCATCGTCGCTCACTATGCTCGTCAAGGCGAACATTTGACTTCGCTAACCACTCGGCCACACCTAGCTGAGTCCCACGCCGCTCCTGACCTAGCCTACGACGCTTTGCCCAGCCCCGCGACCATCGGCCACCTGAACCAATTTCAATGAACAAATATTGTCCTATCTCAATTAGAACCGCTACGAGGATTTGCTCGACTTCTTCCACACATCTGTACTTTAGAATCATCATATTATTGACGTTTCAGCAATGGATCAAAATAGACACCCACATATATCGAATTTTTAATGTGATTTCTGATCAATCCATATAGTTGATCGATGAACACCACCAGTGGATTCGTGTCTTTGAGAACTACAAATTTGATGTATAATCTGTCTAATTTGGAATACTTATATACTTTGCACTTTTAATTAGAAGGAGGTTACTTATGCCAATTACAATCGGTATAAAATATATTTTTAACCATCTAGCCATGACATAATACATCTTCTTCATGTGTGTGTGTGTATATATATAAATATTTTTAAATTATTGATTACATCATTATAATTTAGTTTAAGATCATAAGAGATGAATTACTACGCCTTACCAATATAAACACAAATATCATAAATCTCATCCACCAATTAGTCGTGCCTCCTCCCTGATATGATGTAGATCCTTCCTTTTCTTCGCTGTTTAAAATTTCCATGCCTGCAAAACTGCAAATTTGTCGATAGATTCAACTTATTTGCATAGATCATTTCTCAGTGATTGGTTTCATATATGAATTTGTCTAATTTGAATTTGATTTGAAAATTTTATAATCGAGTTTGTTTAGAGATATATGAAGAAGAAGATAGAGATTAGAGGTAACATATTTAGGCACAAATGTGATTACGAAATAGATTTTAATTTCTATTTATAGGCTGAAGTAATTAAGATTTAGGCAAATACCTCAAAATTAATATATTACGAAAATACCATCAAGTTTGACTTCTTCTAATTTATAGTCCGTTTAAACAAATTCAGCAAGTTGTATATATTTTCTAACTGTAAATAACATTCTGAACATAATGGAATAGGTCCTTAAGCATAATTTCATCCTTTGTAGAAATTTATATTTTTCCTTTTATGTAAAATTACGAATTTATCCTTTTTAATTTAGTTACTAAATTTCGTAAAATAACGATGTGTTACACATTACCTCCTAGCCTTTGCTAACTAGCGCTTTGTTTTGTCTTCGTGTGTGTGGGTCTGAAGCGTTACTTTGGTATATTAATAACTCCATACTTAGTAACATTCTGAGGCCATTTCCTGAGTCAACATAGAAGGTTGAACTGTTATTATTGGAGTTATAAATTATTAATTTTAAGTTGGAATATGGTGTAACTTGGACCAATATCTCATCGAGTAGAACACTTTAGTGCCTTCTGACAATCCATTTGAGTTATGTGGCCAGTTTCTATTTAAGGTAGAAACCAAATCGGTTAGGCAGAAGTATATTTTTCATGTACTTATATTTTCCAATGCATAGCCTAAATCGAAATGCAGCTTCATCTTAGGTGTATATCTTGGCATCGAGCATGATTTTTAAGAGATTTGGGTCTATTCCAAGATTATGCCAAATTTGCTCCTACGTAAACAAAATACAAAGTAAGTATCATAATATGGACTTAGGATTTAATAAATGCTAAAAAGAGGATGCACATAAGATAAGGATCTTTGATGCTCTAAAGTTTGGATTTGCTTCACAATCTTTGTTTTCTCCTAAATTAGTGGGAGCTGGTACATTAAAGGGAGAATTATAATTCGAAACTAGATAGATGAAACTAAAGAATAAGCTAGAAAAGGATTGTGAAAGTAAAACAATAGAGAAATAGAGTTCAAGTTTTGAAGGATAAAAAAAAGAAAAATTAAGTAATATGAATTATGGAGATTATGGGATAACTGAGATGATCTCAAGAAGTTGAAAAGTCAAATCAAAAAGAAGGTTGGAAGACTATGCAAGAAAATACTTTAAATTTTGATAGCATAGAAGCTGAAGAGAACATAAATCAAATGGAAGGTGAGATAATAGAAATGAATCAAATTTACTAGTTTTCTCTAAAATTGATTGATATCGTATTTTTAAAGGGTAATGCAAAAAATTGCTTGAATTAATCTAGGAGCAATATAGATTGCTAAAGTGAAAGAACAAGTGACCTGATATTAACATATAGAGAAAATTAGTCTAAAATAAAAAGCTGAAAGTAATTTTAGTCTGGAGGACGCAACTTTTAAAATTTAGTCCTAAGGATAACCAAATGCCATATTCATATAGCATCACGTATATAAAATGATATATTCATATAGCATTATATATATAGAATGCAATTTTCATATAGAATGCTACCCAAACTACGAATCATGACGCATTATACACTATATATTTCAATTAGTAAAATCTACTGCGAACACAGTGAAACTCTTTCTATCTAAACAGAACAATGCCAACTTCTATTATAGCTTTCTATCTAAGTATATGTTTATCTACATGATATTCTATAAACTATGATTCAATTTTTATGCAGGTCGTATTACATAATATATATTTTTTACAAAAAGAATTTGTAAAAGAAAGTCGATTTCCTCTTTTCCAATTTTTGTTCAGGCATTATTGCTGCAATAACATCAGCAATAATAACCTGTATGTACGTTGAAACAATAACCCATGTTATGTTCACAAAACACATCAATGCAATGATTAGGAAATTTGACCTAAGTTACATCATTTGGAGATTTACTCACACCGTAAAAATCAGTTCATACTAATGTCATAAAAAGCAGCGGCACCAAAAATGTATTGTTCATAAAGCATGTGACTCATACTTCAGTAAATGCTTTTAATATACAAGGAAGATAAGTTATGCAGTTCCAAATTCTTTTGAGTACATCAGTACAATCTTATATGATATATAATTTATTTTGTTAAAAAATCAGGCAGTTGGGAATCATATCGGACTAAATCTATGTGTAATGCTATATGAATATAGCATTTTATATATGTCATGCTATATGAATATATCATTTCGTTGTCCTTCAGACTAAATTTCAAAAGTTGTGTCCTTCAGAGCAAAATAATTTTCAAGTTTTTCCTTCAGACTAGTTCCTTGTTTTAAAATTTAGTGTGAAGGAAAATGTAATGATATATTCATATAGCATTACACATATAGAACGATTTATTCACATAGCATTACACATATAAAATGATATATTTATGCAGCACTACACGCATGTAATGCTAAGTTGATACAACATTACACATATACAATGCTAAGCTCAAATAGCATTGCACGATTATGATGCTAATTTCATATAGTGTTCCTTTTCCCAGTTCATTTCAACACTGTTGATCATCCTCAGTGTCACCACAACCAACCACCTTCACCTCCACTCACCGATGCTCACATGTTCTCTACCATCGAAGTCATTGCCAAAGTCACAGTTGCCATCAAAGCAGTTGCTGAATTCATCGAATGCCTTCAAAGTCGTCACCACAACTTACAGTCCACAGCGTTTGCATGCATGAGTTCACCTTTTCCTGCTCCGTCGCTGCTTATACTTGCGTCGTCGCTGCTTTTTTTGCGCTATCGCCCTAACCTGCAGCTTTCAAAATTTTCCTTTAGCCTGATTTTTAGGTCGCACCTTCCATTTAAAATTTCACCCAACTTGTTTCGTTTTCCTATTTTCATGCAAATAATCTATATATATTGAAAATACCTCTATTTAAAGCTTTTTAAATTACAAAAATACCCATGCCAAATGAGTTCTATACTGAATTTATAAAGGTATTAAGTTGGAACCCAGAGACACAAAAATTATATTGTAATCAATTACGCTTTTTCCCAAAAGCTTTTTTACATAATTATAATGATTCCTTTTTTATGTACAAGTGCATCGCATGAGCATGATGTCCATAAGAAAAATAACCAATTTCTATATATTATTTCAAATATTATACTTTTTTTGCAAATGGTCAAAAAATAGGCCCAAAACCTAAAAGTTCGGGTATGATAACAATACATTCGATTGCATTATCACATATTACACAATACAACCCTGAGGTTTCATTATCTTTTCATTCCACTGATTTCCTTCATTTTGAAATCACAAGGAATCTTCATTTTGCACTTTATCTTCAACCTACTTTCTCTCTCACACCACCCTTCCCTCTCTCTCCTCTCTCCCAACATGAAAGAAACTCATTAAATCCTCTTCTTAACCCTACTTCTTGAATTAGGGTTTTCATCACTGTAATGACCCTAATTTTTGCTCACATCATTTAGAACAATTAATTAGGTAAATAAAATAAAATAAATAATGTAGAAAGTTAAGGGATTGAGATTTGTAAATTAAGGAGGATCCGTGCCTTAATGAATGTGATAATGAAAGGGAAACTATACATAATTAAGAAGGAGGAATATGACGAGGGTAAAATGGGAATAGCCTTTATTCCTATACTCTAAACCATTCCATTCTCTCCACTTCCTCATTCATTCGACATTCACAAAGTAAACAAAAAAACAATACTAAGTTTAGGACGGCACCATTAGCAAGATTTAAAGGGAAGATAAGCTAGGATTCAAGTAGAAAGCTTGAAGAAATCAATCTAAGGGCAAATCTCAACCTTCTTAACACAAAGCCAAGGTGAATAAATAGTTTACAACTCACTTTTAATAATGATTTTGGTTTCAAGTTAGATCCAAATTATTTTTGCAAGTATCATTTCATGTTTTGATAGATTAAATGGATATACATGCTTATTGATGATTTATATGATTTAATATGTATTTTATGATGTGTTTTGATTAGAAAATCTATCATATGACATCCAAATAAGTTATGTTTTTGATACATGGTCAAGAATATTATTTTAGAAATGGGTTTTGAGTTTCATAATTTTCTAAGTAATTATGGATTTACTATGATTTTTCTAAGAGAGAAAATAGTTGATTTCGAATTTAAATTATTTATGGCAATCAAATAATTTTTTCGGGTCTGAAATCTTTATTTGTTTGAAAATGTAATTAATGTGACTTATCATGAATTTTGGGGATTTCTCTTAAGTGACTAATTATGGTTTATAAATTATTTAAGTTAGAGATTTAAATGTTTTAAATATTTTATTCAGGAGAAAGGCTGAAGTGTTAAATTATTTTCAAATGTTCCAATGAGAAATCAGCAGTAATTCTAATAAAGGAAGAAGAAAAGGTTTTCTAAGCCAGTAAGTGTTAGACATATATTGACAGTAGGTGAAAAGTACTTTCTTTAATAAGCAAAAATGCAGTTTTCATTCAAATTACATCTTCGCCACTTAACCATGCTAGCTTCCAACATTATACACACCAGCCTCTAACCGTTCTGCATTCATTTGGTACCAGTATACGTGGTATCAAACTATTGGTACAAAGTGTATTAGACCTATGCGGAAGGTAGTAGTGGTGTCGCAAGTATACATGCGTAAAGGGTGAAGTTGTATTTCCAGGTTTCAAATCTATAATCCTGCCTTCGATTCAATATCTTCGAAAAGGGTGCCGCGTTTGAACCCCTTCGATACCCTAGTTGCTACATTAAAACCTTTCGCCTTAGTAGGAAGCCTCTTTTATAACTCTTTAAATCAATGAGTTCGAAAGGTAGGGTTTCATATCGATACCCTTCCACAACCATTGAAGCTGTTTTTCTCTTAATTTATACTTGCGAAAGGGTGGATGTTGTCCCCATACCTTTCGACATAGTTGAAGCCGCTTGTTTAAACCCAAGCATACATGCGGAAGTATGTCATCATCACCCTAAGTGTTTTGAAAGAATTTTTTCGCATAAATTCCCTTAAGTGCTATGTATTTTGTTTCGTTTTCAAACAATGGTTTCAAAAGGAATATCTTTAATTAGTTTCAAAGCTATGTTCCATATTACTTTACTTGAACCTAATGCTTTCAAAAGGAATATTTTAATGGTTTTGAAAGAGGATGTTCATGATTTTAAGACATGATTTCGAAAGGTAGATTTTGGCCTTCCGGCCTAATGCTTTCAAGGTTAAAGTACTAAAATGTTTCAAAAGGGATAAATAACTCTATTGATTTAAGTCCATCAACATTATTTTATGTAAAGCATATATCATGGCATGAATATTTTGGGTAAAGCAAAGATATATTTTCCTTGTTTAAGTATGATTTAAAAGGGTTAAATCAGTTTGAAAAGAAATATTTTCAAGGAAAATTTAATAGAGTGGTTAGCCCTAAGCTTATGACTTAGATATTGGAAAACCAGATAGGACTAGTGTGGGTTCGTGCCCTATTAGCTAGTATCTCCTAGCTAATATTAGTCCAAAACTCCAGTGCGTAGAGCTTGTCACAGGTAAGAAAAAAAATGATATTACACACTAAAAGCAATACGCAGAGTAGAGATAGGTTACTGGTGAGTCCGTAAAACCATTAGGATCAATTAACCCTAGGAAAAGTAAGTTAAGGACAGGCTGTCCAGTATTGTGTCCAACAGAAGCTAAAATATTTATTATGTCTGGTAGTCCCGAGTCAACTAGTGGTTAATAGTTAGTCTAACAAAACTATACTATTCGAATAGATAGTCCTTTGATTACCCGATTTATATGTATATATGTCATTGCTATTGTTGTTATGATCAGTTTGATTGCTGGATTTTGATTTTCAAAAGATATTATTTTAAAAGGATATTAGTGAGGGGAAAATCATTCCACTAAGTGGCATGGCCTCTCTTAATATCAATAAACCGAGATATAATAGAACTTTCACACCAGGCTTTAAGTCCGACTCGAAGTCTATGTTTTCCGCTCAACTCTCTAGTGCTTAAAATTAAATTTGAGTAGACTGAGAGTTAAGGACTTTTCAAGTTTAGTAGGTTAGACGAATAAGCATCTGAAGACATGCAGGAGGCAAAGCAAGCCATGTAGGAATTATTTAATAATATTTCCACTGTGAAGTATTTATAACAGATATGTCTATCTATCTTGTGCTCTAATCATCCAGGGGGCATCT
Source organism: Allium cepa (assembly GCA_030765085.1). Taxonomy (NCBI): domain Eukaryota; kingdom Viridiplantae; phylum Streptophyta; class Magnoliopsida; order Asparagales; family Amaryllidaceae; genus Allium; species Allium cepa. The sequence goes on from CM060932.1 coordinate 270,301,407, forward strand.
TCATATGTCGCTCTGGGCATAATTTGTAATAATTATATTTGAACAACCAATGAAATCGTTTTAGGATTATATTGTTTAATAAGAAATATTGATTTAAAGTGTAATCAGAAAAGCTGTTTGGAAATCTATGTTGATTTTATTTTATATTCACATGCTTCTGATATTGTGGATACCATTATCACTATCATACTTCGTCACCGAAGGTTAAATATTATAGATGACTGTAGCATCTTTAGCACTTAGCTTTATGCCTTGAGATAGGGGATGTTACAATCACCGTGTGTAATCATCTCGGATTCGAAAAAATTGTTAGATCTAGAATCATATCGACCTAGATCTAACAATTTGGGATTATTCTAAACTTCAACTAGCTGATTTCTCTTCCTCGCATAATCTTCAATATTTATTCCAGCTTCAAATCTTGCTACTTAATCCTAATACATGCATGAGTCATGTTCCTCTTTAATTACACTGCTCACTTGACGTTTCATTGTGGAAGTAGCTATGGGTCGGTAAAGATATGATTCGACTTATTTACATCTGCCTCTTGAATCCACTATTCAGATTGTGAATGGATTCGGTTTGCTTCTTGTATCTCTTTTTCATTTTGTTTATGATAATATTAGTTTACATCTCAATTATTATCCATTTATGTTGTTTGTTGATTGTTTTTCCATTATGTACTATGTTGTTTCTTTCGTTCCATATATTATGTATTAAAGTTATAATTAAGATGTCTGCATACTCTCTCATCTCTGATTTGAGTTTGAAAGTATTTTTTGTTTGTTTTATTGCTTTTAGATTCATAATATTAACATGATTGAATCTTAATTTGTTCTTTGTTGTATTCCATAAATGAAATGAATATGCACACTCAAAGAATAAACGCTGACTAGTCTCTAATACTTTATCACATAATGGACACATCGTATTATGTATTGTCTCACTTGCTTATTCTATCTCTGAAAGGTAGTTTGTTGTTAATTGCAAAATAAACACATCGTGCCTTGCTGGGAAAATTTACCTTTCTCTACATGCAATCATACCATTTTATTGTTTGCTGCTTGTTTCTAATGTATTCCCTAGTTTTTTTGAATGAAAACTTTCTATTGTCACTGCTAATCCATTCCCAATAATCGTAATCTAAAATGTTATCTACTGGTAGCCTGCTAATTTCTTCTTTGGTTTGGATTTGTAAATGGATGTAAACTTGGTTGCCACTTATTCTCTTCATTGATTACTAAAACTATAATATTGATACCTCGTAGAATTATAAATTATTCCACCATAATTTGTTAATAAACAAATTGAACCAAGGATCAAACTATAAGCTAGTTTTATCACCATCTTTAAAATGCCTTACCAAAAATTGTTTTCTTTTCTCTCTACAATTAATAATTTGCTTCCAAGCATTTGATTGATTGTTTTTTTTCATTGTATTCCAAAATTTTCCTCTTTTAAGATACTTGTATTCATCCATTTTGCCTAAATTGACTCATTGTCTACGAATCTCCAAAATAATTTCAAATGTCAAGTATAATTCAAATCTCCAGTGTTTCTTAGCCCAATTCCTCCCTCTTTTTTGCCTGCATAATTTTTTCCAGCTCATTTTGTGATACCCTTTTCTCCAAGTAAAATCTGCATGCCTCTTAATTTTTTAGTTGATGCTAAAGGAATATGATATGTTTGAAGCTAGTAAAGGATAATTGCATATATCATTAATTTTACTAATTCCGCTCTTCTTGTAATAAACAACAATTTACTTGACCATGTTTCCATTTTTTAAAATTTTCTCCATAAGCACTGCACAATCACCATTTTTGGTCAGATTCACTGATAATGGTAGTCCTAGATATTTTATTGGTAATGTACCTTGTGCTATTTTCAAAGTTTCTAGATCCTCTTTCCTGAATCTACTTTGTTTACTAAAAATATGCCTTACTTTTATACTCATTAATCTTTAGACCTGCATACTTACTTAAACGCTCAAAAATACCTTTAGTGGATAAATTTGCTATAGTAAATAGTGTTAAATCATTTTCATATATTAAGTGTGTCATGCATGACCACACTTTATTTATAGGATTAATACCATTTTTAATCACCTGTATATCAGTTAAAATTGTAAGGTACTATGTCATTATTGTAATAAATAAGGTGATGGCGGATCACCATGTCTAATATCCTTATTACTTTGTATAAAACCCACTTGTTTTCCTTGTACTAGTATTGAGAAAATGAGTATATTAATTATTCATATATTAGGTCATAAATTTTTTTATATGAAACCCATACTTTGCATCATATGGCTTACAAATTTCCTATTTACTCTGTCATATGCTATTTATAAATAAATTTTAAACACATATTATCACTTAACTTGCTTTAATTCTTTTTAATAGATTTCATGTGCTAACAACGAATTTTCGTATATAAGCCTTCTTAGTATAAAGGCGCTTTGATTTTCATATGCTAAAAATGGTAAAAAAATAATAATTCATTATATTACTTAGTACTACTGTTATAATTTTATAAACAAAGTTGCAGCATGAGATTGGTCGATAATCTCCTAAGCTGGATGGATTTTATTCTTTGGAATTAAAGTTATAAAGTATGACAAAAGCTTTTAAGTAATGTCCCTTTACTAAAAATTCTTTAACTATTTTTATTTTTTTGAAATTGGGTACTTAGATTGCAGTACATATAAATATTATAAGTCTCATGTAGTATACAACATACGACATGTCAATTTATGACATCAGTTCGAATCATGCTATGCAGGTTTAAAACCCATGACATCTCGCAGTAAAATCGGAATGCCTAACTACTAAAACAATGGTACTTGTCTTTGACAAATTTTATCACGCTATCTTTTATATATTTTTCCCAATGTGTTTTGTATAATTTAGCATTAAAAACATCTGGCCTTGGAATCTTTTTATCCCCATCATTAAATATTATATATTTTATTTCATTTTCTTCTATAGGTGCTTATATTATTTCCTCTCCATTACTATTTAATTTCATGTTACAAATATTTAAGGCATTTTTACATTGTATCCTTTAAGTTATATAGATCGGTAAAGTACCTTATTGCTTCTTTAGCAATATCACTAAAATTATTTGTGGAATCGCCTTCATTATCAAAAATATTTCCTATGTTCTTAGTATGCTTTCTACAATTCATTTTAACATAGGAAAACTTAGTGCAGCCATCCCCCTGAGTTAACCAGCCTGCCTTGGCTTGCTACTTTATGATTATTGTATTTATGTATAATTATCTAGATAAATGTTTTGATTATTAACAAATTTCTGCATATTATCTAAATCATCAGGCTTCGTATCATTTAATCTTGTAAGTTTTTTCCTCTTTTCTTAACTCATCAATGTGCGCCCTAGTAGAATTATTTCCCTTATTCCAAATTTTAATACACATTTTTACTAATATTCAAAAATTTATTAAACTTAAATTTTTCTGTACCAGACATTAGAATTTTAAACAATCTTCTAAAGTTTTATTATATTAATCGTCTAAAGACCACCCATTTTTAAATCTGAAAGAAATGCCTATATTCTTACTTTCATTATCTTCATTTTGAACTAAAGTAGTTAGTATAGGGGTATGATCACTAGTATTCTGTTCCAAAGCACAATATATAAATTTAAGGAAGTTTGCAAAAAAACTTTTTATTTACAATGAATGTTTTTACCCAAATCAGACCACCAAGTATATTTATTCTCATTGATTATTGGTTCAATTAAACCAGTTTCAATCAAAACATGTTTATTTTATCTAGCTTGTTTTGTGGTATACTATTGCCTCCATTTTTCGCACATGTATGCATAACTGTATTAAAATCTTCCATTATTAACCACGAAATTATATTATTTCTATTTTTACTTTTCAGTTTACTCCATAACCCACTCCTTTCAGCTTCAAAGTTACTTCTGTACACACTTGTTATTTTTATTACTAACCCCTCTATGTTGCAAAAGTCATTATCAACATATTGTATACTCTTACCTATGTTATTGTTACTCTATATGTTAGACTCTCGCATTAATAAAATTCTTCCCTTACCCTCACATTCATTATTATGTATATATTTCCAATTTTTAGGTAATCTGAAACAAACTCCCTCTATACTATTATCATTCGTTTTATTTTCTATTACGTCCACAACTGTGGTTTATACCCTCTTAATGTATCTAATATATCAATCTATCACGATGGAGATTTCATCCCTCTAACTTTCCATGTTATTATTGACATAATTTAAAAAATTATATATAAAAGTTTGAATTAAAAGGAAGCTTTAGTTTTCATATCTATCCCAATAGCACTTCTCCTTTTTTTACATACTGTACACTTTGCTTTAGGTTGCTATTTGATCCCACTCTAGGTTGTTTACAAATAATTGTGCTTAAAACATGTTGTCTCTTTTGCTTTTCCTCTATCCTCTTTATTGTTTGCATTATGTAGTGAATCTACTTCACTCTAGCTAGAAGTGTGAGGCAATTCAAATTCAATGCTACCCTTGTCCTCAGATTCTATAGCACCTTCAGCCTAAGGAACAATTCCATTACTTATGTTTCTTCATTACTTATAATTGTATGTGGATCATCATCTTCATTCGTATTTGTATTTTCATCATCTATAATTACATCGGATTGGAAAATAAGGGTTTCCAGTTTCAAAGACCAGTATGTTCTTTTCTACCCCATTGTTGTGCTTTGAATAGATCACTGTCTGATTTTCTTATGATTTTTTTCAATAGTCTGCATTTTTTTCTTTGACCATGACCAAAGAATTTGTCTCAGTGAGTTGCTGAGATTTACAATTACACTGCTTTTTGCTACTTCCTTTATGGCCAATTTGACTATCTGTAGTGACATCTTCTTGATTGAACTGACAGTTATCTTTAGATGCAACATTTCTTTGGCTAGGTTTTTAGTTAAATTGGAAATTGGTTGGCGCCTCACCGCTGCTTTTCTTATTTCTTTGGGTAGTTTCAAGGATTTGTTGGTTATCATTCTTTGATACCTAACCTTTTTTTGTAGTGCAGTGCTTTTTTATATGCCTAAAGAAATAATAAACATTAGATTTTGGAGGAACCCATTCATGCTCCACTTTTTGAATAATACTTTCAACATTATACAATGGTAAGCATATCTCTTTTGGTAATTCTGAATCTGCAGTCACCTCCACCAGAATACGAGCGTAATTCAACCTCATTCTTTACGGTTATGGTTGCATCTAGTTTTATGGGTTTACCTATTATACTTGCCATTGCATTGAAAGCATCATTGTCCTATAGTTTCAAATTTACATTGGGTAATCTTACCCAAATGGGCATTGTATTAATAAATATTTATCCGATAAGTGACCTTGACCACCTCCTCATTATGATGGGCCCACTATTGTAAAAATATGGCCCACATTTGAGGATATTGTGGCAGTCTTTTTATTCTTTGATTTTGACAAGAAAAAACCATTCTCTTTTGACTACATTTCAAAATCATCAACTGGTTTTCAAACTCGTTAAATATATGATTTAAAATACACAAAAATATAGCTTTTCTCCTACCACATATGCAAGAATCGAATCGTTCCAGCATTCTTTTGTTCTTTTATAGATTATCACTATAATAATACCATATATTTTGTTATTGATTATAATTGGAGGTCTAAATGCAAGATTGCAATTCTATTTACCTAGCTCCTCTACAACAATATCGGCCCACATTCTCTTCCATTATGCATGATTCAGTGAGATGACAACCATACTCTTCTTGGAAAGATTCTCACTACTTTTATCTCCAATATTTTAGGGATTAAGGGGTTTCTAATTGCCTCCGTTTGTAACATTATTCTTGCTGATTGAACCTGTAGCCGCTTCTGAACTCATTTCTTTGTTTCCTTTTTCTTGAAGGCTTTGCTTTGGACCAGTTGAAAACTATCTTCATCAATTATGAAACCCTTTTGCGGCATTCTGATGTGAGGATCTGAGGGTCTTACTAAATAGGAGATGTCGGGATTTTGAGGAGAATTTTTGGTGGATTTTGATTTTCCTCCATGGCAGAGGAAACCTTAAATTTTTACTCTAAACACACAACACTGCATCATACTAAGGAAATACAAGCGATTGCTTACAACATAAGATTGCGTATTACAGATTGCTATACTCTAAACATACAAAGCAATTACCAACTTGAACAATAAAAATATAATGTTTAACTACTGTTTTGTTGAAACTAGGCTTGCGCGCAGTGGAGTAATTGGGTAAATTTCAAAACTTTTACCTGTTTAGATCTTTAATGGGCCTATATAGTCTAATTCACTTAGAATTTTTCTAAATTTTCTATTAAATAAAATTAATAGCTTATTTGAATTTATAAACAAAATTTTATTCTATATATAATTTGTATTATGTTATATTATGTGTGTATCATATACATGTGTACGTGCATGTGCAACAAAGCAATGTGTAAAATGTTTGATATGCCTAAGTATAGAGTTGGATTTACACAACGAACATATTAGCCCATCTTATATTTGACTTGATGTCTAAAAGTGTGTGTATTTACATCATAATATTTTTTTGGCATGGCCGACGGTTTTATAGTGGACCGACCACTTTTATTACGAAAGTAATAAAGTTGAAGTACAGGAGTAAGGCAAAGACACCTTAACTACAAAATGTAAAGACAAATACAGAACAGGAGCATGACAGATACGTCACATCTACTATAAATAAATATCACCGCTAGTTCTCCTCAGCTGAGGAAGAAACAGTCGCACCCTCATCTTCCTTGGAAGAAATCATAGGTCCACCATCCAGACGTCCAATAAAGGGGCGAAAAAGAACAGCAAGGGAAGGGTCATAACAGTCACTGCAAGAAGAGTAGACAAAAGATCGTTCCCAGTCAGGGTCAGCAAGAATCTCAGAATTCGACATAGCATATGCACCGTCCTCGTCTAGTACCAAGGAATCACCAGAAATGCAATAGAAAAGACATCGAAGATCCAGTAAATCATCAGATATATATCGAAAATATGTGTTATCCACTGGATTGTATCTCATATCAGTACGACAATCAACCCAAGAGAGCTCAGACTTGGCCCAAACAACGAGAGACGGATAGAGGATCGGAGCCAAAGGGGGAGCGGGAGGAACAGTACCAAGATCCGGGGAAACAGGAGGCACTAAGGAAGGGGGAGAATCAGAGACAGCAGCTTCAAGAGAGGCCTTGGGAACCCATTTCCTAAGGGGAGGACGGGGCAGTGGAATTTTAGGAGCAGCAGCAGGAACCTCAGAGCGCACGCATACAGCATCAGTATGACCGAAGGAATGACAAGAGGAACAAATATCAGGGACCCATCCATAACGTACACGAACATTGGCCACATGACCAACAGCTAGCTGAACAGGTATAGAGGTGGGAAGAGGCTTGTCGGGAGTAATCTCAATCAAGGCTTTGGCGAAAACAAGCTTGTCACGCGCAACCGTATTAGTATCAAAGCATTTCAATTTTCCAATATTGCACGCAAGCCAATTCAAGCCAAGCAACGGCTGTAAAGCAGAGGGAATTTGGGAAAAATAAACCCAAACAGGGACCGAAAAAACTTGCTCACGAACACTTGCTATCGTCGGCGACCAGGGGGTAAGTATAAAAGGTTGACCGTCAAAAAAGGAGGGTTCAGACTCTAGAACACGTCTACGATCCTCAGGGGAGGAGAACAAAAGATAGTACAAGGAATCGACCAACTTAACTCTAAGACCTCCTTGCAATCTCCAGGCCCTACGACAAACAGCAGCTACATCACGGAATCGATGCTTTGGGTCCAAAAAGAATCCTACAACGTATTCAGACCAAAAATCCATACCCGCTTGCATAACACAGGGGGGCGGGATCATAACTCCATCAACCTCAACAATCTCGAAGTCAACCGGTTCATATACGCCCGCATTTCGGGGCATGGATGTAAAGAGGGAAGACCACGATCTAGGAACCGAAGTGCTAGGGGCAGTAGTACGACATTCCTCACTAGAAACAATGTGCGTTGCAGTTTTCACACAAGTTCCAGGCATGACATCATTGAGCACAGGTTCAAAACTAGTATTTGCATTTTGTCGAGCAGGTGGTATGCCAGAATCATTTCCATTAGCATTGAGAGATGGCCTAATCAGAGGAGCCTCAGGTCTGACATTAACAATTACACCAGAACTAACCAACGCGGAGTGTATTAATGTAGGACTGTTACTCAAGGGGAAATCCAAACTAGCATTTTGTCGAGCATGAGGTGTGCCACAGCTAACCACAGAAATGTCGCAAGCCAACGAAGACAAAGATGGAACCGATAGTTCCACACTGCTCTTAGATCTAGTATCCTTAACACAAGAACCCAATACACAACCAATACTTCGGTTGACACACTCAGTAGTTCCAATCGGAGGGAGAAATAAGGGCTCACCTGGAGTTGACGAAGCAGATAACTTATCCGCTAAACCAAATGCCTCCGCAGATGCGTCACACGTTACAGCTAGGGTGGATTGCGATACCTGCGATCCCGAGGCAAGAATACCCTTAAAGCGACTGGGATGAGATTCGACATTCATAGCTGAATTAGGGAGTGACGCAGCAAATTCCAAGGGTGATGGAACGGATGCGCTCACGAAATCTTCACGTAAGCAGGATCGAGTAAAAGGTATCGATGGAGTCAGAGTGTTAACAGAGAGGGGCGGGAAAACATGGGGCGAAAGCAGGTCAGGGCTAGCACCAACAGCATCAGCCATTGCACTGTACACACGACCAGAGCGCGTGGATGAGGGGGACAGGAGACGAGATAGGGAAGAGGGCATGAAGGGGAACAGAGAATGGACGCGAAGGAGGAGGAAAATTAATCGCCTGGAACCAGAATGGACGCCATTTTTGTCAAATTTACATAAATATTTAAACTTGAAAACTTTGGGGACAGGGAGACTATGTCGCCCTGACCTTTGGTTAGACTGGTTTTATAGTGCCCAGACCACTCATGCCTCATACTTTGTGGCCGCTGGGAATCGATCCGGTGCCACTACAACAAGATGTAGCCACATCCACTAAGTCGTAAACCACTGGACCACTAGTACTTGGCTTTACATCATAATATTATATGTAAGAAAGTATTAAATACACATACACGCATATACTAAATGATAGTTATAAACAATTTGCAAATGAAACATTTATAAAATTTATATTTATATATATGAATGTAGATATATTAAAAAACAATTAAATCAAAAAATTAATTGTATATTAGTTTATAAAATAATTTTAACACATACATAGACACACAAACACACATATATACATACATATATATACATATATATTCATAATATAACATGAAAGAAGTGAATTATTTAATAAAATAATTTTCTATTTTATTTTAAATTGATGTATACAATATGTGTATATATAATTGTATTTAAATGTAAATATTTATCTACAATAAAATTAATTTTTTAATTATATTTCTATAAAATTTGATTTTGGCAAAAAATGTATAATTTTTTTAAATATTTCTTTTAAGTTTCTGCATTTTAAAATATTTTAAAATTAAAAACCATGTAAAATTAAAATAAAAACCAGTATAAAAATTATTTTTCAAAATTTTAATGTGTAATAAATTATATACATTTTTTCTTGCAAAACATATATATTATTTATATAATATATATGTATGTATGTGTCTAAACATTTTAAATTATATAATCCATTTTAAATTAAATAATTAATTAAATATATTTTTTTCGACGTAAAATACCTTTTATTCTTCATGTTGCTGAATATATATTTTATATAAATAAAATTTATAAAATTTAAAACATGTAGTATATGATTTATAACCTTTAGATATGATTGCTAGTTTACCGAAACCAATTACGCTAATATTTTATAAAATAAATAATGAAAAGTTTATTTTTTTTGGATGTGAGTACTAAGTATAATAAACATTCACAAAATAATTTTTTATATATAGATGCAATAATATACACAGTCAATAAATTTATGGCAGCATTTTGATATACAAGATTCATAATGTAATCAACATCATATTGCATAAATAATGTATCATATAAATGTGATATATATAAAAGATAAAATGAAGATTTACCTTTCACTAAAGCTCTTGTATACACCTTGAAGTTGTGAATTGATCCCCTTGAATCTGTTCATAAATTAGAGTCTGCTAGCTCTCGAACTGCCTTATCATCGATAATCGAATCAAAGATTTTTAATGTAATTTTTTACTTAGATTTTTGTGGCTTAGAGAGGATGGTTGCTGGACGAAATTATCAAGTAGGAAAGGAGAGAAAAAGTGTAAAAAAAGAAATAGTGTAAAATGTGGCATATAAATAGGAGACGAATACTCTCTTGAATAGTCTTTCACTTTCAATGCTTCCACTTGACCAAACTATAGCCGTTCGATGGACGTCGTGCATGATATAACTATAATCAAAGCACACTTTCAACATTAAAGATCAACAGTATTCTCAAGTCAAAAGAACTGTGTAATTTTGTCACATCGAATTTTTCTATTTGACCTTAGTTATATTAACCAACAGAAAACTATCGAGTGAGTCATTCCATGGTTATCCAATAACTATTTGTACATTACCCATTTGTGCCCAACACTCATGAGCAATAAATTTCTCAACATTTGGAAAGCGTTATGTACTCTAGTCTCAACTTATGCATCGGTATCCAGTCTCGATATATCTTGACTGGGAATATTTAAAATGGTACATTTAATTTCATTATGATAAATTACTCATGGTTACAACACTTTGGAACTACTATTATAAAACATACTATTTATGGATTTTTTATTAAATATAGTTTTAGTTAAATTAATTAATTAATCAACACATTATATCAAGAATATAATAAGAAAAAACACATATTATTTCAAACAAGATTGGTTATTAGGTTGGATATATGTAACGAATTACATAATTGCCCGGCATAACATTAACTCTAACAATCTTCGACTTGCACATGGGGTCAATTATGGAATCTTTATTCCATCCCTTCAGCCAGTTTAATTAGAACTAATTGGGTTAGACCCTTCATGAATGCATCTACTATGTTGGTTTAATTATCTATACCGTTAATCAACTCTCTCCAATGTAGATAAACTACTTTATCATATGGAATTGTTCGAAGTATATTTCTCAACTTCTAGTGAGCTCTTATCATTTCATAGCTATCTTATAACAATGGTTAGTATTCTTAATAATTGGAATCATCCCAACTCGTTATAAATTTGTGCATTTATATATGTACATTGCTTCTATCATGGCGCTATTCAAGATGACGTACTTAGCAGTTTCAATGAATCAGCCACAATATTTCATTTTGGAACATTTTCAATGTAAATCTTCTTAATTAAGGTTAAACTTGAATTCAATGTTGACTTATTAAACTTGATAAAACTTATGAAGTTCGAGTCCGAACTGTTAGTTACTGAGATGGTGGTTTTGATGACAATAACCTTAGGACTTGTTATAAAATTTAAATACTAATATTCTTATCTAGATATATATGTATATGCAGGATATATACACACACACATGTACTGATAATGAAGACTGTACAGTATAAAGATTCAAGATTGAGTATAGAGATTCAAGACTGACGAATTCAAGATTGAAGAAACCAAGAATGAAGACTCATGAGTATCAAGAGTTTCAAGATTTTAAGAGTTCAAGGGTTCAAGATATCAAGGTAAGTAATAGTGCATAGATTTATGTTAAAACTTCATAATAACACTAAAATCTTTATTTGGATTTTAATAGTGGAATGGAATCCATCTTATCACTTTAATAGTGGGATGGAACCCATAACCTCTTTAATGGGATGGAACCCACGGCCTTATATAGTGGAAAGGAATCCATGAAATTTTCAAAATGATTTAATCTTCAAAAAATTTTTAAAAGTCATCTCTCTCTGTTTAGATATTTTAGCCTTAAAGTATTTTTTATCATCTTCTATATTTTGATTTCAAAATCATCTTTTGTTTTTTAACTATCTCTTGGTCTTAATATTATAAGCTTTAAATCTCGGAAATATATTCTATACTTTGTTTTTAATATTATTTTTATATTATGGATTATATATTTTTAAGATTACTTTTTAAATCTCTTTTATAAGTTTAAACTATATTCAAAATGGTTTATGAACTTCAGAAATTGTTTTGACAAAGTTTTAGAAAGACAATCTCTTTTAAAAACAAAAATTAATATTCAAAATTTACTAGGTCATGTCGACGTACCCTATGCCCCATGTCGACATGGTAGCCACAGAATTTACAATTCAAATTTTCAAATGAAGTGTCTATTCATCATAACCTTTAATGAATGGACATGACTGTTGTTCTTCCATAAATACCAGTTATTTTCAACAAATTTTAAGTTAGACTTTATTCATTTCTTCACTCCTTATTCTCCACTCAATTATTCTCTTATATTTTAAAAAATTCTACTAAAATCCTAAGTTTGATCATCTCTAGTTTGATTCTCTGCCACTCTCTCTCTCAAAGATCTAAGTGTTATTTAGAGTTAGGATCATTTGTAATCAAAGAAGTGTATTGAGTCTCTCTATCTATCAAAGTGATATTGAAAATGGTGTGAATGTAGCCTGTAAATCAATTAGGTGATCTTGTAGCTTGGTTAAATCAAGAGAGTTTGCCCTGGACTCAAAGATAGGAGGCTGTATCTCGTGGCCTTGAAATCGAGGTTGTAATATCGACATTATATTTTTTAAAAATCTGCACAAGAAATTATGTGGGACTGGATGTAGGGTAACTCTAAACCAATATAAAATTCTGGTGTGTTCTTTCCTTTACTACTTTTATTTACTATTTGCATCTGTGTCTGATTCTGTGATTGTTTCTTTGGTTGTGAATTGCCTCTATTTGTGTTAAATTTGAAAACATTTCGAAAAGATTTATAAAACTAAATTAACAACCCCCCTCCTAGTGTTAATTCTGCCTCAAGATCCATAATCCGCATTTCCAACGTTTGGTACCAAAGCATTGGTTAAGTTATCATAATCTGAATTTTGAAAAAGTTTAAAATGGCAATTTTTGGAAATTCTATTAACACTAGTTCAAAACTGTCCAAATCATCATTGTCTCATAAGTCTGTATATTTTTATTACAGAAAATCAAGTTATCTACCGAACTGGTATGTTGTGTAGGAATAGATGTGTTATATGGCTTTTGATGAATCAACACTCAATGGACAAATGGTGCAAATCAAGAAAAATAGATGGATACTTGATAGTGGATGTTTGAGACATATGATTGGCAATCCGAAGGTACTGAATGGCATAATTTATGAAGATGGATGACTGGTCAACTTTGGAGACAACTCAAAAGGATATATGATTGGCATCGGCTATGTCGATAACTCTAAAACTCCTACTATTTCTGATGTTTTGTTAGTTAGGAATCTAAAACATAATTTACTTTGCATGAGTCAACTATGTGATAAGGGGTATAAAATTAAATTTGAAAAGAATAAGTGTCACATCGAAGATAATGAATCAAATATTATCTTTGAAGGAATTATGAAGAAAAATATTTATATTCTCAGTATAAAAATCTCAAATGATAACCTATGTCTTTTGGCTAATATAAGTGACCCTTGGATTTGGCATAAAAGATTTGAGCATTTTAATTTCAAACTCCTATCTAGACTTACAAAACTTGATTTGGTAAAAGGTCTCCCTAAAATGGATTTTAAAGTAGATATTATATGTGATACTTGTCAATTAAGAAAACTTAGGAAGAGTTCATTTGAATTGAAAGATATGATTTCAACTTCAGAACCTCTTGAATTACTACATTTAGATATGTTTGGTCCATCTCAAATTCAGTCAATAAATCACAGTAAATATGTTTTTGTAATTGTAAATGATTATTCAAGATTTACGTGGATAATTTTTCTGAAACTTAAAAGTGATGCTTTTGATTTATTTAAAACTTTTACAAAAAAGATTAAAAATCAACTTTATTTAAAAATCAAAATTATTCATAGCGATCACGGTGAATTTGAAAATGAAAATTTTGAGAATTTCTGTAATAAAAAAGGAATGACTCATGATTTTTACTTTCCAAGAACTCCACAACAAAACGGAGTGGTAGAGCATAAAAATAGGACGATTTAAGAGTGTGCAAGAACTATGCTTTCAGATAATAAATTACCAAGAAATTTTTAGGCTAAAGCAGTCGCTATGGCTTGTTACATTTTGAATAGGATTTTAATTAGACCTCTAACCAATAAAACACCATATGAACTTCTTTCAATAAGAAACCAAAGGTATTTATTTTAAAGTTTTTGGAAGTAAATGTTTCATTTTAAATACTAAGGACAATATGGATAAATTTGATCCTAAATACAACAAAGGAATCTTTGTTGGATATTCTAATAGAAGTAAAGCATACAGAATTTTCAGTTTAAAAACTAACACCATTAAAGAAACAATGTATGCATCTTTTGATGAAAATTTCAAAGATTTTGTTCAAATAAATGATGAAGATGATTTTGTTACTTTAAATAATTAATCAAATGAAAGAAATTGTGAAATTTTTCATCGTAATAAAAGAATCGGGCTTTTAAAAGATCATCCTGTAGAAAATATACTAGGGTGAATCTATCGTTTAATTAAACAAGATGAGTAATGTAGATTTTATATCAACTATTGAATGCAAAAATCCAAAGGAAGCATCATCTAATGATTCATGGATTTTTTCTATGCAAGAAGAACTGAATCAATTCACCAGAAATCATGTATGGGAACTTGCTCCTAGACCTGAGGACAATACTATAATAGGAACTAAATGGGTTAATAAAAATAAATTGACTGAACAATGTGAGGTCGTTAGAAATAAAGCTCAGTTAGTCACGCAAGGTTATTATCAGGAAGAAGGAATAGACTATGATGAAACCTTTGTACCCATAGCAAGATTAGAAACCATTAGAATTCTACTTGCTTTCGCAAGCCACAACAATTTCAAATTATTTCAAATGGATGTCAAAAGTTTCTTTTTAAATGGTTTTGTTAAAGAAGACGTTTATGTTGAACAACCCCCAGTTTCTAAAGAAGAAAAGTTTCAAATCATATTTATAAATTAAAGAAAGCTTTATATGGTTTGAAACAAGCTCCTAGAGCCTGGTATGATGGACTAAGATCTTACCTATTACAATCAAATTTAGGAATTGGTAAAGTAGATAATACTCTTTTTATTAATGAAACAAAAATGATATCCAATTAGTATAGATTTATGTAGATAATATAATTTTTGGACCAATAAACAATGAAATGAACAAAGAGTTTTCTGAAATAATGAAAAAAGAGTTTGAGATGAGTCACACGGGTGAACTTACTTTTTTTTTTTAGGATTGCAAATAAAATAATTAGATGTTGGTATTTTCATTAGTCAAGATAAGTATGCTAGGGATCTAATTAATAAGTTTGGTATGACCACTGTGAGTGGAAAACCCACTCTTATGCAACAATTGAAGCCTTGAAAAAAAGAAGATATGTCAAAAGATGTTGACCAAAAATTATATAGGGGAACAATTGGATCGCTACTCTATATAACTGCGACTAAGCCTGATATCATGCATAGTGTCTGTTTCCGTGCAAGATACCAATCTCAACCCAAAGAAACCCATTTAAAAGCTGTTAAACATATCCTAAGACATGTTAAACACACTTTAGACTATGGCCTATTTTACTCTAAAAATGATTCATTTGATTTAATCTCATATTGTGATGCTTACTATGTTGGTTGTAAATCAAACTAAAAACGTACAAGTGGAACTTTTTACTTTTTAGGACATTTTCTGGTTTCCTAGTTTAGTAAAAAGAAAAATACTATCTCACTATCAACAACTTAAGCAGAATATATATCTGCTACTTTGTTCTGTTCTCAAGTAATCTATATGCAGCAGACCCTAAAGGATTTTGGATTAAATATTTCAAAATACCAATTTATTATAACAATACAAGTGCATAAATTTATTCAAAAATCCTACTCATCATGCCAGAACCAAACATATTGATATCAGACATTATTATTTTCAAAGGTAATGTAATTAAAGAGATTATTTCCTTGAATTTATCAACATTGAGAATCAAATAGCTGATATTCTGACCAAACCCTTGAATCAATCAACATTTACTAAATTTAGAAGAACTAGGTATTTGCTCTATAACTGAGATATAGAATATATATAGATATATATATATATATATAGTAGCATATATATTTAAATAAATAAATAAAAATAAAAATATCAAAATTTCCATAAGGATGTCGGCATACCCCTACCCCACATGTCGGCATACAGCAGTAAAATTTGAAATTTTGATTTCCCCTCTAAAATTAGTTTGTTATTTATATATTCTCTATATTTCAAATTCTTCGGTCTTCCACTTCATCTTTCTCTATAATAAACTTCCGAGAATTTAAAATAATGGCCTCCTCTCCTAAATCAAATCAAAATGCGACCTTTTCTTTCCCTTCTCCTAATGCTAGTCCATTTCAACGAACTACGCTGGCCCGAGCCATGAAGATAGAGGAAACTTTGAAGGGCTCTCTACAAATGATGGCTAAGTTGCAAGTCATGCAAATAAAGATGGCTAAGGAGCAAAAATTTCTAATGGATAATCATGCGGACCCGATCGTGATTGAAGATGACTCCTCTAACATTCGTATTCATAATCCATTAGAGGAAGACGACGACGAAGAAGAAGAAGAAGTGCAAATGGACGTAGATGATAAAGTTATTTGCGTTGGAAAAGTCTATTTTTATAAAGATGATAATTTGGTTTAACAACGTGGAAATTTTAATCTCCATTACCCAAATTGTTTTATTCACAAGTTACTAATTATCAAAGACTCTCGTTAGATTGTTTTTATGTTAATGTTTTTATATATTGTGTGTTTTTGGGTATATTTGTGTTTTTATGTGTAATATAACGACATATATATATATATAATAAAAATATATTTACGTTTTGCTTAATTATACTTCGTTATTAGTATTTAGTTCCATAAGTGTTAGTTTAAGGGGGAGTTATGTAGTTTAGGATTAGTTTTTGTTGATGACAAAGGGGGAGAATTATAAAATAAGGTTAGATAGGCTTAGATTAAGGGGGAGTTATTAGATTAAAGGGGAGTTGTTGGAATAAGGGAGAGTTGGAATAGAATTGAATTTGTGGAGTAGATTTCATAAACAAAGGTTGTCATCATCAAAAAGGGGTAGCATGTTAGTTCTTAAGATGATGGTTTTGATGAAAACAACTTTAGAACTTGTTATAAAACATAAATATTAATATTCTTATATATATATATATATATATGCAGGTACTAAGAATGAATATTATAAAATATAAAGATTCAAAACTCAGTATAGAGATTCAAGACCGATGAATTCAAGATTGAAGAAACCAAGACTGAAGACTCGTGAGTATCAAGAGTCAAGATTTCAAGAGTTCAAGTAAGTAATAATGTCTAGATTTATGTTAAAACTTCATAATAGCACTAAAATATTTATTCGAATTTTAATAGTGGAATGGAATCCACCTTCTCGCTTTAATAGTGGGATGGAACCCACGACCTTTTCTAGTGGAATGGAATCCATCAAATTTTCAAAATGATTTATTTTCAAAAACATTTTAGAAGCCATCTCTCCTTGTTCAAATATTTTAGCCTTAAACTATTTTTATCATCTTTCATATTTTAATTTCAAAATCGTCTCTTGTTTTTAAACTATCTTCTGGTTTTAATATTATAAGCTTTAAATCTCAAAAATATATTCTATTCTTATTTTGTAATATTACTGTTATATTATAGAATATATGTTTTTAAGATCACTTTTTAAATCTCTTTTATAAGGTTAACTATATTCAAAATGGTTTATAAACTTCAGAAATTGTTTTGATAAAGTTTTAGAAAAGCCTCTTTTAAAAAAATCAATTTTCAAAATTTACTAGGACATGTCGACATAACCCATCCCCCCATGTCGATATGGTAGTCATAGAATTTAAAATTCAAATTTTCAAATGAAGTGTCTATTCGTCATAACCTTTCACGAATGGACACGGATATTGTTCTTCTATAAATACTAGTTGTTTTCAACGAATTTTAAGTTAGTTTTTATTCATCTCATCGCTCCTTCTTCTCCACTCAAATATTCTCTTATATTTTAACAATACTCTGTCGAAATCCTAAGTGAATCAAACTTGATCATCTCTAGTTTGATTCTCTGCCACTCTCTCTCTCTCAAAGATCTCAGTGCTATTCAGAGTTATAGGATCATTTCTAATCAAAGAAGTGTATTGAGTCTCTCTATCTATCAAAGTGATATTGTAAACTGTGTGATTATAGCCTATAAATCAATTTTGTGTGATTATAGCCCATAAATCAATTAGGTGATCTTGTAGTCTGGTTAAATCAAAAAAGTTTGGCCTGGACTCGAAGACAGGAGGGTGTATCTTGTGGCCTTGAAATCAAGGTTGTAATATCGAGATTACATTTGAAAAGAAATATGCACAAGGAATTGTGTGGGACTGGATTTAGGTAACTTCGAACCAGTATAAAATTTTGGTGTATTCTTTCCTTTACTACTTTTATTTACTATTTACATCTATATCTGATTCTGTGATTGTATCTGTGTTTGTGAATTTCATCTGTTTGGGTTTAATTTGAAAAGATTTCGAAAAGATTCGCAAAATTAATTAAACACTATTCACCCCCTTCTAGTGTTAATTCTACCTTAAGATCTGTAATTCACATTTCCAACACGAACACTCTTTCATAAAGTGTTCCTTATTTCTGTAAATAATTCTCAACTGATTCATAAATACCCAAGAACACTCTAAACAACCATTTAGTGATCTTATTTCAGATTTTGTATTTTTTTTCATGCATCAAACACATAAAGCAAAATATGATATTATGGACAATGCAAAATGTTTGATAATTCTTATTGTCAATACATAAGTAATCCATCTTACATGTTTCATATTAAACATTTTAATATGGTGTCTTTTTATATCCTTTGGGAAATTTTCACCATCCTTTATACTTATTATAAAAGATATAATTTACAAATCCAATATTGAGTATTAAACAACCAAAATATTACTAATTTTAACATAAGTATATCGTTAACAATCAGCGGTATGTAGTTTATTTATAATTTAGAATATCCATGTACCTTTTAGTGGCTCTTTCTTACGACATATGCTTTCTCTGCATTTTGACTAAAACCAAACTATTCTATATTTAAATTAAAATACTTATTAAATTCCGATGCTTATTAATGCTACTTTTATACCATTTTTTGGATCATATCCTGAAACTCACAAACTCAATATTGCTCCCGCTGACTTCATGATACTTTGGTCGGTATGTGCAAACTTCCCATTCTAAATCATTATATAGAATTTTCTATTTCAACACATGTGTACCAAACACAAAGTCATACCAAGTGATAATTTTATGAGTAAATCCGAATTAGAATAAGCTCGCTGGATAACAAATCTATTACGTAAATTTCAACAATCGAAATTTGCGATGTTATTCTTATTAACGTTTCTTATTATATTCCAACTGCATTAGTCTTGCTCTTGAAGACTCATTCATGGCCAACGAATCATATCGATTCAGGTACAACTACCAAAATTATGTGACATGCTTGGAATACTTTTCAGATTTGTGTATCATAGCATATTGTAGAGTCGATACTCTTAATGGCTTAATTGACAACTGACTCGACGTTGATAAGAAACCCAAAGCTCTCGTTAATGTGGGGAATACTTATTAAACACTTTAATGCAGTGTATTTCTTTATGTTAGGTTAATTTTGTTTCATCCCACATAATCATTTTTATCTTTGGATCATATCCAAATCCATGTTAATAAAAAAAAAAAAAATCCATCACAGTGAAGTTGGTATTTGTTGGAACAACAATCGTTTATCAGTTCAACGAAATAGATATTCATACACATTTTATTAATTGCCTTATTTATATTATTAATTTAGATTCAGTTATGATACTTATATTCAAAACATAAATTGTTCATCCAATGATAGTCATTTCTAAACTCCTTTTGGAACAATTCATACAGAATCCATCATGAACAATTATTACGTACAGTCTTTCAACTCACGCAACTATCAACCCCTAGACCTAAGATATGTTGGAGTTTATTACAAACCCTTACCTTTTATGATTTAGTAAACTTTCTTTAGATGCAATTAATTTTAACCTTATGTTCTAGTCTAAAGTACATTACCTTATAGAAAAAAGTTAACTTAGATGCACTCACTATTACTTATACATTATTCAATAAAGTTTGATTACTCCTTATATATATACATCATTATGTATCATGGGGGTGATTATTAAGGTTGAATCCTTATTTATTTTAGGTATATTTGAAACTCATTCCAATATACTCACCTATTCAACAAAATCGAATCATCTTTATTTGCTATTGCATGTTATTTCATTCACTTTCGTTTTATATTTTATGAACTTATCATTAACATACCACATGTGTATCAAATACACATGTTCATGTTTGCGATAATTCATCGGTGAATATAACAAAGTATGTGGAACCGTTTTGGAATTAATTGCCTTGTGATTGCGTACATCTATATGTATCAATCCGTATAATTCATCAACTCTTGTGATGCTCCCACTAAAAGGGTGTTTTGCCTTTAATTATCTAATATATATTTTACTAGTACCATATAATTCGTAATCATATAATAAATATTATTTCTCAAAATTATGGCTTTGTGACGACCTGCCCTTCCACTACCAGAAAGACGTAATCATATAATTCGGACTCATCAAATCCAAACGCCATTTTAAAGGCCAAGTTGTCTAATTAACTTAAACAGTTTAAATTCAATGATATAATTCAAATAACATTTATCACAGATAAACATATACAATCATCATAGATATATCACAGCATATCAGAAAGCATCACAGAATATCATCAATTTAAACATCACAAACCAGATATTCTACATACACAACAATCCATAAGCAATCATTTAAATTCTCATTGCAATTAATTCAATTTAAAATCAATTACTTGAGAATTAATCACTTAACCATGTTTGCTTGATCATTGATTAATAGTTAATTACTTATTTCCTTTCAATTTATTTACTTTAATGAATCTTAACTTAATCAATTATTAAGTCTTATTTATTTAATTGCTTAATTAAATATTCCTTATTCATTAATTAATAACCTTAATCATTAATTAATGAAACTTAATTCCTTATTTGTTAACTGCTAATTAGTTAATTAATCAT
Organism: Allium cepa; assembly: GCA_030765085.1. Taxonomy (NCBI): domain Eukaryota; kingdom Viridiplantae; phylum Streptophyta; class Magnoliopsida; order Asparagales; family Amaryllidaceae; genus Allium; species Allium cepa. Next base: position 270,322,817 of record CM060932.1, read on the forward strand.
TTATTAATTCTAACTTAAATTACTTAATTAATTAACTATTACCATTCATTAATTAACTTAAGTAGTTAATTGCAATTTCATAAATCACAAAATTTATTAACGAATCTCTAATTGTAATTATTCTCAATTTCTTTCTAAAATAATTAATTGATATTAATTGTTCAACTTAATGAAACACTTAAAAGTCTTCTTTTAAATTTTGAAAATGATATTAACCACCAACTTAAATGTTAATCAATTTCATACTTAACTTAATTACCAAATTAAAATAATAATTAAGTGTTAAATACATTGTTAAGTATTAACCTAATAATTTAAAACTTGTACTTAAACTGTTAAACACTCATCAGGTTTACAGTATTTAAAATATTTAAAAACCAAATTCACACAACCTTTTTTTTTACTGGTTGAAGGAAACCCGAGAACCCCTACTAAAAACCCGAGTGTAACTCCGGGTTACACGCAAGCTCCCCCGAGTCCTCCCCTGAAACCCCTTCTTCTTCTTCTTTTAATTTTTTTTATAAAGTAAGTTTGTTAAAAGCTTAAATGTAAATTGAACATCAGGTTCAAATTTTGGCCCACGATCGAAACTCGAAGCAACTACCAGTGAAACTCGAGCATCCACACGAGACGCAACCCCTCACGACACCGACAAAGTGAGGTACTTGATAAAGATGATTTAAAACAACCTTAAAAAAACTTTAATTTAAGTTTAGCATCTTATTTGTTGAGAAATCAAAGTTTATCAAAGATTTAAATAAGAATAACTTGAGTTTAGACCCAAATATGAGACCTGTACCAAATTTCAGAGACATAGAGTATCTCAACACATATGCAAACAGAAGCATATACAAATCAGTTTATCAAGTGAGTTTGAACTATTCAAATTAACTTAGAACTTTTAAGAACTAAGTTTACTCACCTTCCATTTCCTTTGAACAGAAAGAAGCACTTGAAGCTTTGAACACCTGAAGCTTTTGAAACTGCCTGTATATTTCTCTCTGTTTTTGTATTGAATTTAAATTTTGAGTTTTCGCTTGCTTTATTTTTTTTCAGGTTTCCTAAGTTCCTTTTTACTCAATGAACTGAAAAGAAAATGTATTCATATGTATATATAGAAGATAAGAAGAGATATAAAGGGAGGCTCAACTGGTTAGGCATTTAGCTTTGTTCTGTTTTAAACAGATTTTCATTTACTGCAAAGAAAATATTTTTAATATTTTCTTTTGAACAAAAGAGTGGCTGAGTTGATAGCAATTAATGCTTTACTTCCTAATATGTTTGCACAATTATTATCATGATTTGATGCATATATAGATATTTATATGTACTTGTTCACTCTACAGTTAAACATAAGGCCTGCATATGAAGATATCGTGATAAAATCCTTATTTGTTTTTTTTTAACCTCTAGTTTGAATGGTCTATATACATATGGTCAGGTTTTACTTTTCCTACTTATTTATCTGGTACAAAAATATTTGTTTATTGTTTGTGTATATATAGATAGTTGTATGAAGATGCTATGCTTTACTTTTTTTTCTTTTATACTTTGACTTTGGTCTTGAGAATAAAGATAAGTTGCTTTGTTATTTTATGAACATATATAGTTTCAGGTTGTAGTTTATACACTTCTAGATTGAATAGTTTACACTCATATGTGTTATGTTTTCATTTTATTTTGCTTACTGATTTTTAAAGTTATGTTATATGCATAACTTATTACTTAATTCTTATTTTCATTTATTTTTACATTTGTATTGTATATTTTGTTTACAAATGTTAAGGTTATGTTGTATGTTTAACAAAATTATCTAATCTTTTTTTCTTCTATTTTCATTCTAACTATCAATGTTTAAGTTATTTTCAATATAGTTTACTTGCTTATATTTATATTTATTCTTCTTTGTACTTTACTATCAATATTTTGTATTTGACAATCAATATTAAACTTAGATTCATGAGTTTACTTATTTATTTATATTTATATTGACTTACATTAATATTAATATTTTATATTGAACATTATCATCTATTTATATTTTATATTTTTAGACTTTGATCTTATTTTAAACACTATCATCCATATGTATTTATTTATCAAATGTTAGCAATATAAAGCATTTTAATCTAATTATATGAGTTCAATTTTATTAATAATATTGTTAAGAAACTTATTTTAGAATTTCAAACATTATTATCTATATGTATTATTTTATAGTAAATATAAACAAAGTAAAGTATTTTAATTAAATTATATAAGACAAATTAGATTATAAATATTATTAAGAGATTTTATTTTAAATTCACAGAGTCCAATTTCCTTCTTTTTTTTAAATACCAATCCATATGAACAAATAGCAATTATTTCCAAAATCATATTTATTTTAAGACGATCAAACTACTTTTTTATTTAATTAAATTAAATATATATTAAAATAAACGGGGCCAAAAATCCAGGGTCATTATAGGCTTAGTCCATAATTACAAGATAATTGTAAATAACTTTAGATACTCTTGTATTTTCCAATGCATTACAAATATCACTATTATAATTTTATTTTATAACGAATATTCATAATATTTATATTGAAATAAAAGATGTCTATTTTTCAGTCAACATTGAAAAATAGTTATTATTTCTTAAATAATGTTGGTAAATTTTACGAAAACTATTTTCATAACTTATGCGACCAGTAAGTCTTATATCACATGCTCCCACTATTTCCACTACTACTATAATAGCATATAAAATATAAAGCTTCATTCAACCATTTAGTATAGGCTATTTAGTTTATTTACTATAACCGGTATGTAGTCAAGAATTTTTAGATCTAGTACCTTAAATTCATAGAAATAAATATCATAGAAAACACTTTTCTATCTGGAAATACTTAAGGAATAGAAATCATATTTCTTGTTTCAATGTTAAGTACTTATTATTATTTTACAATTCTCGATTCCAATGTTTTTTTATGAAGCAGAAGTGACCACTCACTCTCTTCGTCCTAACTATGCCTTATGTTACATCCATGATTATATATTTGATTTCCTTTCTAAATGGTCGAACCAATCAAAGGAAACTCTTACCACAATATCATAAAAAATCTTTACCAAGGTGTATTTGGTCATCCTTAACTTTTAAGGTATCAAATAAACTGCATTTCACGTAAACTGATCAAACTGACATTTCAGTGGTCGAGTTCTTAGATTTATTTTGTATTTTTTAGTCCAGTGTTACATTTAACACAACAAGACCATTATTGTAATCAGTCTTATTGGATACACGATCTCACACTACAGTTTACTTGCTTATTTCGATGATCTAACTTCATTAAGGTTTCATGCATTCTGAATTACGACCGTTCACCATATAACATTTATATGTGATCGTGTATGGATCAAATATCCATATTCTTGTATTGCCTTCTGATTTCAGAACTCACTGAAAATAATACACAATCTCGTGCAAGTAAACTCGTAAGTGATCAAGTTATGCTTTTATTGATTGTATATTAGGCACTTGCATGGGTCAACATGCAAAAATTTATTGCTAAGTATATTTAATATTTCTTTGTCAATATTTAATTGATAATCATTTTATCAATTGTATTCAGTGCATAAATTTATCGAAGTGGGTTGCTTTAATTAAACATAACAGATGTTCTTACAATATTAGAAAGGTTAAATGTTACCATTTCATTATTCTAATAAGGCTTTCACTAGTCTATTATGTTTCTCTAAACTTTAAGATGAAACATAAAAGTCTTTCGACCTTACAAGTGGTGTTAGAACTTGTTTGTCTTGAGATTCTGGCCTTGAGTTTGCTCATGTAACGACCCAGAATTTTCGATCCCGAAAATTCCAGATGGTTAGGAAAAGAAGAAAAGAGATAGAAGAAGAAACAAAAATGAAACACAAAATCTCACATTCGTAGCGGATCAAAATATAATATCAAATAAAATAACAGTTATACAAAGGAAAAACCGTATCAGTTAATTTACATTAATATATCAGAGTTACAACATTTACACAAGCACTGGACAGTTAAAATCAACATGTCCCAGATAAACAAATATCTCACAGCGGAATACTTTATACGTTCTCGCCATCCAGCTCGCCACCTGAGCTATAGAACGTCCTTACCTGGAAATCAATAATACTCGGTCTGACCCAAGCATTACATCAAAGTAACACCGGGGTTAGGTTGGAAACCAGCGTAAGTAAACCCATCTAACATGAAGTACTAAAAAACAAACTTAAGTGAACTACCAGGGTAACCCGTACTTTTCTACGAGTTCTAATCTTATTTAAGTCGATCATTTATTCTCAAAACTATATCCAAGAATCGTTATCCAGTTTAAATATCCATGACACTTAACATATTTCATTATAGCCTGTTTGCTTCTAAACTCAATTTTATAAAGAAACGAAGTGGTTTCGGGTACTTACTGATACCCGATCCCGGTCTCTTCGAGTCCCAAGTCGTCTTAGCCCAAGTTATTCAAGTGAAATACAATTCAAACTTTAAATACAAGGAGTCACCTTTACACCGCAAATTATCATTGAGGACCACATTATTACTGTTCATCCCAAACATATCACAAAACATTTCATATCAGAAATGTCAAATAATTCCAAGGCAATCAATATCGTTCAATCATTCATAAGCAAGATTAATTAGTCACACACATCCAATTAATTTAAATAAATTAAATTAATTTCTTTAATCACTTTTAATCCTGCTTAACATTAATTAATTTCAACCCGATTAAGTAATCATCCTTTAATTTACCCATTAATTATCCATAATTACTTCCATTAAGTAATTATCATATTGGTTAATTATCCCCAATTAATTAATCTTTAATTATTAATTAATTATTCTCTAATAATTAATTAAATTAATTAACCCTCAACAACTTAATCCTTAATTACATACATTAAGTAATTATCATCTAAGTAATTACTGACATTAATCAATATCTAATTACCAATTAATCTTCAATTAATTAAATTATAAACCTAAATTTTAAATTAATTTATCCTTATTCATCAATTAATTAATTTCTCTTAAATTACTTCATTAATTCAATTAATCATTAATTATCCATGACCTTAATTAACTTTAAGATAAACCATTTATCTTAATTAACTTCTTAATTACCACTTAAAATCTTATTTAATAAACTTTGAATTAAATTATCATTAATCTAAAATTTAACTTAGGATCTTTAATTTTAATTAATGATAAAACATTTTATTCCTAATTACTTCTTAATTACATTCTTAATTAAGTTTTAATTTAAACTTAAGAATTTACCTACTTAAAATAAAATATACCACTTTAACTAACAAATATTTAATTAACATCATTGTTTAAAAGGATAGTTTTAAGAAATTAGTTTTTAAACTTGATTTTGTTTTAATCTTTAAACTTGTTAACATCCTAATCTTTAACCCGACGTAAAACAAGGTTTTCCCGATAAAATCCCCAGCCACCCCCCTTTTCTTTTATTTAAAACTTGTTAAAACTTAATATATGTTATAAGATGAATAACCTACGCGTACTACATGAATACGAACCTGAGACCGAACTCAATATTCCCGAGTTTCCCCCCGAGAAAGCTTCACTTCTACTTCCACTCAAAAAAAACTGATAACACTGATACGCTGTGCACCTGCACCTATCCATGATGTTGCTCCGTCCATCACTAACACCGTCGATGAGTTGCCGATGACTATTCCTTAAAATTTCGACCACATGATTGAACGATCGAACCCGAAATCAAATTCGAGCGAACTCGAACCCATCAGACTTCAACCTGGAACCTACCCACCATCAAACAATCGCCACGCACCACCGAAACAAGCCACCAGTGACCACGAACCTCCGACCAAAGAAGCATTATTGACATACGCTACTCTTCCCCTTGGACCGGTAATTCCCGATACCCTGTCGACATTGAACTTTTCCCTGGAACCACACCGATCAAAACTAGGTTTAAAACCCTAGATCACCTTCGTGCCATCACCACAGTGGCCTATAGGACCAGTCACCATTTTTTCCAAACTCTCCATCACTCAAGCTCCCTCCCATATCAAACGCGATGTTCGTTTTGCCGGCGATCGTCGTCAATTGACGGTAAACACAATTCTGTTCAACTTCAGAATTCACAGCAACCACCAACTAATAAATCTTAATATTACTATCAAAATTCTTCATTTTTGAATATGAATTCGATTATATAATTCAAGCCTGGTAACCTAACACTCAATTTTTGACTTGAGTTAATTTTCCACGGTAAATACCAAGTTCCAAAATATTTACACAATATCTTAACTTGGAACTGTTTTTAGGAATGATGTTACCTCTATACCAACATTTTCCATTTAATGATCATACCCAAAAATAGATTAGAAAAAGAGAATTTGATTTTTGAAAGAATTTTGTATCTGTGAAAAAGAACAGAGACTTCCCCAAATCAATTCACAGACATGCATACACATTACCTTTAAAACTGTTATACATGCAAGCAAAATTTTACATCTATACGACAATTGTCACATCACTATTTCATATAACAATCATATGAAATAAGTTAAACAAGGTATTGTTTTGTTTACTCACCTTGATTTGAAAACAGAAGGCCTGAAACCTGCTCCTATTCATTCTAGATTTTGATCTGTTGCTCGATTTGTTGAATTGAACTTTAAATTTGTTGCTTGATTCCAGTTGGATTTGAATTGTGTTGAGCTTCAGGTTTAAGATTGCAAAAGCTTGATGTAGTTTTGATTTTAATTTCTTCTCTGGTTTCAAGTATAAAGGTCTTATTTTCTTTGTTTTTGATATGGCTTCCTATTTGAAATATCTTGAAAAGAAGTTGTTTTGAATTTCTGGATTTTGTTTTCTCAGGATTTTTTTTTATTTCTTCGAATTTGAAATGGAGATAAAAGAAAATGAGAAAAGAGGAGAGTATAGAGATCCATAACCTTATATATATATATATATATATATATTATTTCAATTTAAAAAAAACTTATGCCACTTGTTTTCTATGCCTACATTTGTCAATGCATGTTATCCTAAGCTTCCACTTGTATTTCACATGCTTTATGTATTTACAAATGTTAAAACTTATTTTAAATATCTCTTGTTTTATATGTATTTATATTAATGTGTATTATTTTTATATAAAATACTTTTATATATACAACTTATGTATATTATAAAGTATCATTAGCGACCAGACTTCCTATCTCCAGAAAGTCGCATCACTAATTAAGAAAGAAAGGGATAGAAGAAGAAAGAAAGAGAAAGAAGAAACACAACAACAACAGATAACTCAAAGCGGAACGAATGAAATATAATATATCACATAAAATATTACATAGTATCATATTACATCAGAGTACACAACTTAAACAACACATATTAGACAGTTATAAACATCTGTCTAACTATACAACTTAAGTACACAAGATACAGATAACACACACACACAGCGGAACCATAATATCTACACGTGGAAGCCTCCTGCTCCGTATCTCATCCAGAGTTCGTCAAGCTAACCTGAATCACTTGACTACTCATACATAATATGAGTACCCAAGAGTTTAATAAAACAGAAAATAAACACGACAGCAACAACAATCACGGAACTAAGAATTGTTTTAGCCATAAGTTACTCGTTTCTTACCCAAATTTAATAATTTTATATGTTCTGGAAAGCTTGAGAATAGGGATATAAGTTTCATGTTTTAAGTTTTCTAAAATTCTGATGTTTGCTTGATCAAAATTGTACTTGTTTGTTGCTGTCCCGAGAGCAAATCGACAGCAACAACAATCACAGAACTAAGAATTGTTTTAGCCATAAGTTACTCGTTTCTTATCCAAATTTAATAATCTTGAATGTTCTGAAAAGCATGAAAATAGAGCTACAAGTTTATTGTTTTGAATTTTCCAGAATTTTGAAGTTATCTGGGTCAAAATTGAGTGTTTCTATTACTATCCCGAGAGCAAAACTAACATTTGCTCTGTGTTTGAATCTGAAACAGAATTAATCATAGCTCTTTCGTTTCTTAACCAAATTCAATAATTTTATATGTTCCGGAAAGCTTTGATTATGTACTACAAGTTTTATGTTTTGATTTTTCTGAAATTTTGAAGTTTGCTTGGTCGAAATTATATTTGTATTTTGCTGTCTTGAGTGCAAAATGACAGCAATAACAATCATTAATCTTAGATTTATATTAGCTCATTTTTGCTCTCATTCTCGTTCGGTTTTGACATTCTTTTTAAGATATTTTGAGAGCTATGATGCCTATTAGTAGGCTACCTATATTTGGAGAATTAGAAATTCAAATTTAAATAGAATTTGAATTGATTTTAGTTAATTTTGAATTGAATTCGTATTGAATTCAAGTTATTGGTCTTGTGTTATCTTTCTTGTTTTTCATTATTTTCGAGTGCGGTTTTCACTAAACCACTTTTGGAGTGATTTTTGAAATAAATGGACAGTTTAAATTATTATTATGTAGCAGTTTAAAATTATTTTTCTAATATAAAATCTATTTATTTACTATAGTAAAGGAATTTCAAATATTGCTTTTGTTAATCTTTTCGGGAAAAAAAGTTTTAAAAGCCTGTTTCCTTTAGTAAACTATTTTAAGTATAAAATATACATGTTTACACTATTCGAACGTATGAGAAAGAGAATTAAAGGATTTAGTAAAATACATGGTATGGGACATGTGCGTTTACTATTTCGGTTGATTCCGGACTTGTACGATCGAAGTTATTTGGTATTATTGATATTGAGATGTTTTGCCATTTTATGGCGTATTTTGAGTTTTATCATTTCTATTTATTGGAATTATTTAAGATGGCCAATATTTGGCAAGTATTATGGTTTGAGATCTCCTATGTAGGAGTATGGTCGATGAAAACCTTCACGATGTTTTGTTTACTTGCCAATGATATAAGGCAAGTCTTGAGTATATGATTTTATATTTTGAGATTTATTGTTTGTAAGGAACAATCACGATGTTTTCACTTGTCGATGAGATGAGACAAGCTACGATGCCATTTAATACTTATCGATGTGATGAGATGAGTATGGTGTCTCTTTATCACTCGCCAATGAGACGATGTGTGACATGATTTTCTGAGTTTTATGATGTTTCTAGTGTGGCATCGACTAGCGGCTAGTAAACCGCTAAGTGCGAACGTGTGGTATGGGACACACGTTAACACTTTTCGAGTTCCTATCCATGAGTTTATGACACATTCACGATGTTTACCTAACAGAACTGCTTTGAGAGGTGTTAGCGACCTAGTCATGAGGATGAACTGCTTTGGGAGGTGTTAGTAACCTTGTTAGGGCTGACAAAATGGCTTGGAAAGGTGTCAGCGACCTTGTCATGAGGACGAACTGCTTTGGAGAGGTGTCAGCGACCTTGTCATGAGGACGAACTGCTTTGGAGAGGTGTCAGCGACCTTGTCATGAGGACAAACTGCTTTGGGAGGTGTCAGCGACCTTGTCTGAGGCTTCGGGTGCCTGAGTTTAGCACGTGCAGCATTGCTTCGGCATTGCATTTGAGGATTTGGCCAATCCAAGTTTTCTGAGTTTTTTATTTTATTGTGATTTCACCATTTTAAGAAGTTTAATTACATTGATAGCCTAGTGCTATATGAGATGTTATATATATGGTGATTTTACTTAAGATGTTCTGAACTCTTATCGAGTTCCTTGAGTTATGAGTTTGGATGATTTCATAGGATTTCTGGGTTTTTCCATTTTGGCGAGTTGAGATTGAGAATTATATAAATTTATACTGATGAGATGAGGTACAATTGAATTTGGAGATTCTTCTATATATGAGTTTTGGATCATCCTATTTGAGAATGTTTTATATTTGCCATTTTGGCAAGAGTTTGTATTGATGTTTCTCCTTTTTAGGGGATATGGTTCATGGAAACCATGTAGACATTTTTGGATGTCGCCAATGATAATAGGCGAATGTTTATATTATTTGAGTATTATTATCGAATTTACCTCTTTTGAGGTCTTTTTATACTTAAGTGACATTAGTTCACTTAAGTCATGAGTTGTATTCTTTATGCTTCCTCTTCTCATACGAAAAGAATTATCACCTTGTATCTTATGTTTCATTTTATCGTCTATCCTCATTAACTATTGTTTTATCTAGACTGACCCATGTATTTTGTACTCGGGTCAGACCGAGTTGTTTCAGGTTAGCTGTCAGTTATGGGACTTAGCTTTGATGCATCTGTTTGGATATCAGCCTAGCACTTTTGTGTATTTTATATTTCTTTCCGCTTGACTCTGATATGTATTTGATTAGATGTATATAGTGTGGTCTCTATAACACTTTTGTGTATCGGTTTGTATCATACCGGGATGTATTTATGTATATGTATTTATATATATGATGATTGCTGTTATGTGATGTAACATGCATTCTATTATTGTATTTTGTTCTGATAGAACCACTAGCCACCTATAGTTCTGTATTAAGCATTTATTGGATATGTCGATCCACTAGAAATAGAAAAAAATATATAGAGCATTTATCGGCGTATGTAATAGATGTTTATGACAAGATTATAGATGGTCGCTCCTAACCAGCCCTATTCTCCGCATCAGCAGACAGAATTACCCGGTAATTCTCTTTGTTAATGTGGGTCTCGGGGTGGGGCGTCACGGCTTGGGGTCAAACAGGGATCTGGTGTGAGTAAACGGGTTAAAATTGCTTAAGTTTAGAAAAACCTTTGAAAAGAAAAGGTATCACGTAAGACTTCACACACATAAACATGGAAAAGTTTTTACCTTACGCTAACCAAAACATTTGATAGGAAATCCAGTGATATTATAATAGTGTCTAGGGTTTTCAAGTAAATAACAAATAGCCGAAATTGTTACATGATTAAATTTCAGCTACTAGCCACAAAAGTGGGTAACACAAACAAAACCGTAGGGTCTCGTAGGAAGAATGGGTTTCCATCAATGGCAGGGCTACCGGGGTACCGTCCGTCACAGTACGTGACCTAGATCAACGTACCGATGAGCCACCCTAAATCCCCTGCAACAGAAGACCGGAACCATCCCTTACTGGACAGTCTCGAACAAGACAACCCGGCAGTTGGCCGTGACCCAACTGCCCACATAGCCGAATAAAAAGGGACTTCTAGGTAGGGGAAAATCTTGTCCTGAAATGGGCGCTACCCACCTAGCCTTGCTGCACCTCCCCTGTTTTAGCCATTCCCGGGTTGATGAGGCTTGAGGCTGCGATTGCCTTTATAGAACATATCTCTTAGAATGCTCATCGTCCACCTGACGATGTGCTGAAAGCATTCAATCCATACAAGTTCGTTCCGAGTTCGAACAAAACAGAAGGAACTATCTCGTTGCACTCATTTTGGAATCACCCTCAGAGTCAACGACCGTAGCCCTTGTACTCTAAATCACCATCTCGAACCTATAAGTACTATTTCCGTCAAACTCATCACGGAATCACCCACAGAGTTATACTGACGAATAGTTCTTACACCTCGAGTTTTCACTAAGCTCCACTTGGATTCACGACCTAATGTTTAATTTGGATCGATGTGGTTTTCGGATATCCAAATATGGAAACCCGATCCCGATCTCATCGAATCCAAACGCCATTTTAATGTCCAAGTTGTTTAAAGATTTAAACAATTAAACTTATATTCAGGATGATATAAACAGATAGATGAATCACATTATCACAATTGATAATTCATATCAAACATTCATCTCACAAGCAGTATATCACATATCAGAGATATCCAAATCATCCAAACATCAACCAATCACCCAATATCAATCATCCAATATCAATCAATCATCCATAAACAGAATTGATCAACTCATAATCAATAGGATTACCTAAATCCTTCTTCATTAATTTATTCCAAATAAATAAATTAATTAATCATCTCTTAATGATCTTCCTTAATTAATCTTTCTTGATTAATTATACTTTAATTACTTTCAAGTAATTATCCTTAACTATATATAGTAATTAACCTTTAATTACTATCATTAATTACAATAATTAATGATCCTACATTTACTTCCATTAATTAATCAACTATAATTAATTACATTAAACCTCAATTAATTACAATTAATTAGTCACACTTAGATTAATTACTTTTATTAATCAACCTTGATTAATTCATTAATTAATAAATGATCCTTATTAATTAATAATTCCTTTAGTTAATTAATTAATTAGCTTGTAATTAATCATCTCATTAATCATAACAGTAATTAACAACTTGTAATTACTTATCTTAATTAATTAAAATCTTAGTTAATTATATTAATCTTTGATTAATTAATCTAATTAATTAATCTTAATTACTTCATTAAGTAATTATTAATCAATTAAATTAACAAATAATCCTTAATTAATTACTTTATTTATTAATTATATTTTTAATTAATTACCCTTAGTAATTAGTCTTAAATTAATCTCATTCATTAATTAATTAATCACATTAATTAATTAACTAAAATTAACTAAGTAATTAACCCTTAATTACTTACATAAGTAATTATCTTCTAATTACTTCCATTATATGATTACTCTCTTAATTAATTACTTAAAAAGTAATTAATTCCATCATTAAATAATTCTTAATTCTTTAATTAATTAATTACTCCATAATTAATTAACTTCAAATCCATTATATTAATTAATCCTTAGATTAATAACATTAAGTGATTATTCTTTAATCACTTCAATTAATTACTCCCATGAGTAATTTCCACTAATTACTTCCATAAGTAATTACCATTCTCAATTACATTCAATAATTAACCATTAATTACTTCAGTAAGTAATTACACTAAATTAATCCATAATTAAGTGATTATTTAAAATTAAATAAACAATTAACTAATTATTTAAAATTAATTAAACAATTAATTAATTAACTTCTTATATTTCAAAATCCTTAATTAATTAAGAAAATCATTAATCTTAATTTATTCTTTTACTTATTAATAAATCATATTAATTAAATATTCTTATATTCAAAACAAAGATAAATTAACCCTATCTATTTTCATAAATAAATTATTTGAATTAATCAAATTTTAATAACTTAAAAACAAATTACTCTATTTGGATTTCAAAATTATATCAATAACCTTATTTGAAAATAAGGCATTAAGAAATCAATTTTAAAATTTAAAACATTATAACTATCTAATTCAAACTTATTTTCAATATAATTTTGGAAACTTTGTTATTAAAACATTATTTTAAGATTTACTTTAAAACTTTGATTAATACTTAAATTCAAACACTCTTTTAATTTGAAATTCAAAATTTACTTAAGATAATTTATTTCAAATACAAATATCTTAAAACAATTTAAATTTAAAATAAAATAAATTCAATTAGTACTTTATAGGTTTGATTTACATTTTCATCAATGCACAAGTTTAACATTTATAAATTTGTTTCCTTCTACAACTTGGTTTATAATTCAAAACTTGATTCCATTTCCAACATCAAGCTAAAATTGCAACATGCCATTACACAGAGCAAACCAGAACACAACAACCCAAAATCTCGAGACAAACCCCTAAATACCCCGTGCCTACCTCGAGCAAAACCCAATACCAACAACTTCGAGTCGTCACCGAGCATAACGCGAGCTCTACCCGGGTCTTCAACTCGTCTTCCCCAGATCATAAATTCCAGTGCATACACCAATTCCTCGTGCACGTGTCCCATCACCTCCGGCCAAACTTGGTCGTCGCGACCATCGACGTCAGTCATACGATCCCACGCGAGCACGACTACACACCCAGATCAAAACGAAACACTTCGAATCGAAATTCGAACATCAAGCTCGAAAATCTACAGCATCTTAACCCCAAAAATCCATCACCACCGATGGTCGCCACCACCTGAAAGCCCCAGCGACCTTCCAAAGCACCGCCGAACCTCCACGCTACCGTCCCCCACGTCGCGATCGACTCTGGTCATATAACCAAGTCGCGAACGCTTCTACAGTTCAACCCAGCCAAGAACAACATAAAACCCTAGTTCGATCTCATCCCATCACCACGGCGTATGGAAAAATTCCTGAATATTTTTCCCATCATCTACGATTTGTAAGAAAACTTCGACCAAAATTCCAACCCCAATCACCACGCCGATCAATGGCAATGACCAAAAACACCCAAAACGAACAAAACCCAAATTCACATAAATTCCTCGGCTAAAAATTATGATATTTACTTTAAAAATCATAATTTTAGTCCTTAACACATTCATGAAATCCAAATCTGAAAACAAGATAGCTGATTTTTTTTTCAAAATTCCTAGTTTTACTATAAATTCCTTATTTATAATTATTTGTTGCATTTTCAATTATGAAACTATTTTTAAAATTAACAACAAACAATAACTAACAACTTCCATTCACATATCAAGATCAAATAGGGTAAAGATTGGAAGATTTGAATTTTCCTAAGGAACAACTTCAAGAATTTTCAAACAGAGAATGAATATTTACTGTCATTTGAATTCCTGGTAATTTCACACTTACAACATAAAACTTAACAATATATATGTAATAATATTCATTATCAAAATAAAATTCGTTTTCATGCATTATTATTCAACCATAGATTAAATTAAAACTGTTTTTAAAATATATTTACTCACATGTTTCTTTATAAGCAGAGCAGTTTTTATTACTTCCAGGCTTTGCTTTTGAAGTTAATCCCTTTGCATGCTTACAGATTGTTGATTTTAAAGTGCAGAAACTTCAGTTGTTCTTGATTCCATTTTAGTTGCAGGTTGATTTGAAGTGTTGAACTGATGATTTTCATTTTGAAATGCAGGTTTAAATTTGAATTGCAGCTTCTAATCTTGCTTTGCAGATTTTTACTTCAGGTTTTTGATTTTGGTTTAAATTTCAGATTTGAAGTAAATTTCTGGTTGCCATTAAAATTTGAAAGAATGAAGAAGTGAAAATAAAGAAAAAGTGTTTGTAAAAACCAGTTTCTTCTTAAAAAAAAATTATTAAAAATTTAAAATAGAAATATTGCCACTTGTTTACAATTTGAACAAATGTCATTAGCATGTTTTAAAAAAATTACAAGTGTTAAAGATCTTTGCAAAATTGTTTTTAAAACCTTATAAAAATAATAATTATAACTTATATCTATGTAATATGGATATTTGTATTTATGAAATGTTTTTTATGTTAATAAACTTTGAATTTTAGATAAATATACAAGTTGAAATCTTTTAAAGAAAATATTATAAAGCTAGTTATAATACAAATAAATCTCTATACATGTAATTTAAAATCTAAAACATCAATAGATATATATATATATACATTTATAATCATTTAATTTAAACATTTTTTTAAAAGAAAACAAAAATAAAACATTATTTAAACTATCATATTTAAAATAAACAATCATCTCATATTTGAAAACAATTTAATTAATCTAAATTAACTTTTGAAAATATAAATTAAAACAAAGCTTTAAATTACAATATATTCATATATAAATTATCAATGGATTAAATTAAATTTCAAAACAGCTCCAAATTATAACATATACATACATATATATTACAATTTGAAAATTCATCTTTTATTTAAAACAAAAGATTTTCCCATTCACGATATATATCAAATATATATATATATATATTATAAACAGAATTAAAATTTATCAGCTTTGAAAAATAAATCCTTATCAATATTGCCAGATTAAAATTTATTAACCTTTAAAAGATTAAATTAACCAATTTAAATTAAAATTATAAAGAAAAATTATCAAATCAACTAAATTATTAATACAGATTATTAAATTCATATTGCCCAAAATTCCGGGTCGTTACACATCCTTTATTAAACCCTCTTTATTAATATTCATGTGACCTAAAATAAAAAATATATGAAACCCAATTATATACTAATTACTAACTAAATATCTATACATATTAGTTGTAAACTTATTTTCAAGATATTGCTTTGAATTTTTAAATCCAAGTTTTTACTCACAAACCATAAATGTATGCATAATAGTCATCATATTTTATTTTGCTTTGAAATGATAAGTTTTGCATATATCCAATTACACATTAATTATGGTTTCAAATCCACTTTATACATCCAGATATTAATCAAAATTTTATTTAAATTTGCAAATTTAGTATTTTAATCATTTTAATAATTTTTATCCTGTTAATTTCCAATTAACAAATTTCCAAAAATCTGGGTTTCACATTCCTCCCCCTTTAAATCTTTTCGTCCTCGAAAAGGAACGAAGCCTGAATTTTAAAATACTAAATCGGATAAATTTTTCTTTGATCATTTTTTACTATAAACACTTTTTATTAAGAATTTTCAAAACACTTTTAAAAAATCTATATAATGTTACCAGGAATAGTTTTTATAAAAATACCTATATAACTCAATGTTTCAACAAGTCCATCCTTGTTCTCACAGAAATTCGGTCATACGTTGATCAGGCGTAGGACTGAAAATCTATACGTACTTGGTAAACCCGTTTTCAACACCCAGTGAAAATATTTGGAAAATAATTTTATTGAAAATATAGAAGCATTTTGAAAATAGAGGAAACATCTTTGGTAAGAATGCTCTGGAAATCATCACTCCCATCTATGGTCGTAGTTAACCCGATGATTACGTTGCCATCCCGGCAAAATCCATAGATAATTGTAGGCACTCCGCGCCCTCGATTATGCCATGGAACCCGCTACAGATCGCAGCTACTTTTGGGGTTACGTTGCTATCATAGCAAAAAACCTTATGACTGTAGGCATCAACTCCTGCGAATTTCGCTGCCAAAAGAATGAAACTCACCACTCGACCATAGATCGCAGTCTATCGATGTTACGTTGCCTTCCCGGAAAAATCAAACGTAGACCGTTGACACTCACCTCCACACGATTTCCGCTATGGTCCACAGTAGATCACAGCGACATCGAATTACACTGTCAGCATAACTCAAATGCTTCTGTAGGCATCAGCGTCCTCGACTTTCGCTACCCAATAACCCTTAGGAACTTCAGTTTGTCCGGACTTCCTCATAGGATCCACTTTAGAACCTCCCTCCTTTGAGGCTCGGTACAAACCTATGGTACTCCTAAGAAGTTCATTTCAATGGAGCGCCTTTTTCTCCAGAGCCATTTTCAAAACACTTTATACTATATACATATAGTACCTTCCAAATCATACACCTAGTATGAATCCCATATAAATCTCCTTTTCTCAAAATCGATTATTTCAAAATCGATAATTCTCAAACTTAGTTTTCCAAATTTCCAAAATTGATTTTCCCCAAAAATCAAAAGCCTTTCAAAGTCCATAGGTTCCAAAAACCTTTTCCCAAAATCATTGTCATAAAATCCTTTATATATATTTATAGATATATATATATATATATATAACTTTGAAAAATCTTTGAATCATTTCATACTTGTATAAAATCCCTTTTTATACTATAAATATTTTCAAAAATCTTTTCTTCTGGCTATAGATTCAACAATGGAAGTTTATCATATATATACAAAGATACATAACTTTATTTATTCCAAATCAATATTCAAATCTAATTACTCTTTATAAAGTTATCAAACATGTTACCTTCCTTTATAAAGTGAATCTTTAATCATAGAAATATCCAATTTCCATTTAATTTCATCATTTATTGTTCAAAATATACTTTTCCATTTCAAAAATCATTTACAATTCTTATCCACGGATTTTCAATATCAATTTCATTCAAACCCGTAAGATGTACATATACCATTCGTATACTATATCAATCTATTCGTTCACTCAGTCACATAATTTCTCTTCCGAACTAGTATAGTCCAACCGACTTCATAGTGCGGACTCAGATCTAGTTTGTTGATCAGAAACCGTCATTCTCCTTGCATAGTCACAACTATGATAGAGAATTTCCAGAACCAATCAAAAATCCATACCCAGGTTCGCCATCGAAAATCGAGTGAAAAATCCCAACTTGGATCGATATACTATCTCGAAACTCTCTGTCCGAATCCGGATCAAATCATTATGCGAATAGAATAATATACGTACATCCTACATATTTATCTTTATTGATTATTAGCTAAATCAATCCTCTTTTTCTATTCACATTCACTTTAATTTCTATCACTTAATTCACAATTGCTTCAATCCCATTTGGATTATTCCTTTAATTCTTATCTCAAATGGATATTTAATCATAAACAGTTTGTACTCTGACTAGCTTAAATTTAGAAAATATCTTGAAAAGTTAAAATAGATAAGTAGTTGAAAAATAATTATTGTTTGTGAAATAGCTTTAAAGTAGTTAAGTAATTGTAAAATAGTTGGAAAATAGTCAAATAGTTATAGAAATTTTAAATAATTGCAAAATAGTTGTAAAATAGTAATTTGTTATAAAGTAGTTGAAAAACAGTAATTAGTTTATAAAACAGTCGAAAAAAATTTAAATAGTTCCAAAAATAATTGTAAAATAAGTATAAAATAGTTTGGCTTTAAAAGAAAGATTGTATATAGTAAATAGCTTGGAAAAAATAGATTTAAGAAAGCTTATATTTAAATAATTTGTTTGACAATAGTTCAGAGTCAAACTGTTCCACTGCCCAATCTTATTCTAATCAATTGATTTAAATTTCCACATCCTCTTAACATTGATTCAATCTCAAATCAATCTAAACAACTTCCATTCCCACTCCAAATTTAACTTTATTCTGCTTCGATTTCAATCTCAATTTATTCAAATAATTTTCAAATTGAACCAATTTTAAATTTCAATTCATTTCATCTCCAGTTTGAATTAATCCCAATTCAATTTGAATTAACCTCGATTCTTTTCAAATTCAAATTTTGAAAACTATTCAACTTTAATCACAATTCTAATTTATTCAAACCAAATTTCAATTTGAACTAATTTCAAATTCAATTTCACTTTAAATTATCTTGAATTATATAAATTTGAGTTAAATTTTCAAATGTTGGTTTAACCTCTTAAACCAAATTAACCTTTATTTTTAAGTCTTTAAGCAATTCAATTCTGAGTCCAAATTTCAGAATTTCATTTTAAATTACCTTTACTCCTTCATAAACTTGTTTCTACGTTTAAATAATAATTCAAACCCACTCTTTTTTTTTGAAAAATATAACCTTTGAAGTTCAATTTATTACTCAATTTTACCTTTGAAACCAATTTTCATCAATTTCAGTTGCAATTCATCTTAAACATTCAAATCTTAACTTCAAAGTGATTTCACTTTCACAAGTTCAATTTTTATCTTCAAAAATCAAAATTACTTAAATAATTTCAATTTAAAAATTCATTTCTAAATAAATCTGCAATGGATGTATATCATTTCATTCCATCTCTTAATTCATTTCAAACAACTCAATTCATAGTTTCATAGATTATTGATAATAACAGGATGATATTAGTATAAATAAACATCCAATTTATTTAAAACATCCATCATCCACTACCCATTCCCAGATTTCAACCCTATTTGAGATCACATATAATTCCCTACCAAAACAACCCATTTAATTTCCCTAAGTTAAATCTCAATTTCATCTTGAAATTTCCAATTCAGGTTGTTCATTCCAAACTTATTTAACTTCCTCTGAGTTAAATTCAGTTTATCCCGTTATCCTTATTTAAATTTGGATTCCCACTTTCAAATTTCAAATTTCTATCAATATTCTTTCCTACCTAAAGTTCAAAGACTTATTTCACTAAGGGTTTTTACATCACACTTCAGAGAAAATCAAAACTCAATCACTTTAGAGTTTGTTTCAAATCATCTTTGATACTATGTATGTCCACACATATATACATATGTTATTTCTTAGCCCACCAGGCCATACTTTAAATTTTAAACCACCTTTGGTTTTTAATTCAAAACAAATTCCCTTAAGATTTTCATACAACTTCTTATTTAAAATAAGATTACATTCAAAAATAGTCTGAATAATATTAATTATTATTTCTTTTAACAATTTGAAACAATTTCAAATGTTTCTACACTTAGAATTCAAAACTTCTCAACTTAAATACATTTTAATTTACAAGTTACCTGTCTAAAAGTTTACTTCCCTAAAACTTTTTCATTAGTTATTGGAAAACAAATATCCCATTATTAAACACAATAACCGTTCCATGTTCTGGTTTGAAACCAATTCTAATCCATCTTTTTGTATAGTTCATTCTATACAATTCCCATTTGGATATATATATTTATCACTTAATTCTTATTCAATTTCAATAATCAACAACCAATTTCTTTAATATATTTAATAATTAAAAAAATAATTTCTTTATATATCAAAAGACAATCTTATATATTTTAAAAATCATTTTATAGGAAAATAACAAATACGCCCTCATGCACTACACTCAATTCATTTTAGAGTACCATTGACCATATCCTTAATGAGTAATCCCACCAGAGCCAAAGTTCTCACTTAACCTTCAGCTCTGATACCAAATGTAACGACCCAGAATTTTCGATCCCGAAAATTCCAGATAGTTGGGAAAAGAAGAAAAGAGATAGATGAAGAAATAGAAATGAAACACAAAATCTTACATTCACAGCGGATCAAAATATAATATCAAATAAAATAATAGTTATACAAAGAAAAAACTGTATCAGTTAGTTTACATTAATACATCAGAGTTACAATATTTACATAAACACTGGACAGTTAAAATCAACATGTCCCAGATAAACAAATATCTCACACGGAATACTCTATACGTTCCTGCCATCCAGCTTGCCACTTGAGCTCCAAAACGTCCTTACATGAAAATTAGTAATGCTCGGTCTGACCAGAGCATTACATCAAAGTAACACTTGGGTCAGGTTGGAAACAAGCGTGAGTAAACCCATCTAACATGAAGTACTAAAACAACAAACTTAAGTGAATTACCAGGGTAACTCGTACTTTTCTATGAGTTCTAATCTTATTTAAGTCAATCATTTATTCTCAAAACAATATCCAAGAATCGTTATCCGGTTTAAATATCTATGATACTTAACTTATTTCATTCCAGCCTGTTTACTTCTAAACTCAATTTTATAAAGAACGAAGTTGTTTCGGGTATTTACTGATACCCGACCCCGGTCTCTTCGAATCCCAAGTCATCTTAACCCAAGTTATTCAAGGAAATACAATTCAAACTTTAAATACAGGATGTTGCCTTTACACAGCAAATTATCATAGAGGACCACATTATTATTGTTCATCCCAAACATATCACAAAACATTTCATATCAGAAATATCAAATAATTCCAAGGCATTCAATATCATTCAATCATTCATAAGCAAGATTAATTAGTCACACCATTCCAATTAAATTAAATTAATTTATTAATCACTTTTAGTCGTGCTTAACATTAATTAATTTCAACCCAATTAATTAATCATCTTTTAATACCCATTAATTACCCATAATTACTTCCATTAAGTTATTATCTTATTGGTTAATTATCCCTAATTAATTAATCTTTAATTATTAATTAAATATCCTCTAAAAATTAATTAAATTAATTAACCCTCAACAACTTAATCCTTAATTAGATACATTAAGTAATTATCATTTAAGCAATTACTTACATTAATCAATCTCTAATTACCAATTAATTAATCTTTAATAATTAATTTATAAACCTAAATTTTAAATTAATTTATCCTTATTCATCAATTAATTAATTTCTCTTAAATTATGTCATTAATTCAATTAATCATTAATTATCCACGACCTTAATTAACTTTAAGATAAACCATTTATCTTAATTAACTTCTTAATTACCACTTAAAATCTTATTTAGTAAACTTTGAATTAAATTATCATTAATCCAAAATTTAACTTAGGATCTTTAAGTTTAATTAATGATAAAACATTTTATTCCTTAATTACTTCTTAATTAAGTTTTAATTTAAACTTAAGAATTTACCTACTTAAAATAAAATATACCTCTTTAACTAACAAATATTTAATTAACATCATTATTTAAAAGGATAGTTTTAAGAAATTAGTTTTTAAACTTGATTTTTTTTTTAATCTTTAAACTTGTTAACATCCTAATCTTTAACCCGAGGTAAAACAAGGTTTCCCTGATAAAATCCCTAGCCACCCCCTTTTCTTTTATTTAAAACTTGTTAAAACTTAATATCTGTTATAAGATAAATAGCCCACGCATACTACACGATTACGAACCCGAGACCGAACTTAATATTACCGAGTTTCCCCCCGAGAAAGTTTCACTTCTACTTCCACTCAAAGAAAAACTGATAACATTGATACGCTGTGCACCTGCACCTATCCATGGCGTCGCTCCGTCCATCACTAACATCGCCGATGAGTTGCCGATGACCATCCCTTACAATTTCGACCACACGATCGAACGATCGAACCCGAAAACAAATTCGAGTAAACTCGAACCCATCAGACTTCAACTTGGAACCTACCCACCATCAAACATCACCACGCACCGTCGAAACAAGCTGCCAGTGACCACGAACCTCCGACCAAAGAAGCATTATTGACCTACGCTACTCTTCCCCTTGGACAGGTCATTCCCGATACACTATCAATGACGAACTTTTCTTTGGAACCACACCGATCAAAACAAGGTTAAAAACCCTATATCACCTCCATGCCATCACCATAGTGGTCTATAGGACCAATCATCATTTTTTCCAAACTCTCCATCACTCAAGCTCCCTCCTATATCAAACGCGATGTTTGTTCTGTCATCGATCGTCGTCAATTGACGGTAAACACAATTCTGTTCAACTTCAGAATTCTTAGCAACCACCAACTAATAAATCCCAATATTACTATCAAAATTCTTCATTTTTGAATATGAATTCAATTATATAATTCAAGCCTGGTAACCTGACATTCGATTTTTGACTTGAGTTAATTTTCCAATGTAAATACCAAATTCCAAAATATTTACACAATATCTTAACTTGGAACTGTTTTTAGGAATGATGTTACCTATATACCAACATTTTACATTTTCCATTTGTTGAATTGGTTGCTTGATTCCAATTGGATTTGAATTGTGTTGAGCTTCGGGTGTAAGATTGCAAAAGCTTGATGTAGTTTTGATTTTAATTTCTTCTTTGGTTTCAAGTATAAAGGTCTTCTTTTCTTTGTTTTTGATCTGGCTTCCTGTTTGAAATATCTTAAAAAGAAGTTGTTTTGAATTTCTGGATTTTGTTTTCTTAGGATTTTTTTCTTTCTTTGAATTTGAAATGGAAATAAAAGAAAATGAGAAAAGAGGAGAGTATAGAGAAACATAACCTAATATATATTTTTTCTTATTATTTCAATTTAAAAAAAAACTTATGCCACTTGTTTTCTATGCCTACATTTGTCAATGCATGTTATCCTAAGCTTCCACTTGTATTTCACATGCTTTATGTATTTACCAATGTTAAAACATATTTTAAATATCTCTTGTTTTATATGTATTTATATTAATGTGTATTATTTTTATATAAAATACTTTTATATATACAACTTATGTATATTCTAAAGTATCATCCTTTATTAAATTCTCTTTACTTATATTCATGTAACCTAAAAGAAAATAAAATATATGAAACCTAATTATATACTAATTACTAACTAAATATCTATACATATTAGTTGTAAATTTATTTTCAAGATATTGCTTTGAATTTTTAAATCCAAGTTTTTACTCACAAACAATAAATGTATGCATATTAGTTATCATATTTTATTTTGCTTAGAAATGATAAGTTTTGCATATATCCAATTACACATTAATTATGGTTTCAAATCACTTTATACATCCAGATATTAATCAGAATTTTATTTAAATTTACATATTAGTATTTTAATAATTTTAATCCTGTCAATTTTCAATTAACAGATGTCCAAAAATATGAGTTATCACAGTTCAACAAGTCGTAATCCGATAAACGATGGATAACTCCTTATCGATTGTATCATATATAACTCGTAACCCATGGTTCCTTGTGCTAATCTCATTTCGTCCTTGAGTTTTCTCGACAAGTCGAATAAAACTATTCGCTCATACCTACCATTTTGCAACGGCCTAGTTAAAGTATATGTACCTTGAGTTTGCTCTACAAATACATATATATATCTTACCTATTCTAGTCAATATATTAATAATACTACACATAACATCTCTAGCTTGAGTTTTCTCAACAATCAAGGAGTATGCAAGTAATTTATTAATATACAAATGGTAGAGGACAACACCTTTATTAAAGAATCATAATCTTTAATATATTATATAGTATGATATCGACTTATTGAATAATGCATTTTTAATGAAATACCAATGTGATTCAAGTGTCCAACACATCAGAAATCACGGTATATGTACTATACGTTTGTATTTTTCCTTCATTCTAATTGGGTTTCTTATTGTTCCATCTTTAATTTATACATTCATAGTGCATAAGTTTTAACTATTTTATAATATTTATAATTTAATTAACTTATATAATAGTCGTATGCATAACATTATATTAATTAAATCTATATTAACTATTAATTAATTTATATAATTAAAATATTCTAACTAAATTTTATTAATTCAGAATATTCTTTTATACACGCATGTACATTTATATACTCTTA
This sequence comes from Allium cepa, assembly GCA_030765085.1. NCBI lineage: Eukaryota > Viridiplantae > Streptophyta > Magnoliopsida > Asparagales > Amaryllidaceae > Allium > Allium cepa. The sequence continues at coordinate 270,347,572 of CM060932.1, forward strand.
ACAATTCAAGACAACATAACATATATTATTATACATGTTATACATATACATATATTTAATTAATTAACTTATTTAATTAATTCATTTATTTTATTAATCATATTAGTAAATAATATTTTCGAAAATAATATTTTAACAATTTCAAATATTTAGAAATATTATATCATAATTTTGATGATATGTGTTTTTATTTTTAATTTATCTTTCCAATTTAAAACTTCTATTTTAATTTTCTAAACAATTTGAAAAATTATATTTTAATATTTATATATTTTCCTTATTTTAAATTTAAAACTTTAATTTCAATTTTAAGATACTTTTGAAAATAGCCTAAGAACCGACTCGAATTGAGCCTTTTCTGTTATGGATAACTTTTAAGCTCACATAACTGTTCTGGCCAGCCCGGTATCCAGGTAGGATGAGGTACATTATTACCTAATGGTCCAACCTAGACACTTCCTTTCTTAGACACCTTACTAACTAGATTGCAATTAGTTAGCCCTAATATGACTAATTTAGACCGCATAGGCTATTGGGCTCCGATATCACAGTTGGAACTGCACCAGCCCGCAGTAGGGTAATTGGGTAAATTTCAATTTTTTTAACCTATTTAGACCTTTAAAGGGACTATGTAGTTGTTAGTTAAGTTTTTCAATCTTAACTTGATCGTGAAGCGGTTCAGGTAATGATTGCTCGAAGATTTGAATAACTGGATTTAACTTATGTTAGATCTGCTTTTAAAAAGTGACTATGTTGATGAATGCTTACATAACCCTATAGCTGCACTCTAATAGCTTATTAGAATATCAAAATAGTTTTTCAGAAGGATACTCAATGTATAATATAATGCAGCACAAGTAAGCAATAAAGCATGAAAAATAAGGACACGAATTTTTTTACATGGTTTGAATTATTATTATTCCTACATCCATGATATAATCCACTATATACTATTTTTGATATAAATGATTACAATTTCCCAGAATCATATAACATCTCTCAATTTTTATGATTATCTTTTAGATTCTAAAGAAAAAAGCCCTCCCTTCTATGCCTTCTAGTGCCTTCTTTTATAGTATGAAAAAGTTCACTGTTGGTTGTTGTGATTGCCATTTATCCTCTGCTTCAATCTTCGCCTTTAGATCTTGCCACCTGTCATTCATCTACAACGCCTATTTGTTGTGTCTAGATTGATGACGTGTCGTTAGCGGGAAGTCACAACATTGGTGGGAGTCTAGGAAATTGAAGCGAGATGCCTGAAAAATTAGGCGAGAAGCCTAAGCCTATGCTGGTCGACTGCTTTTATCCTAAAGAAGCAGATGTCTTAAGAAGAAGCTGGGGGGTCTCCCTGAGGCTTTGGAATGTTGTAGATGTGTGTAAGAGGTGCAATGATGACTATTACCTAATGCTTAGGTCATACTACCACACCGACATCTATGGTATCTTTGCTTAACTTGTTATCATATTTGGTAGAAATGGAGTTGTACTGCCCTGTTTCACTCTAAAAATTTATTTGACATATGCTCGGAACGTATTCGGGTGTAGCCATAATTTTAAATAATTGTGATTACACTTGCGCTCATTTCTGTTAGAACCTCCATTATATGATTTTAATGACAACAACTATACAATCACATATATTATATATCTTATTAAGAATACAGGTAAACTATAAGATATCATCATGCTTAAAGATATTGGACTCGAAGACAAACAAAGAGTTATGGACTAAGTTATGAACATCGTAAGGTATCCTTGAGTATATTTACACACACAAATTCATATACATAAAATTACCACTCAAAACATAAAACATTGGCATTGAAAACTATGATAATCAAATAAGGCCATCCACAGATGTCTGTGGAAAAGCCACAGATGTCTATGAATATTTTTGGGAAATTATCCCCTGAAACCACAAACGTCTACGGAAAATCTACAGACGTCTATCATCTAAAAACTGCTCTAATTTGAAAGGATGCTTCATTTCACACTGAATAATAACACCTCTTTTGCGACTGTTGCAACCATTAAAACAAATAGAGTTTGTTTAGCAGTAACAACTCCTCATATGCATCTATTCAAACCTATATATACTTCAAAGATAGAGAATTCAAAATTTATTATATTTTTTGATTTCTTATTAACTACTTCCTACGAATCAAAGAATTCACATTAACTTGCTTACATAATCTCAATCTGTCATAATCAAATACCATTTTGATTAAACTACTTCCTACAAATCAAAGCATTCACATTCACATACTCAAAGAAGATCTTAGGAAGATTTGTATTATCGGTAAAAAAATCCGTGTTATTTGGAACATACGATTGTCAGAGAATTACATTTATATTAGCCTATTCTTACGGACAAAGTGAGGATTATTTGATCAAAAGAAATACAGAAGGGGAGCTTCGGGGCTGGGCATAGGATGGAAGGTCCGAACCAGTATAAAATATATGGCGTGCCTGCTTTTATTATCATTCTTATTTATACTCAGTTAATTTACTCTACTTAGTATAATTATCAGTACATACTTTTACGTTAGCATATAAGTTGCATTATATAAGATCCTACACATTTTCATTTGGTATCAGAGCATGGTCATTTCAATTTACAGTAACATGCGGTTGAAAAATCATTAATATGGAAATCACTTTTCAAGAAGGTCAATCAACTGCACGTCCTCCACTATTTACTAGTTCTAACAATGCTTGATGGTCAACTCGTATGAGAATTTATATAAAACCAAATAGGTTAGAAATATGGCTAGCAACTCAAAAAAAAATTATTAAGCACCTAATACCAATTCAATTTAGTAAATTAAAGAAAAGTTCTTTTAAATCTAAAATGGAAATCTCCACAAAGGAATCTCTCAAATTACTTCATCTAGAACCTACTCGAGTACGCTCAATGAATCATAACAAATATGTCTTTGTAGTTGTTGATAATTTTTCAAGATATACTTGGACATTTTTGTAAAACATAAAAGTGATACTTTTGAAATGTTCAAAATTTTTGTTAAACGAATTACAAATTTTATGAACTTAAAAATTAAAAGCATATGAAGCGATCATGGAGATGAATTTAAAACTGAACTATTTACTTCTGCAACAAAAATGGAATTAGCCATAATTTTTCATTCCACGTACACCTTAACTAAATGGTGTTGTAGAAAGGAAAAATCAAACTTAACAAGAGCGTGTACGAACCTTACTAAATAGTTGTAACCTACCAAAAAGTTTTTGAGCTGAAGCCGTTGCTACCATATATTATGTATTGAATCGTGTAACACTTAGACCAATGACTAAAAAATATGTTATGAAATATTTTTCAAAAAGAAAACTAAAGTATCGTATTTTCAAGTATTTGGATCAAAATATTTTATTTTAAAGTCGAAATAAAATCTAGGAAAATTCATTTCTAAAGGTGATAAAGGAATTTTTGTTGGTTGTTCGGATTGAAGTAAAGCATATAGAATCTTTAATAAACAAATAAACATTATAAAATAAACTTTTCATGTATCATTTGATGAAAATTTTACAAATAAAAAAATGATGATGATGAAGAAGTTATAAATAAAAATAATATAGTGAAAATTAACCACAAGGGCCTCTTTAGCAAGTGCAATTAGTTTCTAGGACACACAATTGAAATAATAACTTTTAAGGACAAAATGCAAAATAATTAGTTTCTAAGGCTCAAAAACCTATGAAATTATGTCCTTGAAAGTAATTGGACTGCTGACATTGTCCTTAAAAGTAATCATTCTGTTGACTTTGGCCTCGAAATTAATTTTTGTACATGTGTGTCCTAGAAACTAATTGGACTGCAAGGTTTTTCCTTCTAGTGAAATGCCTCAATAATATACCCATACATGAAAATAATAATAATATTAATAATAATAATGATGATAATGTGATAACTTCACCACCTACAATATTAAAGGACCATCCAATAATAATATTATCGGTGATTTAAATACAAAAGTATAAACCAAAAAACAGTTGATTCAAATGAGTCAAGTTGCATTTATATCAAATTTTGAACATAAAAATTATAACGAAGCATTAAAAGATGATTTTTCGATTATTGCAATGCATGAAGAACTTAATCAATTTGAAAGAAATGACATATAGGAACTTGTACCGAGACCAAACGATCAATTTGTAATTGGAATAAAATGGGTTTTTTTTAAAAATAAAGTGGATGAAAATGGAAACATTATTCGAAATAAAGCAAGATTACTAGCTCAAAGATATAATCAAAAAGAAGGAATTGATTATGAAGAGACATATGCTCCGAAAGCACATCTCGAAGCAATACTAACATTACTTGCTTTCGCATGTCATCATAACTTTAAACTTTTTCAAATGGATGTAAAAAGCGTTTTTCTAAACAACTTTAGAAAAGAAAAGGTTTATGTTGATCAACCTCCGCTATTTGTTCATGGGAAATATCCCGATCATTTATTTAAACTTAGAAGACTCTATACGGATTAAAACAAGCACTTTGTGCTTGGTATGTAAAATTAAAAACTCATTTATAAAATTTCAGTTTTTAAATTTGTAAAATAGACTCTACTTTATTTATAAAACAAGAAATCAATGACATATTAATTGTACAAATATATGTTGATGGCATTATTTTTGGATCAACTAATGAAAAATTATGGATGAATTTTCTAACATTATGAAAAATGAATTTGAAATGTCACATATGGTTAAATTGAACTATTTTTCAGGTTTGCAAATAAGACAACAAGAAAATGGATTTTTTTTTTGGAATCAAAAAAATACCGCCGAGATTTATTAAAACACTTTGGAATGGAAAATATCTCAAGTAAACAGACTCCGATGAGTACTACTCTACAATTAGATAAAGATGAAAATGGAAAAGATTTCGATCAAAAAGTATACTAAAGTATGAGAGGTTCTCAGTTATATTTAACAGCTGGTAGACTAATATTATAATGAGTGTATATTTATATGCAAGATTTCAAACACAACCTAAGGGGTCACATCATCAAGTAGTTAAAAAAAATTACGATACTTAACCCATACTAAAGAATATAGACTTTCTATCGTAAAGGCAGCTCTTTGAACTTGTATCATATAGTGATGCAGATTTTGGTGGTAGCAAAATAGATAGAAAAAGTACAAGCGGCACATGTCATTTCATTGGTCAATCTCTGGTTTCATAGTTAAGTAAAAAAGCAAATTTATGTCTCTCTCCCAACATGTGAATCCAAGTATATATCAGCAGCCTTAGCCTGTGCACAAAAAATATATATGCAACAAACTCCTCAAGATTTTTGTGATGACCCGAAAATTTTAGATATTTGAAATTTGAATATTTAATTGATTTTAAATATTTGAAAGTTAGTTCAACTTGAATTTCAAATATCACTATTTATTTGGCAATTAAATTATTGAATTTAATAATTGGAAATTGGGTAAATTGATGAATCGAGAATTCTAGGCTGGTTAAAAATAATTTAAAGGCTTATGAAATTTATATTAATAGTACTGAAGATAATGAAAGCTTTAGAATTGAATCTGGAAGTGTTTTGTTAAGTTTTGAAAATATATCGTTTAAATCGATATTTAAAAATAGCCTTTTGAGGCACAGTCTCGAAATTCGACGAAATCTATTCCATTAGATCCGTAATAGTATATTATTGTCGGATTTCAAATTTCGAAGTGTTTGGAGCTGTCGTGTGATCATATGGTAAATAAACGCGCTAAATTCATATCGAAAATTCAATATAATAACTGGATTCAAAAAGCTATCTTCTCCATACGATCGAGTAAGGCCTCGAAACCTTTTCCATCGTGTTCGTGATAGGGGTATAACATTATAAATGCCTAGCGGCATGCTTCAATAGGGATTTGCGATTTTAAGTTACGATTTCGAAACAATTTGAATTCGATATGTGTGTGTGTGTGTTTAATATAATAATGTTTTCACCAGAAAAATTAAACATGCATCTTGCCTTTCAGCACGTGTTCTTCTCAGTGTAAACACGCGTCAATTCTTTTTAAAATATGGCCAAAGAATTGCCGAGTTTTTCATCTTCATTTTATAAATCTAGTTATCAAAAAAAACAAATCAAACGAAATTTTTATAACGGTCGAGCTCCTCCTCTCTAAAACTTGAATCGGCATATCAAAGTAATGGCGGCTGTCTTCTTATAAAAACCTAATCACTTCGATTTATTTCTTGAATCGATTCATTCTAAGAGAGGGCAAAGTACTATCGCGACGGAACCGAGAGCACTGGAAGAATGTGCATCGAGATGCATCACGAATCGCGTGGAGGCAGCATGTAGGAGCCTTAGTGGGATTCTCGAGTCAGGGAGTAGTGAAGCGTCACTGGTGGAAGGTGGAGCTGGAAGCTCGCTAAGCTAGGGTTGTTTTGAGAGGATTTGGGATCAACGAAGTCGCGATGATCTGGTGGGTAGCTGTTTGTTGCGGTCGAGTCACGAGATGTTTTTCAATGTCGATTTAGGTAATTCAATTATTAAAAACATTTTTAATACAATGTTATTCAAGTTTAAAGTATTTTTTTTATGATGATCGGGTTTTAAACGAGAATATATATATATATATGAGATTTCTGGAAATAAGAGTTATATTAAAAAATGGATTTTTAAGTTTATATAAAATCAGTTTTTATGCATATAACTTACTTTTCTACTTTAGATATATATACGGAAATATTTTGAAAATATATAGCAATTTTTAAAATATTTGAAGGTTTATATAAGTTAGATTTTTATGAAATCTATATAGCTTATTTTTATAAAATATATATGTAGTTTCAAAGTGAAAAGAAATAAAGACACATATTTTCAATCACTAGTATTTTATAATAATGTATTAGGGAGGTCAATTTGTTTAATTAGCTTATTTAATCATTTTAGAAATTGTTAAAGGGAAAATTAGTTTAAAACTACAATATTAGTTGATTAAATTTAAATAAAATTGACAGGTTTCAAATATTAATAAAGTGTAAATGTCTATACGATGTCCAAAATCATGAAGGAAATAGCTGGTTCGGTCGGATTGCAAAACAAAAATCAAAGCTGAGTTAATCTCACTCATTTGGATTACCTATAAAATTTAAATAGTTAAGTTTGAATTATTGGTTGTTTGCTTGAATTGATAATTTATTATCAGCTTGGATGTGATATGTATATATAGTATATATATATTGTAGTGATTGATTCTCACATTATATAGCGGATGAGACCCTATGTGCCCCGCATAATCGCGGATGACCCTTTATACCGCGATATTCTGCCTCGAAGCGGGATTGGTATTTTAAATTGTTGCGCTAACATTTGTGGATGCAGAGAAACAGGTTGAAGTGATCCAACTAGATTCCTCAAAGTGTTGAATTTATTTTATATTCATTAATGTGATTTATGTGATAATCTATGATGGGCTATATTGATTACATTGGGAACTAAAAATTATTGAATGCGATGGCTTGTTGAATATATATTGGTATTTGAGAAAAATGAAATATATATTAAGTTTGTATTTTTAAAGGAAATAAAAAGGGAAATTATTAAGTAAAATAATATAGTGAATTTGGGTAAATTAAAGATTGAATCTGGAAAATATAAAGTTTGATTTTTAAGTTCTATTAAATAAATTCTGAGTATGGAAATAAAAATACAGATTTTAAATAAATGAAAATAAAAGACTTTGGAGACTAAAGCAATATTGTTTTGTAAAGTACGAAGAAATATATTTTTAACATTTAAGCTTTGAAATGAGTTTGAAAAAAAATAAAGGGAGAATTTGAAATAAAGTATGAAATTGGTATTTCCGATTTAAATAAGAATTTAAATCATAAATAAAAGTGTGAATATGGGATAAATGGATTTTGGAATATGTTTAGATAAGTAAAGGAATTTACTTTAAAAAGGGAGTTGGTTTTGGAAATCGATTTGAAACCCGACTAAGTGTTGAAACTATGAGTAGGGGAGAATGAGATTGTGAGATTTATAAACAGGGTTTATAAATTAAGTGAAATATTTATCAATGGATAATTTAGAAGTATAAATTCAAGATGGGAATTTATAAGGAAAGGGTGATTTGTTTAAAAATTAATAGTGGTTTATTTTTAAAGGTGTGGAAAGGGAAAATGTATTTTCCTGAAAAGCCAAGTATATTTTCAAAGTAAGGTTTTCAAGTACAAGTTAGAGGTTTAAAGTTGTTTTCAAAAGAATGTTTTTAAAGAAATTATTATTTAATTGTTTTAAAAAAAATAAAAGTAAATATTTATTAAGATTATTTATATAAGTAAAGTATTTTAATGGTTTATCTAGTATTATGATTTAAAGATGATTATTTAATATTTATACCTTATAGAATAACTTTTATTTTAAAATTTGTTTTGGATTAAGTTTTATATGAGAAATTATTATAAATTTCATAACTAGTATTTTGAATAAAGTGTTTTAATTAGTTTTTATTTTAAATATTTTTAAAGTATATATCTTTGGACAAAGTGATTAAATTATTTTACTTGGTAATTTTCATTGGAAATAAATAATATTTGCAAATTTATTCCGTGAGAGAAAAGTGATTTAAAAACTGTTTTCAAAGGGTTGAAGTGTAGAAAAATATCTTGCGAAGATATTATGAACAAATAATTTGAGAAAAATTATAAAGGCCTAAGGGTTTTTTGTGGATGTCATTTGATAGTTAAATAACCGACTATCAATATTTGCCAATGCGCTGATCGTTTCGAATAGACCGGGATGAGGATTAATTTCCCGAAAATCACTTCGATCCGGTTTGAATGTTTTCGTGAGAAAGACAAGAGTTGGGAGTCGAAGATGGAGTAGTGAAGTGCAAGGGCTAATCGCTACTAATCCTGAGGATGATTCCAAAATGGATGTAGTACGAGTAGTTCCTTCGGTTCCGTTCGAAACCGTATTGGACTTGTATGGACGAATGTTATCATAACATCGTCAGGAGGATGATGAGCATTTTAAGTGAATGTGTGCTAAAAAGGTAACGCATAGCCCCTAGCCTCATCAACCGGGGATGGCTAAAACAGGGGAGGTTCACATAAGGCTAAGTGGCTAGCAACCAACTAAGGTAAGGTCATCCCTATCTATATGTCCCTTTTTATTCGGCTGTGTGGGCGGTTGCTGATCCCAACTGGTTGGTGATCTTATTCAGACTATCCAGTAAGGGGTAGCTCCTGTCTTATGTTGCAGGGGATCAGGGTGGATCCCCGGTGCGGTGATCTACACCACGTACTGTGACGGACGGTACCCCAGTAGCCCTACCATTGTATGGAATTCAATCTCCAACAAGCCCATGTACGGTTTTGATTGAGCCCAACTATTGCTGAAACGTGAGAAGCAAGCATTTCAGCTAGATTCTATTTTACTTTCTATAGACACTATTATAATATCAGACGAATTCGATAAAAATGTTTTGGTTATCGTAAGGTAAAAACCCGGCGTGTTTATTTATGGCGTGGTCTTACGAGATACCTTTGATTTCAAAGGTATTTGAAAACCTTAATAATCCATTTGAGTGTGTTTTCTCACGCTGATTTTCTAAACTGACTCGGGTATTGTTTTATTGTAATGCTCAGGTCAGACCGAGTATTATAGAATACAGATTCTGGATGGACTGGTATAGAGCTCAGGAGACGAGCTGGATGGCGAGACGTATCACACGTACTTGATGTATATTCCACTTTGCAGTATAAGCTGTGCATTCAGTTGTGGGGACAAGTGGAAACTGTCCAGTATTTGGTTTTGTTGTATATACTCTAATGATGTAATGTATGAAAACAGATATAGTTCTTTTTGTATAAACATCGGTAATTTATCTATTATATATTATTCCGTTGCGTTTGTGAGATTATGATGTTGCTTGCTATTTTTTCTTCTACCTCTTTCTTCTTTAACCCTAATGGTTCGATTTTTAGCATTCGATCGCTCGGCATATGATACAGTGGACGTATTGATGTCGATTTTTTGAGCGTCGAAAAATCGGGTCTTTACATTTGGTATCAGAGCTAAAGGTTAAGCGAGAACCTTGGCTCTGGTGGGGATTACTCATTAGAAATAGAGTCCGTGGTACTTTAGAATGAGTTTGAGTGTATTAATAGATATGAGCGCGTAATTTTTAGTGAATATAAAAACTGTTTTTATATTACGTTGACTTATCGGTTGAGTGTTTATGAATTCTGGTCGATATGTAGGACTCCATGTCATCGATAGGGGTTTCTAAACTCTTAAACAAGATAAACCGACACGGTATTGTTTAAAAATAGGGTAAATGAAATAAATTTACCCAAATTATTTTTGTATATAAAATAAATAATTTTCTGTCAACTATTATAATTATATATGGTTACTTGATTGTTAGGAAGTGATAATATTAAATTATTATCATCATTGTGTGGAAATTGAACTAGAAATTAAAATCATAACCAAGGTTAAGGAAATAAATACAGACAACAGAATGGAATTTGTAAATGTGAATTATAAGTGTGATTTATAATTGAAATAGAATAAAGTTAGAGAGTAACGTTTGAATATAGAGTGGAAGGATTTGAAATTGAAATTTTGGGAAAATTTTAAATTCCTTTGGGCTTGATAATGGTTTTCAAAGGTTTTAAAGAAAAATTAGTGATATTTTTTCAGAAATATTTTTAAATTGGGGTATGAAATCTGGTGAATTTAGAATTTGAAATATTTGGAAAATGTTTTGAAGGGATAAAAGCATTGAACTCACTTGGTCGCTGGAAAATAACTTCGGTGATGACCGTAGCATCATCGATGTTCATTTTTGAGTTTCCAAGGGAAGATTTGTTGCCTGGAGATTTTGAATTGGAGTTGTTTGCAAAGCTGGGTTTGGTTTTAAAATTCAAAGGATAATTTGATACGCAAATGAATTTTGTATATAAAATAGATTTCAAAAGTGATTTTGAAATACTTAAGACTCTAGAATTTTATTAAAAATGTTTATAGAATAATAAATAAGTTTGGAAATTTATAAAAGTTTGAAATTTGTCTAGAATAAAATTTAACTTAAGAAGAGTTAAATTAAAATAAGAATGAAACAAAATAAGCTAGTGAAGTAAACTAATTAAATGAATTGAATTAAAAGAAGTTAGCAAATGGAATGTAAATAAGTTAGGAAACTTATAGAAGTTTAAAATTTGATTTGAAATTGAATATTGAAATGTAAATTGATTTTTTTGAAATGGGAAATTAGTCAAGTTGGACTAAATAAAACAAAGTATTGAAATTAAAACTTGTAAGTAAACTAATGGAAAAAAAAACAAATTAAATTGAAAATATAAATAAAAATGGATAACTTAAGTGGTTAAGTGAACATTGAAATGATGATTGATTGGAAATATGATAAGTAAAGTGAAGTTGAAGAATTAGTTCGAAGTGGACTAGAATAATAAGAGTTTGGATATACTTTCAATTGAGTTTAAAATAAATTAGTGGGTGGAACTAATTACAATAACTAGAAAAGTAAATATGGGTTGAGATGTGGTTAATAGAATTCAATGTTTAAAGTTTGGAAATAAGTTGAGTTTAAATTGAAATTTGAAATTTAAAAATTTGTATAGATGGATATAAAACTAAGTGATAAAAAGGAAATCATTATAACAAGATTATAAAGTAATTATTTTAAACTTAAGAAGTGGATAGAAAAATTCTTAAGTAAATTTGTATGGGAGAAATATTCCAAGTTAATAATGAATGAAGGATAAGTAAAGTATGGAATGGGATAAGTGAATGGAAAACAAAATAAATGTGAATATAAAAGAAAATTGATACAGCTAATAATCAATTGGAGATTAATACGTAGGATGTACGTATATTATTTTATTCGCATAACGATTTGATCTGAATTCGAGCATAGAATTTCGAGGTAGTTATACCGATCCAAGTTGGGATCTTTTCACTCGATTTTCAATGGCGAACCCTGAGTATGGATTTTTGATTGATGTTAGAAATTCTCTATCATACTTATTGCTGTGCAAGGAGAATGACGGTTCCTGATCAAGAAACCAGATCTGGGTCCGCATTAGAGAGTCGGGTGGACGATACTGGTTTGGAAGTGAAATGTGCAATCGAGTGAGCGATAAGATTTGGTATTGTGTATGGATGATATAGTGCATCGTACGGTCTTGATTGAAATAGATATTGAAACTATTGTAACGAAATATATAAATAATTTTGAATGTTGTAATTGGATATTATGGCTAAGTAGGACATACAGGTGTTTAAAGGAAAAGAAAATTGGTGTTTTTGGATTTCAGAAGATAAATTTGAATGGCCCGACAAAGGTATGTATTTAATTTATCGTATGAAATTTGATGGTTTTCTGATCTAGTCACTTGGCATTTTGTATTCTTTTGAAATCTGGGGGCCCGTGGAGGCATTTTGTAGTTGTACTGATCTAGCCGCGCAAAGGAGACGATGGCGAAAATTTTCAAAAATTTAGAGAGTTAGAAATTTTTTGAGAAATTTAAAATTTGGTTTTAAATTAAAATTTTGAAATGGTTAAGTAAGTAATGTTGATTGGAAACTATGGAAGATTTTGGAAATTTAGTAAGATTAATAGTGTGTCTTTAATAGAAAGATTGTGTTGGGAAGTTACTAGAAACTGTTTGGTTTTGGGAAATACTAGACGGGTATTGGACCATTCTTCTTAACTAGTAATTTCGAGGATGAAGTTCTTTTAAGGGGGAGGAATGTAACAACCCAAAAATTTTAGATATTTGAAATTTGAATATTTAATTGATTTAAAATTTTGAAAGTTAGTTTAACTTGATATCACTATTTATTTGGCAATTAAATTATTGTATTTAATGATTGAAATTGGGTAAATTGCTGAATCGGGAATTTTGGGCTGGTTAAAAATAATTTAAAGGCTTATAAAATTTATATTAATTGTACTGAAGATAATGAAAGCTTTAGAATTGAATCTGGAAGTGTTTTGTTAAGTTTTGAAAATATATTGTTTAAATCGATATTTAAAAATAGCCTTCCGAGGCACAGTCTTAGAATTCGACGAAATTAGTTCAATTGGATCCGTAACAGTATATTATTTTCGAATTTCAAATTTTGTAGTGTTTGTAGTTGTCGTGTGATCATACGGTAGATAAACGAGCTAAATTCATATCGAAAATTCAATATAATAACTGGATTCAAAAAGCTATTTTCCCCATATGATCGAGTTAGTCCTTGAAACCTTTTCCATCGTGTTCGTAATAGGGGTATAACATTATAAACGCCTAGTGGCACGCATCGATAGGGATTCGCAATTTTAAGTTACGATTTCGAGACAATTTGAATTCAATATATACATACATATATATGTGTGTGTGTGTGTGTTTAATATAATAATGTTTTCACCAGAAAATTAAAAACGTATCTTGCCTTTCAGCACGTGTTCTTCTTGGTGTAAACACACGTCAATTCTTTCTAAAATATGGCGAAGAATTGTCGAGTTTTTCATCTTCATTTTATAAATCTCGTTAACAAAAAAAATAAACAACAAATCAAACGAAATTTTTATAACGGCCGGGCTCCTCCTCTCTAAAAATTGAATCAGCAAATCAAAGTAATGGCGGCCGTCTTCTTATTCAAACCTAATCACTTCGATTTATTTTTCGAACCGAAATCGATTCATTCCAAAAGAGGGCAGAGTATTATCGCAACGGAATCGCGAGCACTAGAGGGATGGGCATTGCGATGCATCGCGAATCACGTGGAGGCAGCATGCAGGAGCCTTCATGGGATTCTCGAGTCAGGGAGTAGCGAAGCGTCGCTGGTGGAAGGTGAAGCTAGAAGCTCGCGAAGCTAGGGTTGTTTTGAGAGGGTTTGGGATTGGTAAAGTCACGATGATCTGGTGGGTAGCTGTTTGTCGTGGTCGAGTCACGAGATGTTTTTCAATGCTGATTTAGGTAATTCAATTCTTAAAAACATTTTTAATACAGTGTTATTCAAGTTTAAAGTATTTTTTATGATGATCTGGTTTTAAACGTGAATATATTTATGTGTGTGTGTATGTAAATGAGATTTCTGGAAATAAAAGTTATATTAAAAATTAGATTTTTAAGTTTATATAAAATCATTTTTGTGCATATAGCTTACATTTTTACTTTAGATATATATATACGGAAATATTTTGAAAATATATAGGAATTTTTAAAATATTTGAAGGTTTATATAAGTTAGATTTTTATGAAATCTATATAGCTTATTTTTATAAAATATATATGTAGTTTTAAAGTGAAACGAAATAAAGATGCTTATTTTCAATCACTAGTATTTTATAATAATGTATTATGGAGGTCAATTTGTTTAATTAGCTTATTTAATCATTTTAGAAATTGTTAAAGGGGAAATTAGTTTAAAACTAAAATATAAGTTGATTAAATTTAAATAAAATTGACTGGTCGATTATTCCAAATATTAATAAACTGTAAATGTCTATACAAGGTCCAAAATTGTGAAGGAAATAGCTGGTTTGGTCAGATTGCAAAACAAAAATCAAAGGTGAGTTAATCTCACTCATTTGGATTACCTATTAAATTTAAATAGTTAAATTTAAATTATTGGTTGTTTGCTTGAATTGATAATTTATTGTCAGCTTGGATGTGATTTGTTATATATATATATATATATATATATATATATATTGTAGTGATTGATTCCCACATTATATAGCGGATGAGACCTATGTGCCCCGCATAATAGCGGATGACCCTTTATACCGCGATATTCCACCTCGAAGCGAGATTGGTATTTTAAATTGTTGTGCTAAAATCTGTGGATGCAGGGAAACACGTTGGAGGGATCCAACTGGATTCCTCAAAATGATGAATTTATTTTATATTCATTAATGTGATTTATGTGATAATCTATGATGCATTATATTGATTATGTTGAGAACTAAAAATTATTGGATGCTATGGCTTGTTGAATATATGTTGGTATTTGAGAAAAATGATATATATATTAAGTTTGGATTTTTAAAGGAAATAAAAAGGTAAATTTTTAAGTAAAATAATATAGTGAATTTGGGTAAATTAAAGATTGAATTTGTAAAATATAAAGTTTGATTTTTAAATTCTATTAAACAAATTCTGAGTATGGAAATAAAAATAGAGATTTCAAATAAATGAAAATAAAAGACTTTGGAGACTTAAGCAATATTGTTTTGTAAAGCACGAAGAAATATATTTTAAAAATCTAAACTTTGAAACGAGCTTGGAAAAAAAATAAAAAGAGAATTTGAAATAAAGTATGAAATTGGTATTTTCGATTTAAATAAGAATTTAAATCATAAATAAAGTGTGAATATGGGATAAATGAATTTTGGAATAAATTTGGATAAGTAAAAGAATTTATTTTAAAAAGGGAGTTGGTTTTGGAAATCGATTTGAAACCCGACTAAATGTTGAAATCATGAGTAGGGGAGAATGAGATTGTGAAATTTATAAACAGGGTTTATAAATAAAGTGAAATATATATCAGATGATAATTTGAAAGTATAAATTCAGGATGGGAATTTATAAGGAAAGGGTGATTTGTTTAAAAATAAACAGTGGTTTATTTTTAAAGGTGTGGAAAGGGAAAATGTATTTTCCTGAAAAGCCAAGTATATTTTCAAAGTAAGATTTTCAAGTATAAGTTAGAGGTTTAAAATTGTTTTCAAAAGAATGTTTTTGAAGAAATTATTGTTTAGTTGTTTTAAAAAAAATTAAAAGTATATTTATTAAGATTATTTATATAAGTAAAGTATTTTAAAGGTTTATCTAGTATTATGATTTAAAGATAATTATTTAATATTTATACCTTATAGAATAACTTTTATTTTAAAATTTGTTTTGGCTTAAGTTATATATGAGAAATTATTATAAATTTCATAACTAGTATTTTGAATAAAGTGTTTTAAATAGTTTTTATTTTAAGTATTTTTAAAGTATATATCTTTGGGTAAAGTGATTAAATTATTTTAAAATCTAAAGTATTTAGACTTGGTAACTTTTAATGGAAATAGACAATATTAGGAAATTTATTCCGCAAGAGGAAAGTGATCTGAAAACTGTTTTCAAAGGGTTGAAGTGTAGAAAAATATCTAGCAAAGATATTATTAAATAAATAATTTGGGAAAAAATATAAAGGCCTGAGGGTTGTTTATGGCCGACTATCAATATTGGCCAATGCGCTGATCGTTTCGAAGAGATCGGGATCGGGATTAATTTCCCAAAAACTACTTCGATCTAGTTTGAACGTTTTCGTGCGGAAGACAAGAGCTGGGAGTCGAAGATAGAGCGGTGAAGTGCAAGGGATAACCGCTACTAATCCTGAGGGTGATTCCAAAATAGATGTAGTAGGAGTAGTGCCTTCGGTTCCGTTTAGACCCGGAACAGACTTGTTGGACGAATGCTATCAGAACATCGTCAGGAGGACGATGAGCATTCTAAGTGAATGTGTGCTAAAAAGGTAATGCATAGCCTCGAGCCTCATCAACCGGGAATGGCTAAAACAGGGGAGGTGCATACAAGGCTAAGTGGTTAGCAACCAATTAGGGTAAGGTCATACCTGTCTAGATGTCCCACTTTATTCGGTTGTGTGGGCGGTTGCTGATCCCAACCGTGGGGTGATCTTATTCGGACTATCCATTAAGGGGTAGCTTCGGTCTTGTGTTGCAGGGGATCAGGATGGATCATCGGTACGGTGATCTAGACCACGTACTGTGACAGGTGGTACCCAAGTAGCCCTGCCATTGTATGGAATTCAATCTCCAATAAGCGCATGTATGGTTTTGATTGTGCCCAAGTATTGCTGTAATGTGAGATGCAAGCATTTCAGCTAGATTCTGTTTTACTGCCTATAGACACTATTATAATATCAGATGGATTTGATAAAAATGTTTTGATTATCGTAAGGTAAAAACCCGGCATGTTTATTTATGGTGAGGTCTTACGAGATACCTTTGATTTTAAAGGATTTTGAAAACATTAATAATCCATTTGAGTGTGTTTTCTCACGTTGGTTTTCCAAACTGACTCGGGTATTGTTTTATTATAATGTTCGGGTCAGACCGAGTATTATAGAATACTGATTCTGGATGGATTGCTATGGAGCTCAGGAGACGAGGTGGATGACGAGACGTATCACATGTACTTGATGTATATTCCGCTGTGTAGTATAAGCTGTGTATTTAATTGTGGGGACAAGTGGAAACTATCCAGTATTTGGTTTTGTTGTATGTGCTTTGATGATGTAATGTATGAAAACAACTATAGTTCTTTTTGTACAAAGATCAGTCATTTATCTATTATATATTATTCCATTGCATTTGTGAGATGTACAAAGGGAGTTGGTTTTGGAAATCGATTTGAAACCCGACTAAGTGTTGAAACTATGAGTAGGGGAGAATGAGATTGTGAGATTTATAAACAGGGTTTATAAATTAAGTGAAATATTTATCAATGGATAATTTAGAAGTATAAATTCAAGATGGGAATTTATAAGGAAAGGGTGATTTGTTTAAAAATTAATAGTGGTTTATTTTTAAAGGTGTGGAAAGGGAAAATGTATTTTCCTGAAAAGCCAAGTATATTTTCAAAGTAAGGTTTTCAAGTACAAGTTAGAGGTTTAAAGTTGTTTTCAAAAGAATGTTTTTAAAGAAATTATTATTTAATTGTTTTAAAAAAAATAAAAGTAAATATTTATTAAGATTATTTATATAAGTAAAGTATTTTAATGGTTTATCTAGTATTATGATTTAAAGATGATTATTTAATATTTATACCTTATAGAATAACTTTTATTTTAAAATTTGTTTTGGATTAAGTTTTATATGAGAAATTATTATAAATTTCATAACTAGTATTTTGAATAAAGTGTTTTAATTAGTTTTTATTTTAAATATTTTTAAAGTATATATCTTTGGACAAAGTGATTAAATTATTTTACTTGGTAATTTTCATTGGAAATAAATAATATTTGCAAATTTATTCCGTGAGAGAAAAGTGATTTAAAAACTGTTTTCAAAGGGTTGAAGTGTAGAAAAATATCTTGCGAAGATATTATGAACAAATAATTTGAGAAAAATTATAAAGGCCTAAGGGTTTTTTGTGGATGTCATTTGATAGTTAAATAACCGACTATCAATATTTGCCAATGCGCTGATCGTTTCGAATAGACCGGGATGAGGATTAATTTCCCGAAAATCACTTCGATCCGGTTTGAATGTTTTCGTGAGAAAGACAAGAGTTGGGAGTCGAAGATGGAGTAGTGAAGTGCAAGGGCTAATCGCTACTAATCCTGAGGATGATTCCAAAATGGATGTAGTACGAGTAGTTCCTTCGGTTCCGTTCGAAACCGTATTGGACTTGTATGGACGAATGTTATCATAACATCGTCAGGAGGATGATGAGCATTTTAAGTGAATGTGTGCTAAAAAGGTAACGCATAGCCCCTAGCCTCATCAACCGGGGATGGCTAAAACAGGGGAGGTTCACATAAGGCTAAGTGGCTAGCAACCAACTAAGGTAAGGTCATCCCTATCTATATGTCCCTTTTTATTCGGCTGTGTGGGCGGTTGCTGATCCCAACTGGTTGGTGATCTTATTCAGACTATCCAGTAAGGGGTAGCTCCTGTCTTATGTTGCAGGGGATCAGGGTGGATCCCCGGTGCGGTGATCTACACCACGTACTGTGACGGACGGTACCCCAGTAGCCCTACCATTGTATGGAATTCAATCTCCAACAAGCCCATGTACGGTTTTGATTGAGCCCAACTATTGCTGAAACGTGAGAAGCAAGCATTTCAGCTAGATTCTATTTTACTTTCTATAGACACTATTATAATATCAGACGAATTCGATAAAAATGTTTTGGTTATCGTAAGGTAAAAACCCGGCGTGTTTATTTATGGCGTGGTCTTACGAGATACCTTTGATTTCAAAGGTATTTGAAAACCTTAATAATCCATTTGAGTGTGTTTTCTCACGCTGATTTTCTAAACTGACTCGGGTATTGTTTTATTGTAATGCTCAGGTCAGACCGAGTATTATAGAATACAGATTCTGGATGGACTGGTATAGAGCTCAGGAGACGAGCTGGATGGCGAGACGTATCACACGTACTTGATGTATATTCCACTTTGCAGTATAAGCTGTGCATTCAGTTGTGGGGACAAGTGGAAACTGTCCAGTATTTGGTTTTGTTGTATATACTCTAATGATGTAATGTATGAAAACAGATATAGTTCTTTTTGTATAAACATCGGTAATTTATCTATTATATATTATTCCGTTGCGTTTGTGAGATTATGATGTTGCTTGCTATTTTTTCTTCTACTTCTTTCTTATTTAACCCTAATGGTTCGGTTTTCCGGCATTCGATTGTTCAGCATTTGATACAGTGGACGTATTTATGTCGATTTCTCGAGCGTCGAAAAATTGGGTCGGTACAACTTTGGTAAAATCATAACAAATTTTCCTATATATTTGATAATGCTAGTGCTATAAATTTATCAAAAAATCCTATTAATAAAACACATTGATATTCATCACCATTTCTTAAGCGATAATGTAGACAAGTGAATTATATCACTTGAATTTGTAAAACCCGAAAATCAAATTGTGGGTATTTTACCAAATCACTAGGCGAACTAACTTTTATTAAATTAAGACAAGATCTAGGAATATGTTCTTACAATGAATTGGTAAACTAAGATAAAAAAAATTATTTAACTCATATAAATTGCACAAAATGATTTTGTGAATAATTTTATCCTCATAAAGACTTACTAACTTCTGTTAAAATTATATGGTTAAATTTTTTTCCTAACAAATAAACTTCTATATATGGTAAAACAACTTTTATATAAATCAATTTTTCTGCAAACAAAATACATATTTTGCCAAGCTTTATTTGTAAACTATTTCTATTCAAAATGTCTATCGATCATGTATCCTCTTATTCGACTATCGACTTTAGCTTAGCTTCATCGAATATCACCTACGTGTTACCAACTAAATCCACACCTCCATCAATTCGATCAACCTCTCTAAACATTATTGCATCGCCTACATATCACACTTGCTTTTCTCCTAAGGAGAAGAAAGCCAAATGGTCAATTGACCATGAATCAACATCTCACAACAAAGTTGATGAAATATATCATTATCAACAAGAAATGATTGGAGTTCAATGAGAAATGTATTATGAATAATGACGTCAAGGATCTCATCTTAACTTTCTCGAAAAATGCATTCTAGCAATTTATGGATATTCACCAAAAAAAAATTGCATACACCACAAATATCCTCCTTCAAAGAAACTCCTGTCAAAGCTTATAGCATTACTCCAAGAAATTTATGCAAGCCAAGACCATTAAACCAAGACTGGATTAATACTTCAGCTCGTCCAAGGTTATCTCCACTAGAGCTTTTAGCTGAAGAAATAAAGTTTGAGCCAAATTCATGGGATTTGCAACAAATTAGAAAATAAGACCCTCTAGCAAAAACTAAGCTATAATAGCTTTTCATCTAAAATATTTACTCCATATTGTAATTATTATATATATATATATATATATATTATTGTACGAAATTTTTCAATACAAGTTAAACATTTTTAATTTCAAAGCAAATATATTCTACACAGACACGCATAGATATCTTTGGACAAAATAAGGGACGTTTATCAGCAGTTCTAGGAAAATATTTCACGAAAGCACAGACATCTGTAAAAATCCTACAGACGTCTGTGACTGGTTTTGTGAAAAAAATTCCTAAAACCACAGATGTTTGTGATACCCCCATAGACATTTGTCATCAGCCTTGGGTTTAATTTGTTGTAGCCTGTATATTCATTTTTTTTTACCCCATTTCAACTTCTTACCAAACTATCTTCCAGTCTACACTAAAACCTTAGTTTCTAAAGCTCAAGTTGCTCAAAAATGGCTCCCAAGGCAAAGGCTTCTGTTAACAAAAGATCGAAGAAAGGTCAATCCATATATTCTCAAACCCCCCAATCACCAATGCCCACATTCAAGAATGACTTTGAAATAGCACGATTGTTAAAAAGAGATTTGAAGAGCTTAAACAAAAAAATCTTTATTTTGGCTCATTCTGCAGATTATGCATGTTTGGCGAATATGGAACTCAAGAACTCATCATCACCTCCGGCTGCCGAGATTTGATCAATTTTGACGAAAACGAGGTATAAACTGATCAATTGGCAAATTTATTTTTATGCCAACTTAAGTATTAACGATATCTGAATGCCTGAGAAAGATTACAGTAGGTTATGGACAAGTGTTTATGGTTGCATTCTGAAAATAAGCGTAAACACAATTGGTCGTATATTAAATCATTCCTCGCCCAGACTCGATTTAGAAGAAATTCCCGACCAAAGAAATTTGCCATGTGATGAAATAACACATCAAATTTGGAAAGATAGAATGCTACAGTGGAAATATATTTACTTACATCCAAAGGCTCGATTATTAAATCATATGATAATCAATACAATAATTCCCTGCTTTGGAATTCATGAACAAATATATGAAAAACGATCACAAAGCCCTCTATGCTATATTTGGAGGGATACAAGTAAATTGGGTAAAGTTTTTTCATAATGAAATAAAAGGCTTTTGGTCACATCACCGACACACAATTATATATGCACCATGTATTATGCGTCTCTTACATGGTCTCGAGGTATCTTCTTATATTTCTCGTTTCGAAGAAATCCCGGTCAAGGAGAGCGGTATAAGATTTTTATCTTTAATGCACCTTTCCCAACGACCACCTCCAATTGTCTCGCTGGCACAATGGACCATACAACAGCAATAGCAAATGTATTCGGGTCCTCAATATCCTCCTGCTCCTCAACAAACTCATTCACTTCGTCCTTCACAGTAACCTGCCTCCTCTAGTCATATTACCAAATACTATTCTGATTTGGAGATTCAAGAAGCTTGCATTGAACCAATGAAAAACGAATCGATGTGTAATTTAACACTTAAAAATAAAAAGTTAATCACGGTCAACTAGCGAGCTTTGAGCACTAAAATGACTGGTTTGGAATGATCTTTTTCAACATGAACGACTAAGATGAAAAAAACTTTGGAAAAGGTCGTCTCCACTTTGGGAAAAGTGATGAGAAAAGTATGTAGCAGATCATCCTTTTGATCATCATCTTCTCCATCACCTACACCGCCTCCTCGAAATCAAACACCAATTTACCATATTCATACTTCTCATGAAGGAACTTCTTAAGACAAAGGGAAGACTATTGAGAAAGAACAATCTGAAGATAAGGAAGAAGATAGTGATGATATGTCCTTGTCCGACCATCACCAATTTCAGCATCAACCTTACATAGCTTTCCAAGGGCTATCCATTCAAGAAAATGAAGAGTATAACAACCAAACTAATTGTCTAGCATCATACGAGTAAGATCCTTCAGCATATTGGGAGTACTATGAAAATTATGGCAGATTTCCCTATTCTTCAAACCAGTATCACTAGCTTATTGTATTTTCTCTTCTTCTTCTTTCTGAAAACTATACTATTTAACCTTTATTTCGTTTGTATGTCTCTTGTCTTGTTTGTTCTCCATAATTTACCTTTTGTTCTATTTTTTGACATGTCTATGGTTATATAACTAGTTTATGTGTACATAATTTCGTTTCTTTTGTTCTGATAATGACAAAGAGGGAGAAATATATGCATATCCATAGGGGAGACAAAATTAAGGGCAAGTTATATTTATCATAACTAACGATTGTATAGCTGTCGTCAATCAAAAAGGAGGAGAATGTTAGAATCTCTATTTTATGGTTTCAATTACAACAATTATAGGTATATACTGCAAAAAATCATCATGCTCATAGATATTGGGACTTGAAGACAAACAATGACTTATGGACCAAGATTTGGTTAGTAAGGTGGTACTAGTGTATTAAGAGTCTTAGATAAACATCGTAAGGTCTCTTTGAGTATATACACGCACACACGAATTCATATACATAAAATTAGCACTCAAGACATACAACATTGGCATTGGAAACTATGATAACCAAATAAGGCCATCTACATATGTTTGTGAATAATTTCGGGAAATTACTCCCTGAAGTCACAAATGTCTATGGAAAATCCACAGATGTCTGTCCTCTGGAAACTACTCTGATTTAAAAGGATGCCTCATTTCATATTGAATAATAAGATCTCTTCTTACATGGTTGCAGCCATTAGGACAAATAGAGTTTGTTTAACAATAATAACTCCTCATATGCATCTACTCAAACCTATATAAACATTTCAAAGATTGGGAATCGGAATTAATTTTATTATTCTATTCTTTTGATTTCTTATTAACTAGTTCCTACAAATCAAAGATTCACATTCAGTGGCTTACATAATCTTAATCTATCATAATCAAAATACAATTTTGATTAATCTACTTCCTATAAATCAAAGTATTCACATTCACATACTCAAAGAAGATCATAGGAAGATTTGTGTTATCGATCAAAATCTGTGTTATTCACAACACATGATTGTTAGAGAATTTCTTTTGTATTAGCATATTCCTTCGGATGAAGTGAGGGTTATTTGGTCAAAGCAAATACCGAAGGGGAGCTTCAAGACTGGACGTAGGATGGGAGGTCCGAACCAGTATAAAATATATGGTGTGCTCGCTTTTAGTATCTTTCTTATTTATACTCTGTTAATTTACTCTACTTAGTATAATTATCAATACATACTTTTACATTAGTATATAAGTTGCAATATATAAGATCCTACACATTTTCAATTTCAAGTATCCAAAGGTCGCTGATGAAAAAAAGGAGGAGCTCCATATCATTATTGTCTACTTGTATGGTTTTGCATTGAAGCATATCCTGAGCGGCCTTGTATGCAGGCCTTTGGTGTGCTTTTGACCCCTTGCACTACTTCCTACGTTGCCCCTAATATGTGATATGTGGTCCTGTGCTTGTAGGTGTTGACAAAGTATGGGCTTTGGAGATGCGGTCTGCTTAGTTCAGCTTGTATTGCCTCCTATACTTAGGCATAGTATTTCTGTTCTGTTTTGATCTTATGTATTATCATTATGGCATGTCCCTATTTTCTTATGAGTGCAATACCTATCTTCTATCACACTTCCTTTATTGCAAGGTTTGGGTCGTGTTAAGTACTGCGGCTTCAAGATGGCTCCCTATTTAATAGGAGTTTAATTGATTCAATTCCTTTTCCTTTAAATCCGATCTTCTCAACATGAAGGCAGCATTCCTGGCCTTATACCATGCTGCATTTTCGTTTAATGTAGCTAGGGGTAAGAATGGGTGTAACACTTACCACCTAAATCCACGACGACTATAGGTCGTGTTAGACTTATCGTCTTAAGCACCCGGTCTGTATATCTGCTAGTTATGTCTAAACTTCCTTTCCTTTCAATGGTAGAAAAAGTTGTTTTGGGTATTCTTGCATTTAATCCTCTTGCACATGTGTTATTCCGTTATTGGTCTATTTTCAAACTATTTTTCAATTAGGCTTTTAATTTTTATAGGTTGATCCTTCTCGATCTTTGTACTCATTATTTCAACAATCGATTAGAGTCCCATAAAAATTCTTTATTACTTTGATCATGCAACCATTATCTAAAGTATGGTATGTATATTTTTTTTCATCTTCCCTTAGTTTCCTTCTTATCCTCGATTTTTGTTTTACCGTTCTTTGAACCACTTTTAAAATTTTGAAATAGATTCCTCTTCGTCTTCCTCTGCACTTCTTCCCTCTAGAATCACTCGGTTAGAAGATGCCACTAGCATCCTCGGGCAATTTGCATTTTCTAATTATGAAGCTAGGGTTCCTGAACCTCATGAACATGTTAACACACTGCCAACCGAGTTCATCTCCATTACTCCAGAATGCATCTGATGTGGTTTTTATCTTCCCAAGCACTCGATTATTCATCAATGGCTTTCTTCCCTTGATACTGTTCCTATCTAACTTTCCCATCTTTCCTATATTCTTGCCCTTGTCACTTTCATTCTTTATGTTGAAAGTGGCTTTGGTCTCACCAGTGTGGAACTTCGGTTTCTCTTTGAAGGTAAGAAGAGCCCTTTAAAGGGGAATGATGGCTTCTTTTACATTCAGGCCAAGGAATCAGATTTTCTTGATGTTCCATGAAAAACTAAAAGTGGGTCAAGTTTAATTTCTCTATTTCAAACATTGATGAATTACCTTCTTCCTTTCATTGATACTCTATCCACACCATATCCTTTGAGCAAAATGAAAGATTATATGACTTGCATAAATGGCATATTTTAAGATTGGAGGCAAAGCAAAGGAAAAAAATAACTATTGTAATGGATCGAAACTGAAAGACCACAATTTACTACATCTTCATCACATGTTTTCTCATATCAGGATTAAGCCCTCTTCTTGTTCAACTGAATCCGAGGGTATACGTGGCTCATAGTAGATTTTTGGAAATTGTCGTCCTTGTGATTTTAGTCTTGATCTTTCATTTTCTTTGTAGGTACAATGAATGTTGAAAATCCTACTACGATCTGAAAGGCTTTGAAGAAAAGCCAAGCTTGGAAAAGACCTTATGAGGGATCTACCGGTTCCTCCCTTACTTTTAAAAGATTAACTATTACTCCCTTTGCCCCTACTTCAAACGTTTCGCCTCTTCCTGTTAAGGTCATTCCTCATCCTCCTAGTTCTACCTCAACTGCACCGATCGCTTCTTCTTTGCAAAATGATTCTTCCTCTAGTGAAGGCTACTTGCCTTTCCTCGAAGGGGCTATATCTGCTTTCATATAGAGAGTTGGGGGAAATGCAGAGTGAACTTTGCCACAAGTTTTCTGATATTCGCCAGCTTCCTTCCTTCCCATCCTAGCTTCTGAGATATATCCTTTTGAATTTCTATCAAAACTGGGGGAACTCTGGTCTTATGTGAGCGATCTTCTTTCTCTCCTTATCTTCTTTTAGTTACTTGTATGCCACTTATATCTTTTAAACTGTACTTCTTAATTCTTGCGATCTTGATGGCGAAGGCACTTGAAAAGGAGAGTGCACAGGCCTCGCTTTTTGATTAGGTGGTTAAACTTGAGGCTGACCTTACCTCTTTCAATATTGAGAAGGCTACACTAGATTTTGCTAATGTCAAGGCTGAAGAAGATGCTAGGATGTTCCAAGAGAGGGATAAGTAGGAAGCCAAGCTTATAGCGAATGTTTGGGGTTCGAAAGAGCCGTGAATCGAGGGAAAAAGATGAGGTGTTGGGCCAAGGTGGGAAAAGATTTAGAAGTAGTGGCAGAGAAACTGACATAATCAAAAAAGAAGTTTAATAATTTCACTTATGATGTGACTTATGGTCTTTATGCTTCGACTAGATGCAACTTTAGGAGAGAGTTTAAGCTTAACTTCTTGGGGATGAGTCTCTAGTTAATTCGGTCTATGAGCATTACCAAGATAGGTGAGATAGTGAAATGGTTGCGGTGCAAGATGCTGCTTCTAGCCATTCTAAGCACTACACTGAGAGGGAGGTGGTAGAGGTTGACTAGGGAGACCTGTAATCTGAGGAAAAAGGAAAGGCAACTGCACGCAAGGTTAATTCGAATTCCTCAATAGATGTTTGATTTCAGGTTTCTTTTTTTCCTTTTATATGAAGATTTTGAAATCTATTTTTGTGCGTGTAATGAAACTCAATTTTTGTTTTGTTATCTTACGAGTGAACGCGTTTTCCTTATTTTTTTTGTTCATACTTCTAAAGGTAAAGTGTTTAAAAAAACTATTAAGGGAAAGCGAGGCTAGGCTCGAGAAACACACCTTAGAATGCCTTGATTTAAGCATTACGGCTATATGCAGGCACGAAAAAGAGTAAAAAGAGTCTTTGCAAAGCTTAAGGATAAAACTCAAGGATTATTATCCAGTATAGATCAGGTAGTTTAAGAGAAGGAGGCCCCTAGTGATTTCGTGCTGGGCGATGGCGATACATGCTGGAAAATGGTTCGTTCGCATCCGACAGCCCACACTTAGAGTAGTTTAGGCTTAGGCTTAAAACCATAAATAATGGTCGAGTTTTCCATACCCTTGTTTTTTTACGCATGATCTTTAAATACATTTGACAAGTAGAGATAATGTAACTGATGATGAATTTTTAATGTTAAAACTTTATCTATTGTGTTTTGATCATGTAACCAAGTTATATTTTATTATTGATTAAATTGGCTCTCATAAAGCTTTTCTCAACACTAATGAAACCTATCATCAGGATGCTTCTGGCTCCCATGTCGTTCCTAACCTTAAGGGTTCTGATGCAATTGAGGCAGAGGATGCTCCAGAAGATGAGGTCGCTCATCGTAAAGACAAGTAATGAGAGACTCAAGAAAGAGTTGAAGTTTACTCATGAGGAGCCCAAAAAAGCTAAAGACTCGCTAGAGCTCCAGTATGATTGCAATAGAAAACTACGTGCGTGGTTGAGTTATACTACATCAGAGTTGGAAGAGATAAAGCAGACCTTAGAGGAGGGTGAAGAACTCTATGGTACTGTCTATAGAAGTGAGATTGCACAAAAAAGAAACAGGTGGAGGAGATGTCCGTAGAAGTTGCTGGACTGCTTAGTGAGAAAGTGGCTGCTGAATATGGAAGGATGATTACAGTGTCCTACGGAGACATTGTTCCTACCCTTCCTATGGGTTCTGGGCCTTCTTATTGTTGTAATGATGAATGGACAATTGAAGCCCATGGGTTGTTTGGTGACTTTGCAAGTCAAACCATAAAAACTAGATCTCAGCTAATTGAAACTCTAAATGATACAAGGAGGAAAGTTGTGTTAAAGATATGCGAGCTTAAGGATTCACTACAAGTTTCTTGGAGCCTCTTACTTAGGAAAGCTTAAGCAAGAGGGGATAAAAAGTAAGAGAGCGGAGGCTTTGCTACAACGATCTAAAGATGTCCTAGAGTTCTTCTACCTCGTGTTAGACCAGAATTTTCTAAATAATGTTGAGGACTACGAGGTGACAGCTGAACAATCCACTGACCACTGGGCAGGAGCATGCTATGACCCTCGTAGGACCTTTCCTGCTGGCACCGCCCCACCTTTTCCTAATGTCGTTTAGACAGTATTTCAGTGGTTAATTGCTAAATCCTTAGGATAAGGAATGTTTAATTGAATGTGTCAATACTTGACATTATTTTGAATTTTGTATAATGAATAACATTTCTCTACAAAATTTTGAGCTTTTAGTGTTCTTACCTAGTTTATTTATGTAATTATTTAATCCTAATATGCATTAACTTATTTGACCTTTTTTGGCTGGCTCCTCGTGATCAGGGTTTGGAGGTAGCGGCCCTTAAAGGGAAACTAGATTTGCGCTAACCAGAGTAGTGGAATCAAAGGACTTATTAAATAATGTCGAGAGCATATATAGGGCAATATATAGAGATGAGATCAAAAATTCAAGGCAATGGATTATGGAGATGGACGAAGAGATTGTGTGACATATGAGCGTTGAAGATGATCCTATGACGACTTCAGCTATATATGCCTCAAGCCGGATGTAATTCCCTTGCCCCCTTTCGAGGCCGAGCTGGATGAGGTTCTCAAGTGGAAGAATGAGGTAAAAAGTTATTATGAGGCTAAGATGAAAGAGTTGGAGGATTACTATACGAGAGAGCTGGGATGCCACAAAACCATGTCACTCTCTATCTTTTCGATGCAGAGAGGCTCTTCTCCTCCTACTTAAGAAATACCCAAAAAGACAAGGTCCAACTCTTAAATGAGACTAAATGAATTAAGCATGTGGCCATGGAGCATGTGAATTCTCTTGAGAACAACATATTCGACTTGGAATGTGAGGCCCGATTAGATTCTATTGTAGTTTCCCAAGGTGGAATGGATAGGGCATCTCTATTAGAAGAGCTTCATATAGAGAAGGTAAAGAAGATAGCAGCAGAAATTGGTCGGTAATGTGCCACTGATGTTCTTAGACATTTCTGGCCTGACTTGATTTGTCCTTCGCGCACAACCATGCCAACTATAAGTACAGTTCTTGAGATTACAAGAACATCTTGGTTGGCACCAATTATGATCCCCATATTACTTGCCGCAGTTCTGCTCATGATAGTGCTACTCATGCCTTATCATTGGTTGTTGTATCGAGCTGGATGATTAGTCTCCTTCTCTTCAACTGATAGGCGATTTCTCTCATCCTTTAGCATCACATTCCCGTAGGTCACATCGACGTGGAGTGGTCATAACTAGCTCATCTTCTAACTTTGAATCGGATTCGTAATACAGCTTTTATAATGAGGTGACACTTCATAATGTGACCCATGCTGTGATTCTAAATTTTGTACAGATTTTTAAAATGGACAATTTCATTTTGGTAAACATGTAAGGAGCTAACTAAGTATTGATAACTCAGTTTTTTGATATAGATCTGGCAAGCTTTGAGTAGTGTTTGGGTCTATACCTGATTAATAACTTGTCGTACATTTCGTGTATTATGCTTTCTTGCCATGTTTAGAATAAGCCCCTAAGGTAGCTTATTCCCCTTGTCTTGACTTTTAGGCCACGGTCTTTATCTGCACATTTGATGTGACCTGACCCCTTGTCTGGGGTATAGTGTCATGCACGGGTTTTGACCGTATGCTTGGTATGACATGCCCCATTGTTTGGGGTGTAGTGTCATACATACGCTTGGTTATATCCTTATCTAGTGCCACCATTCTCATCTCTGAGATTGCCATTGACGCTCGTATGTTGCATTGCAATTGTAGAACAACGGCGGTAAGCTATAAAAAAATTGTTTGTGTGTTTGGCATAGTCTTCCCCGTTGTTTGGGGGAGGACTAAGAGAAGATTTGACAGTGA
Source organism: Allium cepa (assembly GCA_030765085.1). Lineage (NCBI taxonomy): Eukaryota > Viridiplantae > Streptophyta > Magnoliopsida > Asparagales > Amaryllidaceae > Allium > Allium cepa. The sequence goes on from CM060932.1 coordinate 270,377,502, forward strand.
AGTCAGGCTACTACAACCTTTGCATGCACATGATTTTTTTGTACTGGTTTTGGCTATCTAAGTTCATACATTCAGTATGCTATGTCAGCAGTACTAACATAGAAGGGTTTTTATACTGGTTCGGATCGTCTAGTATCCCTACAACTAGTTAGGCTGAGAAGTCGAGTTGCATTGTTTGCAGCTCCATTTTGATAATTGGTTCGGGCAGTCTAATATCACTACATCCACTACAGTAATTTGGTTGAAGAGCCGGATTACGTTGATGCAAATTTGTTTGAAGAGCCGGATTACGTTGATGCAATTCCATGTTTTTAAGTCCAGTTTCACCATTTTCATTGTTGAGAATGTCATTCTCGTCTATTAACCTTGCGTGTCCGTGGCTATTGGTGGTTAAATGTGGATGTGTGTGTTAATCATAACAAAGAGAGATAATATAGATATTTTTATACTGGTCTGGGATTTCTAATATCACTACGTCCAGGTTAATACATTCATATATATTATTATTATTATACAATGCTTATTATGTAAGTAGTACGAGCTGCTTTGGGCGAGGTCTGGTTTCCTTGGTGCGGCTCCTAAACTTGGTTTTCCTTCTGGTTCTAATATCTTGCATTCTTGGGATTCTTCAAACCAATGTGCACCTTAACCACTTCTCTCAGCTACTTCATTTAGAAGGGGATTGGTGCTAAAGGCGCAACAATCAATTTTCCTGGTCTTCGAGCAGGATCCGCGATAAGGTGGGATTACCAAGGAAGAAGAGGCAGAGATTAAAAGAAGTGAGATATTAGAATTGGCCTAGGTACCCACTGATGTCGTGATTAATCCTTCCTCATGGTAATGTTATCTTAAGGACACATGAGATTACTTGGATCGTCTAGCCTCCACTGCTTGTTTACTTTCTCACTTCTTGCTAACAGGCAAACTCATATCTGAAGATACCATGGGCATTTCTCTACTAGGAAAAGCAGCGTCGCCACCACAAAGGTAGATTGAGTTAGTCTATCAAGTAGCAGTGTGTAAGTGATAGGTGACCTAACGATGACTCGTGGGCTAACCTCACCATTCTTATTTATGAGAGCGTCGTTGTAAACCACCTACCGCATTGTCGGCGTAATCAGTGAGCGATGGCAATAGGATGTGAATGGATGAGGTACTGTCAATCGAGCAGTAGTAGCTTGGGCCACCATTCTATCTAACCCCTTCAACCATTGATCTGCCTGTTTTAATAGGTCCAGAAAGTAGTAAGGCTGGGATTAACCTGATTTATGGTTTGTAGCAGAGTATTGATAGGTTTGTTAGGAATAGAAGATTAGGATTGGGGAGTAACAGGTTTGTTGAAGATCGAAAAAGGGAACGAGGGTTCAGGGCCCTCCTTCTAGCATCAAAAATGTTAGTGAAGTTTTTCGACACCACAACAATCAACTTGATCGTGAAGCAATCCGGGCAATGATTACTCAAAGAATTTGAATCAACAGATTTAGCTTATGTCAAATCTTCCTTTAGGAAGTGACTGTCTCGCCAAATGCTTACATAGTTTTATAGCCGCACTTTAACTATTTATTAGAATGTCAAAATAGTTTTGCAGAAGGAAATTCAATTTATAATCTAATGCAGTACATGTAAGCAATAAAGTGTGAAAAATAAGGACGTAGAAATTTTTACGTGATTTGGATTATTATTTATCCAACATCCATGAAATAATGTGGTATATACTTTTTTGATACAAACGATTACAATTTCCTAGAAGCATACAACATCTCTCAATTTTTATGATTATCTTTTAGATTCTAAAGAAAAAATCCTCTCTTCTACGCCTTTTAGTGCCTTCATTCGTAGTGTGGAAAAGTGCATTGCTGGTTGCGACAATTTCCCTTCGTCCTCTGCTTCATTCTACACCTTTAGATCTTACAACCTGTCATTCATCTACAATGCCTGTTTATTGTATCTAGATTGGTGACATGCCTTGGCAGAAAATCACGGCATTGGCGGCAGTCTAGGAAACTGAAGTGGGATGCCTGAAAATTTAGATGGGAAGCTCGAGTATGTGCGAGTCGGTCGCTTCTATCCTAAAGAGGCAGATGTCTTAAGAAGAATGCTGGGGGTCTCCTTGAGGCTTTGTGATGTTGTTGATGTATGCGAGGAGGTGCGCTGATGACTATTTCCTGATGATTAGGTCATATTGTTATGTTGACATCTCTGTTATCTTTGCTTAATTTGTTATCATATTTGGTGGAAATGGAGTTGCGTTTCCCTGTTTCACTCCGAGAATTGATTTGACATCTGCTTGGAATGTATTCAGGGTTAGTCATCTGAGCTGGTTTCGATTTGCCCTCATTGTAAATATGCTTGGGTCGCTGATGAGAAAAAGGAGGAGCTTTGTATCTTCATCGTCTACCTGTAAGTATGATTCTATGTTGAAGCATATCATAAGTGGCCCTACATGTAGCCCTTTGGTGTGCTTTTGTCCCTTACAGTACTGCCAAGGTTGCCTCGGTATGTGCTGTGTAAACTGTTCTTGTGGGTGTTGAAAAAGTATGTGCTTTGGAGATGCGGTCAACTTATTTTGGCATGTATTGCCTCCTATACTTTATCCCAATATTCTTATTCTGTCTTGATCTTATGTATTGTCATTATGGCATACCCTTGTTTTCTTATATGCGGTGCCTGTCTTCTGCCACAACTTCCTTGATTGTAGGGTTCAAATTGGGTAAGTACCGCAACTTCAAGATGGCTCCTTATGCAATAGAAGTTTGATTGATTCAATTCCTTTTTCTTTACATATGATCTTCTTAATGTGAGAGCAGCCTTCTTGGCCTTGTGCCCTGTCTCGTTTTCCTTTAATGCAACTCCTGGTAAGAACGGGTGTAATAATAGTCTAATTCATTTAAAATGTATTTTCGGTTAAAAAAAAATTAAATTTATAAACAAAGTTTTATTTATTTTCAATTTATATTATATAATATAATATATGTATCGTACACACAAAGCTATGTTCGTGCACATGCAACATGAAGGTGTATATGGTTTGACATGCCCGTATATAGATGTTGGGATTTATATCGCAACTGACATGGTAACCCCTTGGTACATATGTATGTTGGCAATATATGGACACACACTCTTTATAAAGTAATTATAAATTTAATACAAAGAATTTATAAATTTCAAATTCGATTATTAGATTCAAAATTTAGAATTTAGAACTAGATCTAGATCTACAAAATGAAATATATAGTATTTTCAATCAAACTAAAATATTAATTTTGTGTAAATACATACATATATATATAATTCGAAAATCGTTTTTTTAAATATATATGTACATATGTATGTACTATATATATACATGCATTAAATAATATTTATAAATACTATATATATGTATGTATAATGTATACTTATAAATTTATGTAGTGTAAATTAAACTATTTATAAAAATATGTGTTTTTCAGCCAAAAAACCTCTCTCTTTTACTTTGTTTTTACCAAAAAGTGAATTATTATTTTTATTTGATTTCCGTAAGGAAATTTAAAAAAATTATTTTTTTCAGAAAAATATGTGTATGTATTATGTTAAATATTTTTATAAACTTATTTTATATAATTACAATGTATATATTTAGTTATAACATTTAATTTAAATAAAATAATATATTGTATTCGAATAAAAAATATTATATATACATATAAAAAATTGTTTATGTTTTTGAAACTTAATTGTATAAACGTATATATATTAGTGTAAAACATGTTTGACTTAACCGTGTTTATTTTAAATCGTTTTTCTTTAAATCATCTATTATTATTATTTTCGAAAAAAATAATTTTTTATAGTCGTAAGCAATATGTATGATTATTCTTATGCCATTTTTTTATATATACACGTATATTCAATCCATCTAATGAAGATATCACATTATTATACAGATTCATGATATTAACTGCTATCTAAACACATACATCACATAATGAACATTGTTACTTAATACATCGTTATAAAAGGAGAATTTTATCTTTTACCAAATGCCCAAATAGTACACCTTGAAACTTAGAATCAAAGCCTTTGAAAAGATTTTATACTAGACTGAATGCGGCTACCCCTGGCGTATGAATCTTATTTTATTTATGTTTTAAGCTTGAAAATTTTAAGGAGAAGGGAGGGGGCGTTGCCGACCATGCCTACAGCAAATGAAGGAAGAGAGTAAAAAAAAAAATGAGGGTTAGAGGTGAATATATAGTGGAGATCTAAGGAGAAAAAAGAGGATCTTGATACACTTTTCTTTTTTAGCCATTCATCTTTTTGAATACAAATTTTAAGCCCTCCTTAGGTATCATATAGCTGGCCTCCCCTTGCCATAATAGCCGCACTCAATAGTTCCCATCATGGGCCTCAAAATCATTTCACGTTCGATCAATAAATAACATATTTAAATCCAATTTAAATGTGCATTGATATCATATATCGATTTGTATATTTAAAACTGTTATATACACACTTCTAATGTTGATAAAAAATATCAAATAAAATTTTATATTTAATATTTCATAAATATTATTTAATTTAATTAATTAATATCAGTTATAGTTTAATTAAATCGGGTGGTAACAGGAGTATTCAATGTGTCGGTTATGTGACTTTTAGGTGTAAATTTGGCCAGTGTTATTATTAAACAATTTGAATATTAAAGTTCACACGTCACTAAATAGATGGTGTGACATTATGACCAAATTTATCGCTTACTTGACCTTGGTAAAATCCAATTTTGCTTTATTCAAGTGTTACCTGGTTGTGATAATTATTAATACCAACTCTCTTCGTCAAAACTATAGCACTTTGGACTTATGGAATTTGGTAATGGTCGAAATTCCAATATCATCCATATCCTACTCTATACTCCAAATACAAAGTCCTTGGTTCAATAATAATTATAATTATTAATGAAATGCTCTAGCCAACAACTTCGACTTTGTGTTGGCTTCAGTTGACCATGATACTAACCTTATAACTAAGGAGACGAATCCTAACTTGAATAGTGTTTCCTTTCTCATGCTTGCACTCGACCAAATTATAGTCATTCGATGGACGTCGTGCCATGATTTAACTATAACCAAAGCGAAGCTTCCATATTAAAGATCAATGGTATTCTTAGGTTAAGAGAACTACATAATTTTGGTACATTGATATTCTTTATTTGATCGTAGTTATATCAACCAATGAAAAACTATTAAGTGTGTCGTTCCATAGTTGCCAATAATTATCTATTGGTGCCTCTTGCAGATCGTCAAACATTTAGAGAGCATTGCATACTCTATTATTTAAGATGCATTGATATCCAATCTCGATACATCTTAATAATGAATATCTAAATTGGTATGTTTAGTTTCATTGTAATAAATTATTCACAGTTACAACACTTTGTAAATACGATCACAAAACATACCATTTATGGATTTTTATTTAAATAAACTTTTAATTAAATTAATTAATCAATATAACATATTATATCAAGTATGTAATAGAAAGACAATACCTTTTATTTTGAACAAGATTGGATATTGAGTTAGATATATGTAACAAATTACATAATTGCCCTTAGGCATACCCCTACTGTATCAAAAACAATGATTAATATTCTTAATACTTGGAATCATCTCTTAGCTCATTTATAAATTTATGCATTTGTATATATACATTGATTTTATTATGGCATTATTTAAGGCATTGCACTTAGCTTTTTAATTGAATCAGCCATAATTTTTCGTAGAAAAGAGCATTTCCGACGTAAACCTTCTTGATTGAGGTTTAAAGATGAATTTAATATTGACATATTATACTCGATAGCACTACATCGATAGCACATATGCAGTTAGAGTCTGAACACTCTTTTTTAAAGAGTTTGTTTTTTCTATAAACAATTCTGTAGTTTTTTTAAATACTCGAGAACACTCTAAACGACATTTAATGATCTTAATTCGAATTTGATATTTGCTTGGCGTCCATAATAAAATTATGGTATTATAGATAATACAACATGTGTGATAATTCCTACAGTCGATACATAAGGAATCCATCTTACATGTTTCGTATTAAACATTTTATTATGATGTCTTTTGATAGAGTTAAGAGTATGCGTTAGGATATGGTTTATTACATATATCTATCTCGGTTACCCATTTTGTTCAAAATAAAAGGTATTTTCTTCTTATAATATACTTGATATAATGTGTGATATTAATTAATCAATTTAATCAAAAGTATATTTAACAGAGAATCCATAAGTGATATATTTTGTGATAGTAGTTATAAAGTGTTGTAACCATGAGTAATCTAACACAATAAATATAAGTATACTGTTATAAATGATCCTAGTCAAGATACATCGAGATTGGATATCGATGTATCCATTAAGACTAGAGTACGAAACGTTCTCTAAATGTTGGACAATGTATTACTCAAGACTACTAGAGGCACCAAGAGGTTACTTACTAATAGTTATTGGATAATTATGGAACGACACAATCGATGGTTTTCTTTGGTTAATATAACTAAGATCGAATGGAAAATATTGATATGACTGACATACACAATTCTCTCGACTTAAGAATGCTATGAATCGTCAATATGAAAGCTCCGCTTTGATAATAGTAAATCATGGCATGGAGTCCATCGAGTGACTATAGTTGGGTCGAGTGAAAGTATTGGAAGTGAAGGACTGCTTAAGAGAGGATTCATCTCCTCGCTTATATGGGGTTAGTATCATGGTCAACTCAAGTCAACTCAAAGTCAAAGTCTTTATCTAGAGCATTTAGATTAATAATAATTGTTATTATTGAATCAAGGAATTTGTGTTTGGACAATAGAGTTAAATATGGATGAAATTGAAATTTTGACCATTACAAAATTCCATAGGCCCAAAGTTATATAGTTTGCTGAAGAGAATTGGTGTAAAAAATGTCACAACCAGGTAATGCTTAATAAAGTAAAATTGGATTTTACCAAATCAAAGTAGGCGACTAAACTGTCACGCACACTTGCTAAGTGACATGTGAACGTTAACATTCAAATAGTTCGATGTTAATCGCTACCAAATTTACACTTGACGAGTCACACAACTGAAATGATGAATTCCCTTTAGACCAAACAATAACTAGTTTATAATTGTTATAAATTAATTAAATAAATTAATATTTATGAAATATTACTTATAAAATTTTGAGTATGAATTGAGGAATAATTTAGCACCCCTTACCTTTATACACATACTCTCAAGGGTATTATATAATAATACTGTCAGATAATGCGAAGAGTGAGGCGATATAGGGTACATACAAGAATTTCCTTGGACTAATGCCGGTAGGCATTTAAGCATCTAAGAAATAACATATCTATATATACATAGTCTCAGTGCGAAGTAATAAACACATGTGTCTCCAGGATAGAACAATACATAATATATATATATAATAGGGAGAGCATAGAGTCAAAGTGCGGTGATACTATACAATAGGAAAGTATACATAAATCTAATATACAATAAAATACACTAGCACTAAAACATCCAATACATAAATCGAAATACAACTCAATAATATATAATGACTAGATAATATCATCCTAGTCTCCATCTATGCCCAACATCCACAAAATGGTCATCTTATCACAGAACCTAGAATGTCACGGATAGACCAGAGTATTATAAATAACACACAGGTTAGACTGTGTCTATAATGACAGGTGTAATTATAATACACAATGATAATGTGGAAAGTATAATGACTATGACATAACAGTATTTAAAATATCTTAAACCATATTTACAAGGAAACCATATAAAAAAGTGTCATCACCCATATGAAACAAATCAACAGGAATCAATAATACCATGTTCAATGGATGAATCATCCATACAATAAAACATCATCATAGGAAACGAAATCATCAACTGAATCGGGCTAACACAAAAATACCATAAAATGAATAAACACACATAATGGACATTCTCGAATCTTCCATAATCGAAGTAATAAAATAAGCTATCATTTAAATAGATAGATGACCATACATGACAAAGAAGGATAGGGTTGACCACACTCTAGAAAAACAGTCTCACGTATAATCTGATTTCATATATGCCTATCTGCCACACGCAAACCGAAACCCGATGGGAGACTAATGGTCGTCTGCCCACTCCATGAACAAGGGTCTACTAGTTGTATACTGTATACCTAGTTCTGTTTCTACAATCATAGTTACCTCGACAAAAATCATGATACTCATGTCCATCAATGGCTCATCAACACGTAGCCTCAATCATGACCCTTCTTTGCCCTTATAGATAACATACTGTCGGTCTAAGCGACACAAGGGGCTACAGGCACCTATCCATCTACTATGATGTGCATCCGATGTACGATGGTGTAGTGGATCTAAGGCATGACTCCATGATCAGGCCACTAGAATGGATACTGACCAATCTGGTTTACTCCTAAACCATGAAGGAGAGGTGGACAAAGGTAGACAGACACAAAGTGTATATATATATAATGGTCGTTACACGGCTCTACATATATGTCACCACGTGACTATCAAATACTCAATGCAATAGATATCACATACAACATACTCCCATATTGAGAGTCTTCCATGAGCAAAAAATAACCAAATAATATCATAATGGCATCATATACCACCGCGTGCAATTAGCCCATTTATTCAGTGCTCACACATCACACTCGTCGCCCTTCATTCTATATAACGATTCTAAGGAATAATCAAAAAAATGTTATCGAAAGTCTCATAGCATACAGTATCACTGATCCGTTTATTCAGATTTATCGTTAGACGGAATATATATCAATAAATTCAACCAGAAATGTCATCGCCGTATCATATTAAAAATATAACTCAAATATATACATATATATGTCAATGGTGAATTATTCACGATATCAAGGGTTAATACAAAAGAGATGGGGATTTAGAAACATAGGAATTTATATGAAATTCCAGTTTAATACAAAAATGTAATAATAATATTCAATAAGATCGTCCTTTAAAAAAAATTAAATAAAAAAATTCCTAATTAATTTTATATTCATAAACTAATAAATCTTTTAGAATATATGTGTATTAAATAATTTCACTTCATTTACTTAATACTAAAATAATGATTTAAACATTATAATTTGTTTTCAAATCATTATTTATATACATATAATATCTTTAATGTCACTTTATGGATTAATCATAATTTATAGAATCATTTTCTAATTTTCCATAAATAAAAAATTCTATACAAAAATGTACTTTTAATAAATTTAAATACTAATTTTTAAGTAAAACATTTCTCCATAAAATTGTATATTTACTTTATATAATTATTCACATTTATTTCCAATGAAAATACAATTAATTTATCATTAAAATATACATTTAAAAAAATAGGACAATACGGGACTGAAATCTAGGTAGGATGGCAAAAATGCACAAGCCTTACCACAAGGCTACACTTGATTTTGGAGTGAGCAGGTGACGAGTCGACTGAAACACTCAGTCGACTGAAGTCCTGAAGCATAGAATTATGATTATTTTTTATTGATTCAAATTCCACCATATCTCATGGTTATTTGAAATTGATCAAAATAAAAGCAACGTGTCTTTCTAGAGGAGTGTTTACACATGAAATTCATAAACATCCAATTCCATTATCAATCAATAATTTATCATATTCATGATATTAATATATAAACCCTTATTCAATATAATGTAACATTTCAAATCATCAAAATTCATCAAAATCCAAGAAATGCACATGTAGACTTCATAGATATAAAATTAACCATCAAGACATAAATATGCGAGTGATAAAGCACTCATCTTGGTTAAATGAAACTCCAAAGCTAAAGTAGCATTCCTTCTTCTTCAGTTCATCAAATAAGAAAACTCCATAGCTATAAACTTGATCAAAACTTCAACTTCTTCTTAGTAATCGGTGTAGTTTGGTGTTGAGAACATCGTACATTTATCTTAAAATTTATTTGATTTTATATGATTTATTTTGAATAAATGTAGAAGTGAATTTCATATATTTTGTTTCATGAAACTTGAGAAAGAAGGAGAATCAATAAAAGGTGAATTTTTTTGATATCATGGAGTAGGCTTACACCATAAAGCAATATGAAGAATAGTCTAGAAAATGAAAATTCTAGATACAGTTTCATATAGCATGTTTTGGGCTTTACACAAACTCAAGCCCATTCTAATTTCTTTTTTTCTTCTCTTATTTAAACCACTTTATAATCAATATAAAACACTATAAAATTTCAAGTAAAATTGATATTCACCTCACTAAGTGTTTAATCATCATTATATACCTTTTTTATAAAATTAATTTTCATAAATTCCTTCACTCGATTTAACAGAATCAAACTAATTAATAAACTTTTACTTATTAACCAAAACCAATTCAAATCTTTTCTTAATAATTATTACTAATATAAATATTCATTTCTTATTCGTACATAAGTTTATAAATATTATTTTCATGTTTTAACTAATTTTTAGTTTAAATCATTTCTTAATCAAATTTCAAATTCAATTATTAAATAATTTCCAAACCATACATATAAATAGAATATAACTTCTTTTCTTTTAAAATATATTTCTAACCACAATATGCTAATAATACCAAACTTTATAAGATGTATAATAGCCTTTACCATATCAAGATCATTTTAAATTCATAAGTTTACAAATAAATGCAAATCATTCTTAATAAATATTTCAAATCCATTTTAATTATTTAAATCACCATTTTTATATTTAATTAATTACTGCTCAACACCGGGTTGTTACAGGCTCCACCCTTTAAAAAAACTTGCATTCTCGCAATTTCCTATAGGAAAAAACTCTAACAAGCTAAAATAATTAGCTTTACTACATCTTCTTAGTTTAAATCTTTATACACAATTATCAAAATAATACAACTCATTTAAAACAACATCAATTGGTAAATTCCTCGATGGCCTCAAAATACAGTGACCTATTGGCTTGTGTCCAATGTTGTGTCTTGGGCTATGAGTTGAACAACTCATTTGGGATAATATCCATGAATTATAATCAAAATATAATTCAAGCATTAAAAATCCTAGAAAACTTCAAAGTAAACTCCATGATACGAAAATTTCCCCAAGTACACAGCACTTACAAACAATATATGTACGTATCAATATAAATTTATTTCATTACCTCAAAAAATAAATTCTTATGATACAAAGCCTCCTAATAAATTGTTAGGTATTTAAACCATTTTACCATTACTTACAATTCGCAAAATAACGACATAAAATAATTCATAAGACTATCTTCTTTAAAACTTTTCCTATACATACATACATACATACATATATATATATATATATATATATATATATATATATAACCCAAGTATTTATGGATATTAAAATTTTCAACCCTATAAAATCAATAGCTTTACAAATCAAATGTTCTATTTCAAATTCTAGAGTTAGTATATTTGCTTGAAATATTATCTTCTAGAGTTTGTTTGCTGACTTGCTGGTAAACCTAAGAAGATACACACACACACACACACACACACACACACATACATATATATATATATATATATATATATATATATATATACTATTAAATCACATTTATCGTATTATAACAATACACATACATTGCCATGTATATCAATTATAATATCAAGTACATACTAATACTAATATAAAAGTTTAGTTGGTAATCTTAGTAAACAATGAGTCAATGGTTTGCTGTAACTTGATTTCTGTGATAAAAATTATTTTATCTAAACTATTGATGATATTTAATAGTGTATCAATTTACCGACTTTTTTCAAAGATCAAAGGTACATATTATTCCATATGAAATTTAAGTATTAATAATAAAAACCATTTAATAGTATGAACAAAAATTGAACCGATGTTTCACTATAACTTGAATTTTATATATTAAATTAAGGTATTTACAGGAAATGTCATAAGAAAAATGGTAGAAAATTTCTCAATACATTATCACCTGTAAATGGGTTACCATAAGATTTGTTCAATATAATGTCAAAGTTAATGATCCAAAGGTCTATCTAAAAGTGACAACTTTATGCAACTCGGGTGTACCAATTGCAATACATGTTCTTATTTGCCTCAAACATATTTGCAATCACTGCAGCACTTTAAAAATTATCATGTACTTGTTCTCGCAACCGAATCATGATTATTACCGTGTACGCTTCGTCTGACTACTTCGTATGACCGAATACTTGCAACATAGGCATAACATTATTATAATGATTTCACAATGTATCAAATAAAGTTACTGTCTAAATACAAATTAGAACATTGTTTTGGGAAAAATAAAGTAACGTTTGACTGTTTTGACTAAAAAATAAGGAATTACGAAGAACCAATGGAGACATTAGACAAAGCGAGCATTCACCACTTGAAATATCTAGAATTTAGGCCATAATTTTATCTGCTTTGTCATACCATGCTTAAGTTCATCAGGTTTTGTAAAAACACTCCATAATTTTTCCTGTTTTAAGATAAAAATATTATACTGGTATGGGGCGACTTTTATTTCATGGGTAGAGAGAAAAATAACCAAATATGCTAACGAACTCTTCCCTGATTCTAACACAATCAACATCAAATATCATATATATATTTAAGACCATGGATATGTACTTTTCCTGGATTGATGCAGGATTGAAAATGTGTAAAAAACTATAAAGCGGGATCTTCTACAAACATAGCCTTTTAGATTTAAATTTTGGTAAACCGTCAAGATTAATAACTTCTACATTTCACATACAACCTACAAATAAATTACCTCTTTCACTTCATCCTCTGTAATTATCCCAACTTCAATTTTGTCCACCCTAGAACTAGGCTACTTTTGATCATAAAAACGCAATAAATTAATAAATAAAATGGTCATCACGCAAAGTTGAAATTCAATTAAATAAAGTTGTGAATGAAAAATTTGATCTAAAATTTATGAAATCCAGTGTTAGTCTAACATAAAAACACCACATAACTTACCTCTGCATGACATAGCCTTCAGGGCAGAAGAAATCAGCAAATTAGGAGCAGATTTAGGGCTTGAAGGAGGAAATGGCTTTCCAACGAAACACGAAGGTTGGTAGCAAAATTATAGAGTATTAAGCAAGCGGTAGATTTGGATGCAAGTTGAAGGAAATTTGGTGTAGATAGGTTTGGGAGAGGAGAGACTTTTGGACCTGAATGAAAAGGATTTGGATTCCTTGCATGAAAATAAATTGCGCAACAAAAAAGGAGGAAGAGGAAAGGCGCAATAGAAGAAGGGGAAGAGACACCATTAGAAGGAAAAAGATATTTTGTTTTCTTTAACCTCTGTAGATGAGAAGAGGCACGATAAAAGAAAATAGAAGAAAGCAAAACGCTGACCCATCAGTTTAAAATTGAAGGAGGTTTTTGTGCTCTTGAAATGTAACTCGCTAATAATAGTATGGTATAGATTAACTTAAACAATATTATTATATTAATAAGTTAACTTTTTGAAACAATTTAAATATATTAATTAATCAACTTCAAAGCATTATTAATACAATGTTTAATTAAATTCAAAACATCCTTAATAAGATAATTAATTAATTAGTTTCAAAATATTATAAATACAATAATTAATTAATTAATTTCAAACATTATTAATATAATAATTAATTAACTTTTAAATAATATTAACACAATAATTGTTTACCTTTAAATATAATTAAATAACTTTAATTAATCATTTAAGTACAGTTAAATCACTTAAATAATCAAATTAAAACATTTAAAACAATAATTAAATAACTTTAATAAATACTTTTAAAAGTCATATTAATAAAATAATTAAATTTAAATAATTACTAAAATAATTATTAATTATCTTTAAAACATTATAAGTAATAAATAATTATTACTTTAGGAAAAAATCTTATTAATAAATAATAATTATTCTTAAAATAACTTTCAAATCAAAATTTAACTTTTTAAATTTGATGGTACTTAAACAATCTACCATCTCATTCAATTTAACTTTCCAAGTCAATAATTGATATTTACATAATCAGCAACTATATAATAAATCCAACACTTAGCCATCATTGGTTAATATATCACTTAATCAAAGTGGCATATAGTTTATGCTATATAATCAAATGTCCAAAAATACAAAAAGCAAAACAGGAATTTATTCTGCTAATAATTATCAAATTAATTTAATTAGTGGAACGGTGTTTTATTCCGCTACCAGGTGTCCACTTACCATATTCGATCTAATTTTAATTCAACAATAATTTATTTGGTCATATAAACATCACTAATTAAGGTATACAAATTTAAACGATGTTATTAATTAAAATAATGTAATTTAAGTTTAATATGTTTCCATATTACACACCTCAAACCTACCAATAAATTGCACTAAGACGTTGTACTCGCCGACACAAGCCCAATGCAAAAATCCGCGAGTTAATCGGATTTCATATGAACACAATATGGCATTTCAAAGTTACCTAGCTTTTTATGTATATTTAAATAAATTTAAATAAATTATTTCTCACCCTAAAATAAGGCCGATAGCCCAACCAAATATCCAGCCCGCTCTTGCCTGCAACAGAAACGGCCCCTCCTTTAATTAAGCAATTGAACACATTTTCAGGGACCAAAGTGAAAAGACTATGCAATAAACAGCAGCTCACCCCCTCCGTTATTTTCGCATGCTCCAAGCCATACAACATCGCCTCATCCACCCTCCCTACGCCGCCGCCGCCCCACCTTCTATCTCTGAGCGCCAAGAACCTGCTCCCACAATCATAGCCTAAATCAAACCTAACAACCCACACTCTTTCCCATGCATGAACATGTCCCCCTTCTTTCATATCTGCTCACGCATACATACATACACACACATACACACACTCACACACACATATCATGTGCCTGCTTTTCCCATGCTCCCTGAACCGCACCCAACTCCCCAGTAGTTGGTCATGCCTGCTAATCCCAATCCCATCAAACAAACCCCACCACGTGTCATGCAAGAGAACACATTATGGAGGACTTATTTGCAAACTCTTGTGTAATGAATAGTAAAAATATATTCTCTTAGACCATACTAAAGCTGCTCCCAGGCTTTTTGCACGCAAGAACGAAGAACCCAACCTCTGCCTTTCCTCCCCTATGCATATGGAAGGAAGAATATATAAAGAGAGTGGGAATGTTATGTTTGAAGAAATGGAAAAGAGCTTGTTCTAAAAGAAAAAAATGAAATGAAACGGAAAAAATGGAAAAACATGGCTCTGTGTTCCTATGCATACCAAAATAAAAATGAGAAAGTGTTTTTCCTTGCGTGAGTGTTTGCGCAAGAATATATAAAGAAATATGCTTCTAAGCTAAGGAAAAGAAAAAACAAGTGTAGGGGACAAGTGCAGTGCAAGTGTGGGACAAGGAATGAGAACTGGGAAACATTTATGCGTGCGTACCGTATTTTGTGTTTTATTATGATTTATATTATAAAGTTTTGGAGTTTGACGGCACACAAAATCATATCTACGTACGAACTACGAATGGCAACAATAAAATATGATCATGCACTACAATGTGATACGATCTCAGAATAATAATAAAATAGACAAGTTAACATATTCTGTGAAGTTTCAAAAATACCGACATTTGCCGCAAAAAACATCAGACGAAAATTTATTTATTTTCCAAATTAAAAACTATTGAAAAATACAATAAATTAAATTAAAAATACGTCATGAAAAATCAAGTCTAAATTTGAAACATAGATTTTATTATAATTTAATTCAAATTTGAATATTTAAATAAATTAAATATTCAAATATGAAAACCCAAAAATACAGGTTGTCACAAATAGTACAGTGATCTTGGGTTTGTCGTAAACAATGTTTTAGTAACATTTGTTTTAAACAATGTTTTAGTAACATTTGTTTTAAACCCTTGGATAATATTTTAAAGTGTCGAAATATTTTAAGCGAGTATGGAAAATACTTAGATCTTTAATAATGAAATTTTAAAGGTAAATAACAAGAATGATTTGGTTTGGGTTTGTTGTGGCAATGTGTTGGTAACATTCGCCTTTAACCCGTTTTGGTTATACTTAAGAACGTAAATGGATCTTTAAAAGAATGTTTAAAAGATAATTATAAGTGAAATGGTTTTGGGTTTGTAGTAACAGTGTTTGAGTAACATTTGTCTTAAGCACTTTTGAAATTGATTTGTGAATGTACTTATACGGTTGAGATAAGTATATGAATACCTTTGGAAAGTACTGAAACGCGTTGAAATGAATAGTAGAGTTTAATTAATAAATATATTTTCATTTATAAAGAGTTTATTGAGTAAAAATGAGTTTTACTAATAAAAGAGGATTTTAATTAATAAAAGCAGATTAATTAAAAAGGGGATTAGAATTGGTTTATGTGACTTGATCATGCTTGTTTGTTTTGATAATGCTTTGTGTTACTGCTTATGGACAGTATGCGGGACTTAGTTTTCCAATATATGATTATTCTCATTGTATTGGATTGTTAGTTTTTTTGATAGTTAAATAACCGGAAGTTAAATCTTGGCTAGAATATAGTCTGGAAGTATCTAGAAGAAATACGAGGATTATATATACAGTTATCTTTGGCGATGCTATATTATATGTATAGACTTGTTTTGCTCTTCTAGAAAAAATGATAAGAAAATCCGTCCGCTTAAGTGGATAGGATATGACATCTGATCTTATGTATTGTCTGTTTATTTCCTATAGAACCAGGGTTGAGGTTCCCAGAAACTCGATCGATTGGTTTTGGAGCACCTGATAAGTGGGGGTGTGTACTTATATGAGATAACTTGAAATCGTAACCACTCCAAAACCATATACAGTTATATGCTTTGGAAAAGGTTCGTGATTGCTTCGTAATCGCTTCGTGATTTCTTTGTGATGGCTTCGTGATTGCTTCGTGATGCTGGAATCTATAGGGAGATTCGAGATCTGTTTGAGATGCTTTAGCACATGTAGTTGTTCGTGATCTATTCAGGATGTGGGAATCCATGTGTGATTCCAAGACCTGTTGAGGCATGGGAATCCATGTGTGATTCAAGGATCTGTTGAGGAATCCATGTGTGGTTTCAAGATCTGTTTGAGATAGGGGAACCATGTGTGGTTCCATAATCTGTTCGAGTTAGAGCTCATGTGGAAGATTTGTTTGGGTGGTGACTCATGGACTGGATTGCTGACGTAACCTTGTCATCGGTATGACAAAAACCAGAGATAGGAGACATAGCCAGTAGGGTTGGCAGACCCATAGGGTGCATGCGACTCCATTTCTAGAGAACTTATTGGGATATGTATGCGAGAGTGACGCGTCTTAGCAAGGACAGCTATGGTTTTCCTATCGTACATTCACTATAGATCTATGATGCTTCAGAAGGACATCTCTAATCTTTATGCAGTAGTTCGGATTGGACTTCCATGAAGAGATCTACATGGAAATCCTACATAATTAGTGAACATGCCTTAGCGGTTATGATCATATAACTATTATTGTTGTCATGTACAATCATTTACATCACACCGATTATTTATATTTCACACCTTAGACACTATTATATTATCACTGGATTTTATACAGAATAGTTTGGTCATCATAAGGAAAAAACCCGTCTGTATTTATTAATGTCATGGTCTTACGATAAACGCTTGTTTTGAAAGGTTTTAAGAAGTAATAAATTCTACGTGATTTGAGTTTCTCACGCTGGTTTACCAAACTGATTCGGGCGTTATTCTCTTATAATGCTCGGGTTAGCTCGAGAATGTTTTCAGATTTAGTTGTTGTTCATTGAAGCTCTTGGAAAGTAGCTAGAGGATTTCTTACCGTACTTATTTTCCACTACATTACATGATTATATCTATTAGCATTTGTGAGGACAGATTGTTATAACTCTCCAGGCTGATGATAGGTTAGTTTTCTCTAATTTATGTATGTATATAAAGGTTTTCTTTTTTGTAAAGACCTTTTGAGATAATATGTATTGTCATTCTGCATGTGAGATTTTGATATCGTATTCTCTTCTTTCTTGTTCTATTTCATTTTCTTTTATTTTACCCGAACAATTCATCTTTCCGGCACTTTGGTGCTCGGCATGTGAATACCATGGATGCATTAGTGTCAACATTCGAGGGTTAAAAAGGAGGGTTGTTACAAATGATCAAGTTATGAACGTATTTAGTGGTTGTATAATTAGGCGCTTGCATAGGTCAACATGCAACAATTTATTAGTAAGTGTATTTTATATTTCTATTGTCAATATTTATTCAGTTTATTTATATATTTTAATCATTGAACATTTTATCAATTATATTAATTGCACAAAAGTTATCAATGTAGATGGTTATAACTTTATATGGTAGATGTTCTTACAATATTAGAAAGGTTAAACGTTAATATTTTATTTTTCTAATAAGGCTCTCACTGGCCTTTTAAATTTCCCCATACCATAATAAAAAACATAGAAGTCTTTCGACTTCACTTTTTTGGGTGTTAGGACTCGTTTATCTTGGATTTCTAACCTTGAGTTTTCTCAACAAGTCATAGCCTCGTAAACAATGGATAACTCCTAATCCGTTGTATCATAAAAAACTCCTAACCCAATGGTTCCTTGTCCTAATTTCATTTCGACTTTGAGTTTTCTTAACAAATAGAAAGAAATTATTCACTCACACTATCATGTCATGACGGCCTAAGTATAATATATGTTTTTTAAGTTTAGTCAGCAAAAAATACAATTATCGTACCTTGTCTAGTCAATATATTAATAATACTACATGTATCATCTCTTTCTTGAATTTGCTCAACAAGCAGAAAGTATGCAAGTAATTAATTAATATATAAATGATAAAGGACAACACTAATATTAAAGATTCATAATATTCAATATTAGTCGTATGTGTTTATTCATAATCTTCAATATTAGCCATGGTATATGTGCTTCTCCATATGTGTTTATTACTTAAGTCTATTTAAGATTTCTTAGTATTCCGCCTTTTTGTTTATACATTTATATTATAAAAGTTTAGTTCTTATATACCTTTTGTACTTCATTTAACTTATATAATATTTTATGTATAACGTTATATTAATTAAATCATATTTAATTAATTTAATTGATTAACACTTTAATTAATTATTATATTATTCAATTATAACATATTATATTGAATTTATATATTATAACATTTATAGTAATACATATATAAATTATATATATGTATTACAATTTATTTATTTAATTAAACATTTTAAAAAATTCTTTTATACATATATGTATACTCATATTGTCTTAAACAATTCAAGTCAACATAACATATATCATTATATATATATTATACATGTATATATATTTAATTAATTAACCTATTTAATTAATTCATTTATTTTATTAATCTTATTAATAAATAATCTTTTTGAAATCAATTTTATAACATTTTCAAACAATTTGAAATTTTATATTATAACTTCTATAAATGTGTTTTATTTTAAATTTAACTTCTAAATTCAAAACTTCTATTTTAATTTTCTAAACAATTTGAAAATCTATATTATAATATTTTTATTATTTTGAATTTAACTTTTAAATTTAATATATTATTTTTATTTATATTGAATTTAACCTTTTAAATTTATGAATTTCAAAACAGATTTTGAAAATTAGCCCAAGGCTCGTATTAATGTAGTTCTTTACAATGAGATAACTTTTTGCCTTACCACATCCTTTCGGACTAGGCCAATATCTAGGTAGGGCAGAGTACTTAATTACCCAAACCTAACCTTAAATTCTACTTTTCTAGATGCCCTACTATATGGACAAGCTTTGATAAGTTAGCCCTAATACTACTAATTTAGACCGATATGATATTTGGCTATGATACTATTATTGGAATTGGGGCAATCCACGGTGGAGTAACTAAGTTAGTCTCAATTTTTTTTATCGATTTGGATCTATAATGGGCCTATGTAGTCTACTTCATTTAGAACTTCTCTAAATTTTCTATTAAATAAAATCAATATTATATTTGAATTTATAAAAAAAGTTTTAATTTATAAATAATTTGTATTATGTTAATGTATATATGTGTATCATATACACGTATGTGTGTGCATGCACATATAATAGGATAATGTGTACACGGTTTGGCAACCCTGAATAGATGCTGGAATATACACGGCAATGGACATATTAGCCCCCTTGTATTTAATTTGTTGTTTATATATATATATATGTATGTATGTATATGTATATGTATGTATGTATATGCATCATAATAATATATACATAAGTAAATATATAACATTTATATATACAAACATATATTGAATGTTAGTTATAAACAATTTATAAATGAAGCATTTATAAAATTTGTTAACCCAAAAAATGGATCAACATCCCGCATCGAGTGTGAAAGCACCCGTGCAGATAATTAGCAGCACAAATCTCAGATGAACGAAAAATAAAAAGTAGAAGTAAGAAAAGAGATAGGATTTTTATAGTGGTTTGGCCGACTCTTGCTTACATCCACTTTAATCAATATTTATCATGATTATACTAGTTGAATCTCTCTGAATATCAACTAGTTAGTCCTTAGACCTAAGTTATAATGAGTTATAATATGTCACAAGTAAGGGTTGACCGGAGAATCACAGTAATCCCCTTGATCACTATTGTAATGGAGAAAAAAGTTGAAGAAGTGAAGGAATTCCCGTAAAGTAATGGTGGCTCTCTCCCTGATAATGATACATCTCTAGTTGCAGGTAGGTGAGTATTTATAAGGGAATTCAGTGAGTATGCTAAGTCATCACCGAAAATCTCAAATCAATTTGAGTCGTTTATATGGATCGCTAGCTATCCATAGGGGATGGAACGCTAGCTATCCATAACTTAGCATATTTTTCTATTAGAACCCTTTACTTAGTGCTACGAAGGAGCTTGAAAAGTTTTAGGGCGATTCGACCTATCTTGATGGATCACTGGCTATCCCTAAGGGATGGATCGCTAGCTATCCATCCATTTAGAATATTTTTGAGTGATTTTAGTTTGATTGTCTTCCTATCTTCTATTTAAGTGCCTTGTCCAAATATCAAGTCCTTTGGAGTTCGTTTGATCATCCATCTTCATGGGTTATCTGGTCTAGAAGAATCATCCATAACTCACTCAATGCTTAACCAAATCTCAGAAACTCACATATGCATTGTAGATGAGTAGGAGAGCCTCGCTACGGATCATAGGTCATGGATCCCACTATTCATATGTAACATCCCGATCTGGAGGCCAAAAGCTAAGTGCTACAGATGCTGCAGTCATCCATAGTCTTAACTTCTGCTGATAAAATACGATAATGATAATGATATCCACAATATCAGAAGCACACGAATATGAACAAAATCATAGATTTCACAAAACAACCTTTAGCTGATTACATTTCAAAACAATAATTCATATCCATGTTACACAATCCCTTAACGTTTCCTAGGCAATGATTAAATATATCATTACAAAAATACGCCAAGAGCGACATATGACGATACCTCCTTGGTAGATCGAAGCAATATGGTCATATCTGACTTATATACACAGCGGAATCAAAACAAAATGAAACAGCAAATCCTAATTAGTTATCCATCAGCCACCTGCTCGTCTTCACATGCTTTATTCGCCAAAAGACAAAAAACTGAAAATCTCAACCCTCGGCCTACTCAAATCAATTTTGAGTATTCGAGAGTTTAAGGGGAAACCAAAACTTTGAGTCAAACATAAATCACGATGTGAATGATTCTGTCATATCTCGGTTTACTGATATTAAGTGAGATCACGCCGCTTAGCGAAAAGGGTTTCCCCTCACTAATATCCTTTTCAAAGCATGTATATTTTGCAATCCTTTCATGCAACCAAACTGGTTCATCAAACTGATTATATCAAAATAACAATATCCTTATGTTAATAAATGGACTATATGTCCATAAAACAAGTAATATATGAACTATCTGCCCACATATAATAGCAAAGTCCATTACATTATGCTACAAATGGAATATTTATCCATACAACTGGGTTGACTACCCGTAAACTTGACTAACTATCTGAAATCTAGGCTGACTGCTTGAAAATGGACTAATTGTCTGAATTATTTTCTTAGGGTTAACTACCTTTAAATTTTCCTAGAAAACCTTTTCAAAATGATTTAGTCTTTCAAATCATATATATATATATATATATATATATATATACAAGGAAAACATATCTTTAGCTTTACTCTAAGCCATTTTGCCGTGTTATATATACTTTACTCAAAATAATGTTGATGGGTTTAATAAGGATTAACTATCCTTTCAAAACATGTCAAAACCTTTTTTAACTTGAAAATACTTAGGCTACATTGCCTATTTATTACGTTCGAAACCATTGTTTAAAACCGGTTAAACAACCCTTTTGAAATCCTTGAAGATAACCCCTTCGAAACTATTAGAAAACCTTTCGAAACTATTAAATATTGCCTTTCGAAAATATTAAAAAACCTTCCCTTTCTTTTCTTTGAAATCTTTTAAATAACAGACAACTCCCTTTAAAACCTTTTAAGTATTGCCTTTCGAAAACATAGGAAAAAACCTTCCTTTCAATCCTTTTGAAACCCTGCGGAACCACCCCTTTTGACACCATTCATTAAACCTTTTGAAACAGTCAAACTCAATCCTTTCGAAAGCACTTTGGGTTCAATTTAAAACATGTGGAACCTTTGGAAACCATTCAAAAATGTCACAGTAGAAACCATTTGGATTCTGCCTTTAAGTAGAGCGAAAGATTGGAAACCCATTAAAGTCGAAAGCATTGGTTTCGAAACTTTTTAAAACTATCTCTTTCGAAACTATTTGGGTTTTACTTTAGTTCTAGAAAAAGGGTCCTAAAAACATTTAACTCGAAAGCAACTGCTTCGGAACCATTTCCCAAATAATGAAGTGATGGTATCGAAACCATCTTTTAGAAAGCATTGGGAAGGTGGCCATGTTTAAAAATAACAAAACAACCCTTTCGAAACCATCTGGGTCGAAAGGTAAAAAGGTGGCAGCAAAAAGGTTTCGACTTAGTCGAAAGCAATTATTTAAAAATAGAGGCGTAACACAATCAAAACCATTTCCTTTAAATTGTTTGACTTGGTCGAAAGCTACTTAGTCGAAAGCCTTTTAGTCGAAAGTAAGCAGGTGTATTTCTTTTATTTAAAAACAAAGGACTACCTCAACCCCTTCAAACCCTTGGTTTCGACTCATTACCTTTCGCCATCATCCAATCATAACATACCAGTTGTTTGATACCATATGCATTGGTTTCGACTGTGTCGGAGGCGATAGTACGGGGGAAGAACCTAGTGTCGAAAGAGACGAAATAGTGAAAAACTTGTAACAAATGGTTCTTTTCACCTAACATGTCTTACGTTTATAATTGTGATTGGTTGCCTCTTTCTTTACCAATGAAAAGTACCGTGCTTTGTCAAAAGTGCTGTCGGCTTTTCGGATTTAATAATTTATATCATTTTATAAAAAGCCCCTTCTTCTTTTTTAATTATATCAAACCTTTAATTATCATACTTAAATAATTTATATAACCATTAAAACACTTAGGAAAAATCAAGAAAAATTCCAGAAAATCACATTACATATGTTTTCCAACATATAAAATTTCAAACCCAAATAATTAATTATTTACTTGTAATTGATTTATAACCCAAAATACCATTTTCTTTACTAAAAAATTCTTATTAATTCCATGAAAATTCAAAAAATCTGAAAATTGAAAATCATCTCCAATATAATATTTACGATCTTTCTAAAAATTCACAAGGCATTTAGATGTCATTTTATAGGGTTTTCACTTTAAAACATATCATAAATTCAACATGAATAACCATAATTCATCAACAAGTATATATATATTCATTCCATCATTCAAAAACATGGAAAATCATTGCAAAATATTAAAAATTCATATTAAAACTGAAAACACAATCAAATATGATGTAAACATCATTCACCTTAGCTTTAGAGATTATGGAGATTGAGATGTGAATAGATTTGATTTGAATTAGCTTCTTCCTAGCTTTTATTCTTCTCTTCCTTATTAGTGGTGGCCGACCCCTTAATTTGAGAATTTTAAAATGAAATGAACGTGTAAAATTTTACACGACTAAGGTTTGGATGATATAGGAATAGCCTCTTTCCTATCTATTCCTCCTCTATTTCAATTTAAACCCTTCTTTAGTTCATTGTTAAATGGTATGGCTACCCTTAATTAAAAATCAAATCTCAATCCCCCAATCAACACATTATTTTATTTAATTCAACTAATTAAATATCCTAAATAATGTTACCAAAAATCTGGGGTGTTACATCATGGGTCGAATCTGATTGATCAAACTGGCCCAATTCAGAGAAGAATCATTCATACTCACTCAAAACTTAACCACACCAAACGAAACTTTATAGATACTCTCTCTTGGATGTATGAAACATGCCGTATAAATTTCAAGTTGTGGAGCCCAACCTACATGGAATGTTAGTGGTCCATCTAGTTAGGTCGTTAGCGATCCATCAAACAACCTCCAAATGATTCCATTTTTCTATGAGCCTTCTTTTATGTCTTCTAAGTGTTCTCCCAAAATTTCAAGTCAATCGACTCTATTTTAGTTATGTAGGTCAGTTTTAAGTTAGTTTCTTAGGTCAAAAAGCGGGTAAACATTTGTCCTCCAAAGTAAGCCTTTTGAATGAAATGTGGGTTTTTCTTAAGAACAAGTTCCTATCTCCGATCTTCGATAGTTTATCTTTCCAACTGCTTCAGCCTTGGTGAATCATCCAGTTCCTTCGGGTTCTCTTACCAATCATAAGTGGCCTCTTACATGTTATAGAATTAGACTCTGGACTCTACCTAAGTGTAATCTATACAGCATAATCATTCTGATTTCATTTGGATTTATTACGTACATCACATATCTCTAATTAAATCATTATCTCCAATTACATCACATATCTCCAATTGCAACACATATCTCTAGTTACATCACATTTGTCTAATTGTCCCATGTTCATTTAGGATTACATCATTATCATTTTTCTTCTCATACAGAGTCGTCACATCATATATCAAAATCATATTATGTATCAAAATCACATTATATATTAGAATCACATCATATATCAAAATCATTTTGTGTTCATATTGGATTTATCAGTTTTATTCTATTTATAAGGCATTCAAATCCTTTTATTGAATCAAATTTGTTTTAAGGCTCGATCTCTCCTGATCATTTAAGTTTAATACACGATCTCTATAGATCATTTAATTTTTAGTTTAATGTGTGATCTCTCCTAATCGTTTAATGTTTTAAGTTAAGGGGACGATCCCTCTAGATCATTTGTTTCTTAACATAAGGGGGATAAAGTAAGCCCACCCGCTCACTCACTAATGAGGAGATTTACTTCTTACACTCTGGTCTCATCTCTTCGGTTAGGACTCTATGGCATTCAATATCTTACAAGTCCATCTAAGGAGACATGCATCTTGCTCTCCGGTCCCGTGTCAGGACTCTAAGGCGGTCAATATTGTACAAGTCAATCCACTCGCTTTTTCGGCAAAGGGACTTGCACTTCATCCATGTCAGGACTCTAAGGCGATCAATATCAGTCATCACTCTCTAGGGGAAATCAAAATAAAAGTACAAACCAAAGCAAACAAGAAGAAATCAAATAAGAAAGAATCAAAATGAGTAGAAATCAAAACGAGTTGAAATCAAAACGAGCAGAAATCAAAACAAGTGAAAATCAAAACAATTGGAAATCAAAACAAGTAGAAATCAAAACAAGTGGAAACCAATACAAGCAGAAATCCAAATAAGTAGAAATCCTATTTTACATCCTAAACGTCCAACTCTAAGCGTGCCTAGAAACTGATCTGGGTCTCCTACATGTGTAAGTAGTCCGAGATTATTAAAGGCAGAAAAATCAGAAGGCAGGGAATAAGGAACGAACCTGCCCCCTGTTCCAACCATGGGCTTATGGTTTCGGCTCATGCGGTCCAACATCACCCATTCCAGACATAAATGCTCTACCTAGATTCAAATCTATGATGGCCCCAAGTCGTATGGGAATTATTTCAGATTGTTTTGCTCTAACTCCAGATGCTTCTACATTGGGTCCTATTGTTGATTTCAACATTACCCCCAAGTATCGGTTGTTTTAGGTGTGGAGGTAGTATTCCTGCCTGTTCCAATCCAGCTCTTGTGGCTCTTGTTGTTATTTCTCGAAGTTTGATTCATACTCCCTACAGATCAAGCTATCCCCTGCTGCTTCATCCTTTGAAAGAATCTATCAATCATCTCTTGTTACCTAGAAAAGATCCCATCTTGCTTCTCCTTCATCATCCTTTCCATTTCTTCTCTAACCACATAAATAGGGTGATGAAAAATTGAGGGCACCTTCTGGATGCCCCCAAGCTTTAGTTGTCTTGCTATAGCTCTGGATCTAGTATTAGGCCCACTCACCTTCTCCAAATATTAGATTCAAACTTCAATTCTTCAGATCTCGTTCAAGATTCTTAGTGAAAGCACCAAAATGTTAACCCAAAAAATAAATCAACACCATGGATCGAGTGTGAAAGCACCAATGCAAATAATCAACAGCACAAATCTCAAATAAACAACAAATAAAAAGCAGATGATCAACAAACAGATCTCAGATCAACGTATGATCAGAGTCTGCAAGAACGATGATAAACCTATTAAAACATCGAGTTATAAAAGTGTTTTGGTCATTTTTTCCATTTCTATATACTTTAAAATGTTTAAAATATTGTTTATTTATGTACAAGATGGTTTAGTAGTAAATTATTAGTGTTGTGAATATTGTGAGAAGATATTAATTGAATAAAACATATTTAAAGTTAATGATTATTGATTTATTAATAATGTTTAAAAGTATTTTAAGATTTAAAACCAATAAAATTTATAAATAATGGTTTTAAGGTTTCAATAACTTTTTTAAACATAAGTAATGATGTAAATAATTGTTTTCAAATAGTTTACATATATTTATAAAGATGTTATTTTAAAAAAAAAATATGTGGTATTTATAAATGAAGTAAAAAAATTACAGATGAAATTTTTCCATGAAGTATTAAATTATTGAAAATGATTTATTTTCAAATGAAGTTTTCAAATGAATATTTCAAGTAAAATTTATATAAGTTTCTTCAAATGTATAATTTAAAGATATTATATAAAAAAATGATTTGTGAAGTTTTATTTATAGTAATATACTAGACCAATAAATTTGAATCTCTATTTTGGAACTATGGTTTGAAATATTTATTTGATTTTGAACCACTATTAGTAAATTTATAGGTTTAATCGCTATTTGAAGTTTTGTATTAAACCATAATAAATGTTTTTCCATGATTCGAATATTCATTTTAAATAAGTGTGTAAAATTAATTATGAAGATATGAAATTTTATATTTTGATTTGGATATTTAATGTAAGATTTGAGTATGCTATTAGTTTCAGTTTAATAATCTAGGGTTATACTTATTTTAAAATAATAAGTCTAATAAATTATCGAATTTAAGGAACTTTATTAAAAAGGGGCTTATCCTAATGTTTTGCTATAAAATTCTAACATTGTCACAACCCGGTCTTTCGAGTTCTAAAAGTCAACATCAATACGTCCAGCGTATTACATACTGAACAATCGAATGCTGGAAATACCTGACCGTAAGTAAAAAAGAAAGAGGTAGAAGAAGAAGATAAAACAACATTAGAGTCTCACAATCGCAGCAGAACAAAATATAATGTATAATATGGCTTTTAAGTACAAAGAAATCTATACTGTTATATATACATACCATTATCAGAGTGCAACAATCATCCATCACTTTGGATAGCTTATTATCTGTCCTTACACAGCAGAAATAATAATTCAAGTACGGAGATACATCTCTGTCATCCAGCATGTCTCTTGAGCTCCTTATCTTATTTTCTTAGATCTGCTCAACTCGGTCTGACCTGAGCATTAAATAAAACAACATCTGAGTCAGTCTGGAAAACCAGCATGAGAAAATCACACCCAATTGGATTATTATATTTTTGAAAATTCTTTCAAACAAAGGTATCCCGTAAGACCACGCCACAAATAAATATGTCGGGTTCTTACCTTACGATAACCAAAACAATTTTATCAAATTCGTCTGATATCATAATGGTGTCTATGGAAAGTAAAATAGAATCTAGCTGAAATGCTTGCATCTCACGTTCCGGCAATAGTTGGACACAATCAAAACAGTACAGGGATTTATTGGAGATTGGATTCTATACAATGGCAGGGCTACTGGGGTACCGCCCGTCATAGTACCTAGTCTAGATCAGAGTACGAGGAACACTCCTGATCCCCTACAACACAAGACCGGAGCAACCCCTTACTGGATAGTCCGAATAAGATCACCCCACGGTTGGAGCGACAAACCGCCACACAGCCGAAATTAAAGGGACCTCTAGACAGGGGAAATCTTACCCTAATTGGGTGCTACCAACTTAGCCTTGCTGCACCTCCCCTGTTTATCCATTCCCTGTTGATGAGGCTTGAGGCTATGCGTTATCTTTTTTAGCATACATTCACTTAGAATGCTCACCGCCATCCAATGAAGATGTTCTGATAGAATTAGGCCATACAAGTTGCGCTGGGTCTGGAAAACCAAATCACCATCTTCATCATCTTTACGATCTTCATTTGCTACATTCAAAGCGGATCTAAGTGGTTTTCGGATAATTAAACCGGTTCCTGGTCCCTTTTAAACGATCAGCGCATTAGCCAATATTGATAATCGGTTATTTAACTAAATAACACTCACGATCAACCATTGGGCCTTAAATAATTTTCCCAAATTATTTATCTCAAAATATCTACTCAAGATATTATTCCCATATTTCAGCACTTTGAAAATAGTTTCAAATCTCTTTTATTCCCACGGAACTATTTCGACCTTTGCCCAACACTTAGAATATTTTTCCCACTTCATTTAATATCCAACACTTGGAAAATATTCATTTATTTTCTTATTTTATCTTCTCAAAAATCATTTACACTTTTATTTGCAAATCCCCACTCGTTTACACAAATTCTATAAATTCAAGAATTTGTTAATTTATTTCCTTTAATATTTCCAAAGACATTTATGCTTGCTTATAATCCCAGTTTCACTTCTATTTCCTTTGTGAATTTTATTTCACCCTCCGAAGTTTTCTTATCTTATGCTTTAGCAATTTAGTTAAGCTTCCCCGAAACCCAATAAAACCTTCCTCTAAAATCTTATTCCATTAAATAAACTTCGCTTCTCATGTCAAGAGGATTTATAAATGAATTTTAAAACATTTGAAAACATATATCTTTATAAAGTAAGAAAAAATGGTTTATTTCCGAAATGTGGTTTAAGGTAAAACTAAAATATCAATATCAAAAAGCGTTAAAGTTCATTTCTAGTTGCTAATTAATTTTCAAAGTTGGTTCATAGAATTAGAGTTTATCTCAGCAAAAGTCTATTTATAGAAAATCCAATATTTCTCCATTTCCATCTATTAAATTCCTGGATTCGTATCCCATCTATCCTATCTAAATTTATCACCATTCTCATATTCGAAATATATTCCATTATTTCTCTTCCAAAGATTCCCATAACTCGATATAATTTCACACCATTAACTTATATTTTCAACATATCCACTGATATCATTTTATCTCATTTATAAATCCCTTTTGCAAATTTATAAACTCCCCTGAGTGTCCTATTTATTTATAAAAACCAATTCTTTATTTATAATTCCATTATAACACTTTAGACTTTAATAAAATTCCTTTTTATTCCAAATCTATTTATCGATTCCAATATCTCATCCAGCCCTTAGTGGATAATTTAATTTAAGTCTTTACTTAAACAATTTACAAATGGTTAAGTAATACCGAGTTAGCCTATATATTTATTCATTTTCTTATTTCCCTTTTTAATAAATCAAATTTTCGATATAAATAATTCCTTTCAAATTTCCCTTTTTAAATTCCTTCACTTAATTGTTATGGTATTTAAAAATATCCAAATTCAATTCGCAGGCTATTTGACATTCAATAATTCAATTCACATACAATCCATATCAATTTATCTATCACATCATATATCATATATAAGGACAATAAATATTCTTGAGGAATCCTGTTGGATCCCTCCAACCTGTTTCCCCGCATCCACATATGTTAGTCAACAAATAAACTACCAATCCCACTTCAAAGCGGGATACCGCGGTATGTAGGGTCATCCGCTATTATGCGGGACGTATAGGGTCTCATCCGTTATATAATGCATGAATATCAATCACTCCAATATATATACACACACACACACACACACACACACACTATATATAATATCATCCAACAGATAAATCATAATTTATCAATCAACATCCAACGATTAAAATTTAATATTTAATTTTAATAAGATAATCTAAATAAGTGAGGAAATATCACCTTTGTTTTTGTTTGCAATCCACTTCAATCTCGACTAGATTTCACAGTTTTGACCTTGTATGAACATTATACGGTATATTAATATTTTAAATAGTTTAACAATAAATTACCTTTTAATAAATTAATCTTAAACTAATATTTAAATATAACTAATAATTTCCCCTTTTTAAAATATTTTTGTAACTAAAATAATTAAATAAGTTTATTAAACAAGTTAATCACCTTAATAAATTATTTTGAAATTAAACTAGTAAATTGTATTTCATTTCTCATTTTCAAACTGCATATAAAAATAATAATCTATATAGGTTTAAAAATCTAATTTTACATAAACCTTAAACATCTTAAAATTCCTATACCTTTCCAGAATCATATATATATGTGTGTGTGTGTGTGTGTGTGTGTGTGTGTGTGCTTACTGTTTTTTTTCTATATATTAAAATATGTATGGGTATTTATATATTTAATCATACTTGTATTTCTTTTCTATCGACAGCAAAAAACGAAATTTACTTTATTGTGACACATTTTTTTTTCCTTTTCTCTGTATACACACACACACACATATAAATTAATAAATGAAACTACTTTCACTGCCTTAACCCCTACGACCATGCCAAGATCTCAGACCACTGCATAGCCCTGTTGCTTCCCCATGCCCTAGGCGAAGTCACGACCCGCCTACGACCTTCCAGTTCTCTTGTGACTCCTCCATCGATCATCGCACTCCGCCTCCCGCCTTCCCGTTCTCCCTCACCATCACACGTGAACTACCTTCAGGTGCCTGCCACCCCTCCACTCGCTAATCTCTCTCTCACTCTCTTTTCCTTATTGTTTGAATGAACTCGATTCGTTCGTCTATATCTTTTTTTGCTTCGATTTCAGATAGAAGAATCGGAGGAGAGAAAAGAAAAGCGATCGATTTTGTAACAGCGGCCATTACCAATTTTTTGTGAAAGAATTCGAGATTCGAATCCAAGAGGAAGAATATAGCTTGCATTTTTAATTTGATTTTGAAAGATCGAAGCAATGTGCGGCTCATCTGCTTATTTTTTCTGTTTGTTTTCGTCATTCTCTTTTCTTTCTTTCTTTTGATTGTTCAAAAAAGGGGAAGAGGGAGATTGATTTAGAAGGAGGAAATGTATTCGAGATAGCTTGCGTGTCTATATAGGCTTGCTACAGTCGAAAAGAGGTGAAAAAGTATTGACGTGAAGTTTATTTGACTAGTCAAACAAAGTATAAATTATATTTTAAATTTAAATTTAAATCGACTTGAATTCGTAGTTTAAAGTCTTGACGTCCTATCGAGGCGTGCTGCTAGGCGTTTATAATGTTATGCCCCTATTTTGAACGCAATGGAAAAGGTTCTAAGTCCTAATTTGATTGTATGAAGAAGATGGCTTTTGGATTGACTATTTAAATTAAATTCCATTAATTATTTCTAGACGTTTATATCACGTACGACCAAACGATAACTCCAAATGCTATGAAATTTGAAATCTGGTAATAATAGAATATTGCGGATCTAATGGAACTATTTTCATCGAATTCTAAAACTGTGTCTCGGAAGGCTATTTTTAAATGTTAATTTAAAGGATATATTTTTAAAATTGAACAAATTACCTTTAAATTCAATTTAAAAACTTTTATTATCTTTGTTATTATCAATATAAATTTTATAAGCCTTTGAATTATTTTTTCCAAGCCTTAAACTCAAGATTCAATAATTTACCAAATTCCAATTATATGATTCAAAATTTGAATAATCCAATAAATCGTTATATCTTAGATTATGAATTTATTTAATAAATGAAGACCAAACTTTTCATATTCAAAAGCAGTTCATTATCCAAATTTATTTAAAACCATTTAAATATTCCAAATTGAATGTTGAAAAATATGGGTTGTTGCATTCCTCCCCCTTAAGAATTTCATCCTCGAAATTACTAAGGCAGAAGAATTCCCCAAACCCATTAACTTAACAAAACTCATTTAGTGAAAATCCCATATTCACTTTTCTAATCCTTTAGTTCCAAATTAAACAATTAGTTTCAATCTCAAACCCAAAATCCTTTTATTTTAATCCCAATTTGAAATCAATTCGTCGTTAATAAACAAAATTCAAAAAATTTCTAACTCTCAAAATTTTCGAATTTTTTTGGCAGAGTCTCCCTTGTACGAAGGAGCTTTTGCAATTTGACAAGAGAGATAAATATATATATATATACGTCGACCCATGTGGTCGAGAAACAAAAATAAACAACAATTTTTCTATATCTATTCTTTTTATTGCATATGTGTACCTCTATTTAGCATTTTTAAGCAAGCGGCTTATATATTTAGCAATTCAGTGTGACCAAAACCCAGCCAATCGACCTCCAGGTACCTGTACTTACCCAATTTAAACATGTAAGCTCCAAATATATGCAATTCATAACATTTCACTTACTTAAACAATTACAACCCATGGATTTCATAAGCAATGCACACAAACAATTTTCATAAGTAATTATAAGGTCTCGACAATAAATTTTATTTCTTTCAACCAATTCATATATCGTTTTCATTTAATCTGAATGGTTTTCAACTCTCTCGCTTATATCCAATTCATTTATAAACCAAATGAACTCATATTCATTTCAACTAATTACAAAATCAATTTTATTTCACTTCTATCAATTTATAAAATTTTATTTACTTCCATTTGCGTCAAACAATACTTATTCTTGTACAAATTCGACGATATTCACTTAATAGAATATCCATTTTAGTTTATTGCCATTTTAAATCGATTCCAACTCATTTTATATTTATATCATTCCATTCTAAATTGTTCACAATCCACACACTCTCGTTTACATTTCATATCCAAATAGGTTTCATTTCAAAACCATTTTATTAAGCTCGAAAACATTCCATGCTTAAATAACCATTTCACATATTCACTTAAGCCGAGCTTCCATTCAAATATTCGCTTAAGTTATTTATTTCTTCAAGTTATTTCACTCCATAACTTAAGTCCATTTTTCTGGTAAACAATTTCCAATTTAAATCCTTGATTTGATTTTTATTTAATCAAATCCTATCCATTTTACTAATTTAATTCAATTAGTTTATTCATTCAATCCGTTTAAATTTTAATTCACATTTTCAATTTATTTTATTAATAACAAGGCGACTATTTAATTTATTCATACTCACTTGGATTTATTTGCAACCTAAACCATCACTATTATTATAATCTAATTTCATTTCATCCGATAACATTTCCAATTATATTTAATTTACTAACAACTCAAGTTGAATTTTATTTATAACTCAAGTTAAATTCTATTAACATATTTTATCAGCTAATTTATTTAGCTAATTGGCCCACTTCCAATTTTT
Organism: Allium cepa; assembly: GCA_030765085.1. Lineage (NCBI taxonomy): Eukaryota > Viridiplantae > Streptophyta > Magnoliopsida > Asparagales > Amaryllidaceae > Allium > Allium cepa. The sequence continues at coordinate 270,411,580 of CM060932.1, forward strand.
AAATCAATGTTAGATTTTTATCTCAATAATCACTTTAACTATTTTACTTGAGTTCAATCTAATTTATAATTCAAGTTTGGATTTCTATTTCATTTTCCAAATACCAAAAAAAAATTTGGCTATTTATTCCACTTTTAGATTTTATAAGTCACACGCTCATTAATTTTTCACGCTTCCAGCCATTAACAATCAATCACACCCAAGACCATACCTTTATTAAGCCAAGCATACTTTTATTTCAAGCATTTCAATTCTTTTGATAAGCTATTGTAGTTTATTTATTCCAGTTCGATTTTATTTAGCTTAACTCCAGTTAAATCTAGCATCACACTATTCTTTTGATTTCACACAATTCATTTGAATTTTATTAAGTAATAACCTAATTTCATTTCAATTCTACTTCAATTTAATTCAAATCCAACTCAATATCATTAGCTTAAGTCCATTTCAATTCAATTTTAATTTTATTTTCCACTGTTTCCTAATTCAATCACATCCAAAGTTTAATCCATGTAACCAATCTACCTCACTAATTTATTTATTTCAAATCATAATCAACTAAATTTTTAACAATTTAATTTCTTCAACTTAATCTAAGTTAAAGTTCATTTATGACTCTTTCACTTTTATTTTTAATTCCAAAATTAAATCTTATACTTTCCTTCCCTATTTTAAAAATCACTTTAATTTTATAGGCTCATAATTTATTCCCTTCTGATTTTTAAATTATTCAAATAAGGTTTTCTAAATTTTTTTTCAAACACATCGAAATTTAAACTTCCAACTTCCGGTTTAAATCCAATTTTAATTATAATCCATTTGTACAACTTATACTTATACAAATCCTCGTATTAGTTATATAAACTATTTTAGATTTTATAATCTCCTTTAACTATAATATTATCATCCAAACACTCCTACATATAATAATTTCATAAAATATTTCATTCTATATCAAAATATATTTTCTGGGTAAAATTATTTCATTCACCCACTTTTAAAACAATACTATGTTAGTTTATCACGATCAATTGCTTATAAACTCCTATCGAATAGTGATGTCCCAATACCCGATCAGAATTTATATTCCACTCAACCAATAAGTCAACATAATATTAAGACAATTATATTCACTGACAAATACGCGCTCATGTCTATTAATACGCTCAAACTCATTCCAGAGTACTACTGGCTCTATCTCTAATGAGTAATCCCCACCAGAGCCAAGGTTCTCGCTTAACCTTCAGCTCTGATACCAAAATGTCACGATCCGGTTTTTCGACTTCTGAATGTCAACTTCAATACGTCCACTGTATTACATGCCGAACAGACGAATGCCATAAATACCCGACCGTAAGGAAAAAAGAAAGAGGAAGAAGATAAAAAAACATCAGAGTCTCACAATCACAGCAGAATAAAATATAATATATAATACTGCTTTTAAATATAAAGAAATATATACTGTAATATGTACATACCATTATTAGAGTACAGCAATCGTCCATCACTTTGGACAGCTTATTATCTGTCCTTACACAGCGGAAATAATAATTCAAGTACGAAAATACATCTCTGTCATCCAATTTGTCTCTTGAGCTCCTTAGCTTATTTTCCTAGATCTGTTCAAGTCGGTCTAACCCAAGCATCATAATAAAACAACACCCGAGTCAGTTTGAAAAACTAACGTGAGAAAATCACACCCAATTGGATTATTATATTTTTGAAAATCCATTGGAATAAAGGTATCTCGTAAGACCACGCCACAAATAAATATGTCGAGTTTTTACCTTACAATAACCAAAACATTTTTATCAAATTCTTCTGATATTATAATGGTGTCTATAGAAAGTAAAATAGAATCTAGCTGAAATGCTTGCATCTCACGTTCCAGCAATAGTTGGGCACAATCAAAACAGTGCAGGTGCTTATTGGAGATTGGATTCCATACGATAGCAGGGCTACTAGGATACCGTCCGTCATAGTACCTGGTCTAGATCAGAGTACCGAGGACCACTCCCGGTCCCCTGCAACACAAGACCGGAGCTACCCCTTATTGGATAGTTCGAATAAGATCACCTCACGGTTGGAGCGACCAACTGCAACACAGCCAAAATAAAAGGGACCTCTAGACAGGCAAAATCTTACCCTAATTGGGTGCATCCACTTAGCCTTGTTGCACCTCCCTTGTTTTAGCCAATCCCGGTTGATGAGGCATGACGCTGTGCATTACCTTTTTTAGCACACATTCACTTAGAATGCTCACTGTCCTCCAATGACGATGTTCTGTTAGCATTCATCCATACAAGTTTTCCCTGGGTCTGGACAAACCAAATCACCATCTTCATGGTCTTCATTCGCTACGTTCAAATCGGATCGAAGTGGTTTTCGGATAATTAAACCTGACCCCGGTCTCTTCGAAACGATCAGCGCATTGGCCAACATTGATAGTCGGTTATTTAACTAAATAATATTTACAAGGAACCATTAGGCCTTAAATAATTTTTCCAAATTATTTATCTCTGAATATCTACTAATATATTATTCCCATATTTCAACACTTTGAAAATAGTTTCAGATTTCTTTTATTCATATGGAACTATTTCGACCTTTGCCTAACACTTAGAATATTTTTTCCATTTCATTTAATATCCAACACTCGGAAAATATTCATTTATTTCCTTATTTTCTCTTCTCAAAAATCATTTACACATTTGTTTACAATCCCTACTCGTTTACACAAATTCTATAAATTCAAGAATTTGTTAAGTTATTTCCTTTAATATTTCAAATGACATTTATGCTTGCTTATAATCCCAGTTTCACTTCTATTTCCTTTGTGAATTTTATTTCACCCTCCGAAGTTTTCTTATCTTATGCTTTAGCAATTTATTTAAGCTTCCCCGATAACCATATAAGCTCTTCCTCTAAAATCTTATTCCATTAGTTTATATCAAAAAGTAAAATATCAATATCAAAAAGTGTTTTAAGGTAAAACTAAAATATCAATATCAAAAAGTATTAAAGTTCTTATTTAGTTGCTAATTAATTTTCAAACTTGGTTTATAGAATTAGAGTTTATCTCGACAAAAATCTATTTATAGAAAATCCAATATTTCCCCATTTCCATTTATAAAATCCTCTGGATTCGTATCCCATCAATCCTATCTAAATTTATCACCATCCTCATATTCAAAATATATTCCATTATTTCTCTTCCAACGATTCCCCTAACTCGATATAAGTTTAATACCATTAACTTATATTTTCAACATATCCACTGATATCATTTTATCTCATTTATAAACCCCGTTTATAAATTTATAAACTCCCCTAAGTTTTCCATTTATTTATAAAACCAATTCTTTATTTATAATTCCATTATAACATTTTGGCCTTTAGTTCCGTTTTATTTCAAATCTATTTATCAATTCCAATATCTCATCCAGCCCTTAGTAGATAATTTAATTTCAAGTCTTTACTTAAACAATTTACAAATGGTTAAGTAATACCAAGTTAGCCTATATATTTCTTCATTCTTCTTAATTCCCTTTTTAATAAATCAAATTTCAATATAAATAATTTCTTTCAAATTTCCCTTTTTAAATTCCTTCACTTAATTGTTATGGTATTTAAAAATATCCAAATTCAATTCGCAGGCTATTTGACATTTGATAATTCAATTCACATACAATCCATATCAATTTATCTATCACATCATATGTCACATATATAAGAACAATAAATATTCTTAAGGAATCATGTTGGATCCCTCCAACCTGTTTCCCTACATCCACAGATGTTAGTCAACAAATAAACTACTAATCCTACTTCAAGGAGGGATATCGCGGTATGTAGGGTCATCCGCTTTATGCGGGGCGCATAGTGTCTCGTCCGCTATATAATGCGGAAATATCAATCACTCCAACATATATATATACACACACACACACACAATATCATCCAATAGATAAATCATAATTTATCAATTAACATCCGACGATTTAAATTTAACATTTAATTCTAATAAGGTAATACAAATGAGTGACAAATCTCGACTTTTTTTTGTTTGCATTCCACTTCAATCTCGACTTGATTTCACGGTTTTGACCTTGTAAAACATTATACGGTTTATTTATATTTTAAATAGTCTAACAAAAATTACCATTTAATAAATTAAACTTAAACTAATATTTAAATTTAACTAATAATTTCCCTTTTAAAAATCTTTTAGTAACTAAAATAATTAAATAGGTTAATTAAACAAATTAATCACCTTAATAAATTATTTTTAAAATAAACTAGTAAATTGTATTTTATTTCTCATTTTCAAACTGCATATAAAAAATAATCTATTTAGGTTTAAAAATCTAATTTTACATAAACCTTAAACATCTTAAAATTCCAATACCTTTCCAAAATCTTATCTATATATATACTTAATGTTTTTTTCTATATATTAAAACATGTGTGTGTATTTATATATTTATTCACACTTGTACTTCTTTTCTGTAAACAGCGAAAAATGAAATTTATTTTACAGTGACACTTTTTTTTCCTTTTCTCTTTATGTATATATACACATACATATATATAAATTAATAAAAGAAACTACTTTTACTGCCATAACCCCCACGACCACACAAAGCTTTCAGACCACGGCACAGCCCCGTTGCTTTCCCATGCCCTTGGCGAAGTTGCAACTCGCTTACGACCTTCCAGTTCTCTCGCGACCTCCTCCATCGACCATCGCACTTCGCCTCTCGCCTCCCCGTTCTCCCTCACCCTCACATGCAAACTAGCCTTTAGGCACAGCCACCTCTCCACTCGCGGTCCTCTCTCTCTCTTTTCCTTATTGTTCGAACGAGCTTGATTCATTCGTCTATATCTTTTTTTTGCTTCGTTTTCAAATAGAAGAATCGGAGGAGAGAAATGAAAAGCAATCGATTTTTAACAGCAGCCATTACTATTTTTGTTTGTGAAAGAATTCGAGATTCGAATTCCAAGAGGAAGAATAGAGCTTGCCCTTTTAATTTGATTTTGAAATGTCGGAGCAATACGCAGCTCATCTACTTATTTTTTCTGTTTGTTTTCGTCATTCTCTTTTCTTTCTTTCTTTCTTTCTGCAATTCAAAAAAGGGGAAGAGGGAGATTGATTTAAAAGGAGGAAATGTATTTGAGTCGGCTCGCTTGTCTGCGTAGGCTTGCTACAGTGATTTTGAAAAGAGGTGAAAAGGTATAGACGTGAAGTTTATTTGACCAGTCAAACAAAGTATAAATTATATTTTAAAGTTAAATTTAAATCGACTTGAATTCGTAGCTTAAAATCTCGACATCCTATCGAGGCGTGCCACCAGATTTTTATAATGTTACACCCCTATTTTGAATGCAATGGAAAAGGTTTCGAGTCCTAATTCGATCGTGTGAAGAAGATAGCTTTTCGATTGACTATTTGAATTAAATTCGATTAATTATTTCTAGGCATTTATACCCCGTACGACCAAACGATAATTCCAAATGCTACGATATTTGAAATCCGATGATAATACAATATTACGGATCCAATGGAACTGGTTTCATCGAATTCTGAGATTGTGCCTCGGAGGGCTATTTTTAAATGTCAATTTAAACGATATATTTTTAAAACTGAACAAATTACCTTTAAATTCATTATCATTATAAATTTTATAAGCCTTTGAGTTATTTTTACCAAGCCTTAAACTCAAGATTCAATAATTTACCCAAATTCCAGTTATATAATTCAAAAGTTGAGTTATCCAATAAATCGTTATATCTTAGATTGTGAATTTATTTTATAAATGAAGATCAAACTTTTCGTATTCAAAATCAATTCATAATCCAAATTAAATATTTAAAACCATTTAAATATTCCAAATTAAATTTGAAAAATCCGGGTCATTACAAACATTGTTTAAACTTTTTGAAAAATTCTTGCATAACGCTATGAAGATGTTTAAAATAAATCTTATATTCTTACTAAGTGAATGAGGTTAAATGTTTTAATTGAACTTTTTAGATATATTGAAATATTTCTTTTCTCTTCAATGGCGAATACCGAAAACTTATGTAACATTCAATTACATTTCTTATATATATATATATATATATATATTTATACATATATATATATAACTTACCAGAAATGATTAATAAGTTGAAACATTAATAGAATATGTAATAGAATATTATACAAGTAAAACTTAAGTAATGGAAGTGTTCAATGAAATTATTTCTAAATAAGAATTTCGATGTAGAGGAAATGTTATGAATGTAAGTTAATATTGTGAAATAATTTATGTAAGTACATGAAAGAAAGAAAATGACATTGTATGAATGAAAATAAAAAGAAAAAAGGTAAATAACGATGTGAAAAGAAACCAATTAAATAAACTTAAATAATGTATGGAAATTATTGGCTGTTTTAGCTTATAAGATGTTTGAAAAGGATACTTCTAACTGTTTAAGGTTGTATGGATAGTCTACAGAGTAATTACCACATGTTGTTGAGCGTATGATACACTTGATAGTTTATTCATTACTCTTGTACAAATAAAAGTTTTTGAACTAAACAAACCATTGATTTAGGTTGCTATGAATGCATGATGGATTCTGTGGTTGCATATAATGATTGTTTGCATATGTTTTATAGTGATTTGCTTTTGTTGCAAATTGAACAACTTAAATATTTCTCTTTATGCATAATTATTAAACTATTTTGGATTATATGAGTGAAATGTAGGTTTGTGGAAGCAATAGCTACTGCTTTTGGTTTCATAAATAAGTGTTGTTTGCCTGACAAATAGGTACGTTTTTGGATTACAGTTTTCTAGCGATATTTTATTGTTTTCCCAATGATTGAGATATTTTATTTACAAATATTATATGTATATGGTTATTATTAATATTATTTTTATTTTCCGGACCTCTCCATACAAAGGAGACTCTACTGAAATTTTCTATGAATTTTAGACTTAGAAATTTTTTATGGAAGTGAAAATATTTTTTCAAACTTTAGTAAAATTGAATATGAAGATTTGATTGTTTATTAATTAGTATATTTTAATAAAATACTTAATTATGTAAGTTGATTGTTTATAAATTGAATACTTTGAATAAAATATATTAATCCCTTAATTCCTCCTTTTTCCTTTTCGAGGACGAAAAGTTTTGAGTGAGAGAGAGTGTAATGACCCGGATTTTTCGGTAATTAAAATATTAGATTTAATATGATATTGAAAATTCAATATTGTAAGGAATTAAAATTTATGATTTGTAATGATAAAACAATTAGAATGTAATATGGTAATGTTGATTTAATGTAACTGATAACCATTTTTAATCCAATTTCAACAATGGATATAATTGTAAGGTTATTTGGTTATAATTGTAAATAATGAAATAAATTAAATGATACATTTAATGACGAGGTTATATGTAATTGATTGGAATAGATTAATATAGAATATGAAATCATTTTGTTATAACCCTTAGTTGTAAACGATAAGATAATGGATGTGAACTATTATTATAAACGATGGCTGTAATTATCTTCTCATTATTTTGTCCTTTCGAATATTAAATGGGTAATTAATAGAATTAAGGTAATTTAATGTTGGAATTATATGTTGTTAATTGAAATTGAATATAATCACTGATGTGTAAGTAGTCATAACATTTTTTACAGATAATAAACTTATAAATATGATTAAATTACTTAAAGGGAACAATTATTCATTTATCAACTCATTATTTGATATGTTTGAAATTAATTTGGAAATCAATGAAAATTTATATAATTAATTATTGCAGTTAATATGGTAAAAGATGTTAATGGTAAAATATTGAATGTAATAAAATGTAAACTTATGTTTTTATAATTCATAAGTTATTGCTGATTGAATAATAAGGATGATAACATGGGTTTGAATGTACTTGGATAAGAATTGGATGTGTAGTAAATGGCATTTAGCTGTTTTTAAAAATAATAAGGGGAAACAAATTAATATTGCATTAATTGATATTGCATCTTTTAATTAAGATAAAATGTAATGATCCTTAACTTTTAACAATTTTAAAATGGCAGTATTTTGAACTTAAACAAAAAATAAATAATTTTTTTTTGAATTTGTGATGTTGAGTGTTCAATTTGACCACATTTAATAGAATAAAATTTTTGTGAAATTTCAAAATTTGATCAAACTTAGTCAAAGATTGACTTTTGGTTAAAGAATTTAAATTTAAATTCTAAATATTATTCTTTTTATACGATACTAGACTGAATTCCGATCTTCCCTCCACTTTTCGTTTTGTCAAAATCAAATTCCTATTGCTCTAAAAATATGGTAGTGTTTAGTTATGTTTTATTTGGCTAAAGCATATTGGGTTTGTTTGGTCCAATGGGCCTTGGTTAATCAAGAAACTCTAGTTAGTCATGTGACCATTCCTTCGCCTACAACATTATGTTTCTAATTTGATAACATCTACGTACATAATTTTTCTCCTGAGAAACTTTCTCTGCACGCTACTTCTTTCTCCTCAAAATCTACAGAGAACTCTAAATTTTAAACTTCAAAAACCTCACAAATCAAAACTCCTTTGCTCCTCTCCTTCAACCCTTCCTCCTCCCTTATAGCCACCGCCTTCTTCACCATCTCCAAGGCCATCTCCTTCCACCATCCCCCTCCTATTCTTTTTATTTTTCCCTTCTTTTCCCCTTCCCTATTTTCCTTCTTTCTTCCCCTTATTTCCACGGCTTCCGTATTCCACTAAACTACTCCAACTCAAATAATTTTTTTGAAATCGTGTATAATTTTAATGGCAACAACTTTGTTGTTGAACCCTTCTTCCCATTATGAATATTTCTATATCAAAAACACCATTTTTCAAGTCCCTTCTCGGGTCTAGTTTCGGCATAATACCCCATATTGTATCAATCATATCTCCTTCAGGAATGAATCAAATTATATGATTCTTTTTTTAACCATTTATTTTTCCAATGGCTTCAACTTTCTTTTAGATCAGTTCTTCAAATTCCTTAATTTTCTATGCCAAAAACTCAAATCTTTTTGAAGTATTTTGGAACTTGGATTTTCAACTCAAAAAACACCTCTGTTTGTTTTGACCATAACTTCCTCAAGACAGAATCTTTTTGAGTGATTCTTTTTTTGAAAGTGGAGAGAAAAGAATTTGTAATAACTTCCTAGTTTGTCACTTTTATAGAATCGGTAATATTTTGGTCCGAATTATTTTTTTAAATGACCTAGTTTCAGGTTTGTCCGTAATTTGGACCTTGGGTTGTTTGGAAGTTGGAAGTAGTTGAAACTGGTTTATTGATTCGTGTTCGTGTCTAAGCTTTGTTGGATTTGCTTTGCATTTGGATCTTTGCTAGGAATCTCCATATTGCTCTATTTATATCATCACCTTTGCAGCCACGAAAGATGAGCAAACACTCACAAGTACTAGATTTTCTTATGTTAGTTAAATTAAATTTATGATGTGATTAGAAATTGATCGGTCATTGTTTAGTATATTTTAAATTGTCATTCTAGTTAAGTTTGACTTTTATTGAATTTAATTGACATTTAATTTAATTTGAAATTTAAATTGCCAGTTAAATACCTGTTAATGATAACCAGTAAACTGTTGGTAGTTATTGGTTGATTTCAATGATGATTGTATTATATGTTCAGTTTTTGATATTTGCATTATTGGATGGATGTTATTGGTTGACATTTTGGATGATTAGATGTTATTTATGTCTATATCTCTATTATCCCTATGGGCTGAAATGATATATATCTAAACGATCTTATAGATTAGGGGAAAATCATTACGGGTCGAAATGATAAACCCAAGCGGTTTTCATTGATTTGGAAATGTTGATTTTTCATACTGGTTGAAATGACATATATCCATATAAGTTCTTGAGTTTGGATTTTATTTAGAATTGAATTATTTGAAGGGTTTAAGTTAATTCAAACTTCAGATTTGTTTTAATTAGATGATTAAGATTGATATTTCGAATTATTTGAAACCCTTTAAATAATTATATTCACGTCGTACACTTGATAGGAGTTGAAAATCCCATAACATCTATGAAACCATTGCACCAATATTTCTATTTCACTTATTTTAATCTGACTTACATAAGATCTTTTAGTTCTAACTCGGATGTTTTGTCTTTTCAGTACGCTCAGGTCAGTCTGAACTTTTTCAGTATATTGAAGACTATTTTCGAGGATGAAGACGAAGATTGAGTATATTATTGTTATTTATTATTCCACTGCATTCTATGTTCTGCTGCATTATTTATTTATTTCTGATATATATAACTCTGATTTGAATTGTAAAAGTGTAATCAAATGTTATCTGTAAAACAGATCCATGAACAGTTTGTTTGATTATTATATTTTATCGTTCCACTGCAAGAATCTATGTTTTATTTTCCTTTTTTCTTATTTACCCCATTAACAATCCTTTCTTTTGAATGGTTTGATTCTGACACGTGTGGTTTATTGTCGATTTGAACCATCCAAAAAGGTAGGTCATTACATTATGAGTTACCTGAATCTTTGGTAACATAACAAATCACTTTATATTCGGAAGTGGAAAAATCATTTATACTAATAATTACAACTTCTAATCTATAATAATTTCAATTTCCAAATCCTTTCAAAAATCATCTTAAAACTATTGAGTCCAGTCCTCAAAATTCTTTCCGTTTTATAAAACACTTTTATAAAATCATTCTTTATTTAAAACCACTTCAAAATATTTATTCTCAAATATCTCTTTTTCCTCTTTTAAAGAAAAACATCTCATAACATTTCCACTTGAAAAAAAAATTTCAAAACAATTCACTAAATTGAAGTGAACCAAATATTACCGCTAAACACCTTACAGCCAAATCATAAAATAATTATAAGGTGTTAGTATTTTCTACCCAGTTCATGCATATGGATAAATAATTGCTTATAAACTGGCTAAGCAATGTTAACAATCAATAAATAATAATCAAAGCTCATAACCTGGTCGAGCCTAATTCAAACAATCAATCAATGAAATAAACAGAACAATAAATGATAATCAATGCTTCATTCTATCAAATTTTTATAACATTTTATTTTATCTTCGGTTAAAACGGTTTGATATTTATTTTGGAGCATCTGGGCTTTCCCTTCGACATGTTACGTCCCCCGTCCAAGTCTCCTTGGATCTCACAAACAAAACATGCATACTAGTCTTTTTCGCATACCCCATTAAGTATTTAACTTTTAAACTTTAAAATACTTAATTAACAATCCAAATGGTCAAACAAGAAAATAAAATCATTTTTGTAGCAAACAAAGTAAACAAGCATTCAACAAGGGTTTTCAAACAACACTTAACACTTAAAATTCCTTTAACTTAGCAATGATTTTAATGAACTTAAAGTAAGAAATAACTCACTTTGGATTCCACTCCATCAAATTTTAAGGCAAGGAATTCCAGATCTAAACCATACTTCCCACCAATTTTGCTAACTTTGTCACTATGGATTTGAGTATACCTTCGTGACTATTTTCTGAAACTTCTGCAAAGTTCCGCTACCCTATAAGTTGAGATGAAAAGAGGTGGAGATGGCTTCTAGGTGAGCACAGCCTTAGGTGGATGGATGGAACTTACTACTTTGAACTTGACTTAAGTAGTACACTTTTTTGTCGATTATTTTTGTCATAACTTTGTTACGCTTTTAAATTTTTTTTAAAGAGGCATGAAAGCCAATAAAGCTCTAAGAAAGAAGAAGGATAAACTTAAAAAAGGAAGAAGAAGAGGAATGGAAAGTGTATGGAATTTGTGAAAGAAATGGTAGGTATTATAGAAAAAAATTGGAATAAAATATTACTATATGAAATGACCAAAATACCCTTACTTCAACTTAAAGTAAACTTATTTTTTCAACACTTACCATCATCTTTCATGTCTTACTTTATGTCTTAGTCACTTAAGGCTTAAGTAATGTATTTGGATGGAAATATGGATTAAAGAGAAGATTTCCTTAGATTTTTTATGTGATTTGATGTTTACTTTTTAAATTTTTTTCCTTATTTACTTTTCTTAATTAAATTCTAGAAGTTTTCTAATCATAATTAGTAAAAGCAAACTTGTTTAGTTATTAAATATGTAATATATATGTTAAAACATGCTAACAAAGGTGCAACAATATTGCTACAACTTATATTGAACAAAACGTCGATAAATGTTTTACCATCACATTTTGACATTTTTGTTAAACTGTTAATTTATGTAAACAAAACTTAAAAATAAGTTTCTTATCATATTTAAATAATTACAACAAGTATATTTAAGTTATAAAACCATAGTAAATAATATTAAAATCTAATTGTACAAATACGAGGTTGATTTGTCAACATGCGAAAATTTTTATCAATTTTTATAAAACAAGTTTATATATTTATAAAATCATTATAAATAAAAATTATATTATTATCATACTATTATATAACCATTAAAATGATTTATTTACCATTTACAATAATTATTTGAATGTATATTAAATTTTATCGAAAACCGACTTTTGTCACTTTTCGACGAAAATCCAAACTTCTTGATTTTGCAATCAAATTCTAAAAATAAGTTTATTATTCTAATTTATCACATAAAATATAGTGACTAAGTTTGAAAATTCTATATTTTAATACTTAAAATAAATTAAATATCCCATTTTCAAAGTGGTAAAATTACGGGTCATTACACCTGATAAGGTGAATAAGTACAAATATTGTAGTTTGTATAAGGAATTAGGTCATAAGAAAAGATCTTGTTTGTTAAGAAATCAAGTGTAATTTTTATATATTATTGGCTTTTTATTGTGAAGGCTATCAATATAATTTCATGTATTGTTTTGTTGAATTAAATGTATTGTTGTTATTTTAGTTATTTATTTAGTTAACACCGTACTTTAATTTGCTTGGTTAATAACCGTCTAGCAAATATTTTCCTACCAAATTTTTGCCTGGGTAATATTTGTCAAGCATATATGTGTTAGTGATATATTGGTAGTTCATGTTTGCTTGTTATACATGTGCCACATATGTATGTGTGTGTGTGTTTTCATGATATTAAGTTTTTTTAGGTGTTGTTTTTGAAGATAAGCTCGGTTAGTTATTATTCTAATGCGGTTATAAATAGTTTTATATTTGTACTTGATCGGATTGTGTATTTGGTTATCCGTTGCGTCCATATGTATCTGATTAGGTTTTGCATCTTCTCAGATTTTGCATTCATACGTTCCTTATTAGGTTCTACATCAGCCAAATATTTGTCAGGCAAATGTTTACCGGAAAATATTTACCATGCAAATATTTGCTAATATTTTCTTTTACTTTCATGATTATATTGGTTAACCGTTGTCAATTTGTATTCATGACTATATAGGTTAGATTTTGCATTTACAATTAACTTGATTAGTATTTGATTATAGGTTATAGGTTGGGCATTCGTATAGCTTTTGCTTCCATGTGTGCTCAATTAGATTGTGCATCCGGGTAGCTTTTTCATTCAGTTGTAAGCTCGGTTAAACAGTATATCTCGATTATAGATTGGTTTTCATACGTACCATTTAGGTTGGGTATTTTGTTAGATTTTGTATCCATAAGTACCTGATTAGTTTTGGTATTCGATTAGCTTTTACATCCGTACATACTCAACTAGTTTGGGCATCCGATTAGCTTTTGGATCCATGCATACCAGATTAGGTTTTGCATATGATTAGCTTCTGTAGCCAGTGATGTGCTCGGTCAAGTAATGTATCTCGATTATAGATTGGTTTCCATATGTACTCAACGATGTTTGACATATGGTTTGCTTTTGTATCCGTGCGTACTTGATTAGGTTTGGCATCCAAATTATCTTTTGTATTCATATGTACCTGATTTTGTTTGATATTCAGTTAGCTTTTGCATCCATATGTACCCGATTACGTTAGGCATCTGGTTAACTTTTCCATTTGGTGCTTTGCTTGGTTAAACAATATATTTCAGTTATAGATTAGTTTCTATATGTACCCAATTAGATTTGGCATCCAATTTGCTTTTTTATCCATATATATCTGATTAGATTTAGCGTCCACTTAGCTTTTTTATCCATATGTATTCGATTAGGTTTGACATGCGACTAGCTTTTGCATCCATACGTAACCAATTAGGTTTGACATCTGGTTAGCTTTTTTACCTATATGTACCCGATTATGTTTGACGTTTGATTAACTTTTGCATCCATATGTACCCGATTAGCTTTCTATTCGGGTAGCTTTTGCATTCGATGGTAAGCTCGGTTAAACAATATATTTTAGTTATAGATTGATTTTCATATGCCCTCGATTAGGTTTGGCATCCTATTTTCTTTTTGGTCCATATGTACCTCGATTTCGTTTGAATCAATTTAGCTTTTGTACCCATGTATACCCGATTAGGTTTGACATTTGGTTAGCTTTTACATCCATACATACCGAATTATGTTAGGCATTCGGTTAACTTTGCATTCGATTTAACAATATTTCTTGGTTATAGATTAGTTTCCATATGTATCCGATTAGATTTGACATTTTGCTTTTTTGTATCCTCGCATCCTGATTAAGCATCGATTAGCTTTTATATCCTTATATATTCGATTATGTTTGGCATTCGGTTAGCTTTTGCACCTTACGTACCCAATTAGGTTTGACATTCAATGGTATGCTCGATTAAACAATATATCTCGGTTACAGATTGGTTTCCATATGTACCCTATTATGTTTGACATCGGGTTTGCTTTTGTATCCCTACATACTCGATTAGGTTTGACGTTTGGTTAGCTTTGTGTCCTTATGTACTCGATTTGATTTGGCATTCGATTAGCTTCTGCATCCATATGTATTTGATTAGTTTTGATATCCGGTCAGCATTTGCATTCAGTGATATGCTCAATCAAACAACATATCTTGATTATAGATTGGTTTCCATATATACTGGATTAAGTTTGGCATCCAGTTTGCTTTTGCATCCATACGTACTCGATTGGGCTTCATATCCGGTTGGCTTTTGTATCCATATGTACCCAATTAGGTTTGGCATTTGATTGCCTTTACATCCATATGCACCCGATTAGGTTGGGCATCCAATCAACTTTTGTATTCAGTGGTATGCTCAGTTAAACAGTATATCTGTTGGAACTTGGCCAGCACGCAGCTGAAGAAATGAGTGGTTTTTAATTTTTTTTACCATATTGGATCTTACTGGGCCAAAGAAGTCTAAATTATTTAGAACATTTCTAAATTTCTTTTAAATAAAATCATTATTTTATTTATATTTATAATGTGATTTTGTATTATGTAATTAATACTATGACATATATACATGTTTATCATATACGTGCACACACATATATATATGTGCATGTGTCACATAGCAATCCATGCAAGATTTAACATATATGAGTGCTGAGATTTACGCTGCAACGGCATGTTAGCTCATCCAGTACACAAATATATCGTCCAAATGTATGTTTATATGCTTTAATTAATGTATATAAAATATTACAAATATCTACATATATATGAATGTGTATGTATGTATGTATGTATAATTTTGAATAATGATATATATATATATATATATATATATTTCAAAATGTATATAAATATATATAAATATAATTATGTATATAAAAACGCTTAAAATATGTTATAAAATTTAAATATTTATTATGTTGTAAAACCGAAAAAGATTATTATTTTGGCATAATATATGTATATATAAATAGTTTAATAATAAAAATAAACATGCATATATATATATAATATAAATGAAATATATATTTTTACATATATAATGTAAACATATATATATATATATGCATACCTAATAATGCTTATGGCAAATTTTTTTTTAATTTAAAATTCCAATTGGGAATGAAATAATAATATTATATATAAAAATATGTTTCAAAATTATAATTTTGTGTTCTATTATTAAAAAATATCTAGATGATATTTTGGCATTTGAATATTTTAATATATATTTTGTAATAAAAAAGTAATTTTTAATTTTTTATTTTAATTTTGGCATTTATATTAGTATTTAATATATATATCTCTGTGTGTGTGAAAAAATTATAGCCAAAAGTTTATCAGGCGTGTAAATGATTTTTTGAAATTTAAATTACATCTTATGATATATGATGACGCCAAAAAAGGGCATCAACACCTAATAGAATCTAGTAGAGATTAAATGAAAAATAAAATAAAAATAAAGTTAATTCATAAAGTAACACACAGATTTTTATAGTGGTTTGATAAACTTGGCCTACGTCCAATTCATATTTTTATTGATCTTCCATTTTATTATGATTACTAGAATATTTGGATCGGTTGGGATCCGTTAGTACAAAAGTAAAGAATAAATGTGGCAGCGCCTCGACGGAGAAAGCAGGATCCCTTTTTTGAACCCATGCCTGCTGTATTTATAGGAGAAAACGTGCACGGATTGGACTGAAATTTGGGCAAAAGGTTCGGGAGACCAAAATGAGGATACCTAAATATTTGCAGGCCCATCGGGGCCTAAAATAGGGATCAGTATCGATCCCTATTAGTGCGTCGAAATGGGCGATCCCTATGAGGGATGCTCCATGATATTAGCTATTTGCTCCCCAAATTTAATGCAATTCCGACATACGGGTTGTAAGAAATCGCATTTTCCATGAAGTAGTTTTGCTTGAATTCTAATTTCCGTCGTTCCCTCTAGAGGGATAGGTACTGATCCCTCAAACTTGCTCCAAATGCCATGCGATCCCTAGGGGGCCTTCTCCATTTTATGTTATGATTAATCTCTAAATTTCATGTCAATTGGATTAGTAGAATTTGAGTTATTAATTAATCTTTGTTGCAATATGTTGTGAAGACTGTTTATGGACGATCCATTTTATACTGATCCCCTTTGATAAGTGAAGTAATTTGCCTATAACTTGAGCATATGAACTCCAAATGACTTAAAACTTGAAATGTAGCCTCATGAGGCTTTCCTTGTCACTCTATATTGATCTTGCCAAGTTTGGGACAAAAATTGAGGATCTTTACCGATCCCCTAGGAAAAGGGATAGGCATTGGTCCCCCCACCTAGGGGAGGCATCATTCCATACTTAAAATATTCTGGATAGTCTACCTCTTGGCTCGGTTGATCTTCACTTCATATTATTGCATGCTTGATCTCTGAGCTTAATAATCATCTTTCCGGCTGTCTTCCTTGATGATCGTCTGCTCTAACTTGTCTAATCGATCTGAATATAGCAGGGCCAAAAGGCCGATTAACAGTATATTTATTTATTTTATACATTTATTTAAGTGATTTGAATTAAATAACATATATATATATATATATTTAAATTTTATTTTTTACGTCGAAAAGTATTTTAGGTATAAAACTGTATATATGTAATTTTAAAACATATTCTGTATAATATAATGTTTAGTATTTAAATTATAATGTTTATGTTATTTAAATAATTTACATTAAACTAATTTAAATAATAATAAAAATGCAACGAATTCTTTTAAATCTTGTGCGTAAGTATCAAGGCATGTATATGTTAATTTTTTGTTGTATATAAGCATATGAACAAATAACAATTCTGAATGTGGCGATATATTGATATACTAGAATCTTTACCTAACTAACAAAATAATATATGATATATAAATAATAGATTATTAGTATACTAATCATAGATCGGTAATTACCTTTCTCCAATGCCAAATGACCACACCTTGAAGCATTGAAATAAATTCTTGAATCAAATTCCAATTCTGAAGGTGGAAACTCCTGAATTCCATGCTACCGACTATCGAACAGTGTTTAGTTTTGTTTGATTTGAGCTTGGAAAAATGGAGGAGAGGGAATGTTGAATTTGGCCAGAAGTAAGGGGATTGGGCTTCCAAAAGGTAAGAAATGTGCGTTGGTTGAGAAGCTTTAATGGAGGAGAAAATGGAGAGATATGTTAGGATCAAGATCCACATTTCTCTCTTACCTTTTTTTTCCTCTTACACATTCAAAGCCTAACCCCTCTAGCCAGCTTATGGATGCCCCTTTGCTGGTCTAATGTGGCCAAAATATACATGCCTTATATAGGCTTCAAACCCATTTAAAGATCAAACAAATTATATTGCAGCTAAATCCAATTTAATATTGTTTGTCAATTATAAATTTCTACCTATTATAAATATATTTATTGATATTGTTTAACAAATCAAAATAAAATTTTAATATTCATAAACATTAATTAATTTTGTTAATTTATAATAGTTATAAACTAATTAAATCATGCGGTCAAGGAGTATTCAACGATTTGGTTGTGTGACTCTTTAGGTGTGAACTTAGTCAGCGATTAACATCAAACTATTCAAACATAAACATTTATGCGTCACTTGGCAAGTGGTGTGACATTTTGACCAAATATATTGCTTACTTGATTTCGGTAAAAAATCAATTTTACTTTGTTAAGCGTTACCCAGTCGTTATGTTTATTTTGCACCAATTCTCTTTGTCAAAACTATATCACTTCAGACTTATGAAATTTGGTAATGGTCAAAATTCCAATATCATCATATTCAACTCTATAATCCAAACATAAAGTCCTCGGTTCAATACGAACAATTATTATTAACCAAAATGCTTTGCCAAAGACTTTGACTTTAAGTCAACTTCAATTAACCAAGATACCAACCTCATATAACTAAGGAGATGAATCCTCTCTTGGATAGTGTTTCGCTTCTAATGCTTCTACTAGACCTAACTATAGTCGTTCGGTGGACGTCTGTACCATGATTTAACTATAATCAAAGTGAAACTTCCACATTAAAGATCAATAGTATTCTCCAGTCAAGAAAACCATGTAAAATTATCGCATCGATATTTTCTTTTTGACCTTAGTTATATTAACCAACATAAAATTATTGAGTGGGCCATTCCGTACTTACCCAATAACCATCATTATGTAACCCTATAATGCTCCTAGTAGTTATGAATAATATACTGCCCAACATTTGAAGAGTGTTACCTACTTTAGTCTCAATGGATGTATCGATATCCAGTCTCGATACATCTTGAGTAGGAATATTTAAAATGGTATGTTTAATTTCATTGTCATCACTCATGGTCACAACACTTTGTAACTGTTATCATAAAACATACCATTATGGATTTTCTATTAAACATACTTTTAATTAAATTAGTTAATTAACATAACACGTTACATAATGTATATGTAGAAAGAAAACACCTTTTATTTTGAATAAGATTGGTTATCCAGTTAGATATATGTAAAAAATTACGCAATTATCCCTAGGATTTACCCTAACTCGATTATCTTCGTTATAGATTGGTTTCCATATGTATCTGATTAGGTTGGGCATTCCGTTTGCTTTTGTATCCGTACATACTTGATTGGGTTTGCCATTCAGTTAGCTATTGTATCCATATGCATCCACTTAGATTTGGAATTCGATTAGCTTTTTCATCTATACGCACCCGATTAAGTTTGGCATTAGGTTAACTTTTGCATTAGGTTGATTCTCGGTTAAAAAATATATCTCGGTTATAGATTGGTTTCCATATATACTCGATTAGGTTTGGCATTCTTTTTATCCATACATACCCAATTAAGTTTGGCATCCAGTTAGCTTTTGTATTCATATATACGCTGTAACAACCCACATCCCAATCGGCCTAGATTTTCGCTAAAACGAAAAACCAAGTCCACTAAAATATGGATTGCTGGTTTGGTATCCTGCAATTAAAAAAAAGAATGCATATTAGAGAACCAACAACATAACTTACAAAGGAATAATAAAATATAATAAGTCACATATGTACTAACCAAGATCTAACGCTTTCAAAGTCTAGTGTCATTGTCAACATATATGTGACTTGTTATATTTTTTTATTCCACTATAAATTATATCGTTAGTACTCTAATATGCATTCTTTTGTTTTAATTGTAGGATACCAAACTAAAGATCCATATTTTGGTGAACTTGGGTTTTCATTTTAGTGAAAATTTAAGCCGACTGGGGTATGGACTATTATGTTTGGCATCGACGCTTAGGTTAGTCGATCTTAAAAAATCATGAAATGTTGAGTGAACGTATTTGTATTTTTCCTAAATATAAATTTATTACAGGCCAAATCCTAAGAGTTCCAACTATATAGTAGTTGCATATGGAAGGTCCCTGAACCTGGATAGTACAAGACTGCCTGATCGGGCCCGGATAGCCCATTAGTTGTAGATCCCCGTGTGATTGTCGATTAATGATGTCTAATACGTCCAGATAAGGGGAAAGTGAGAATTCATATGTTATAGATATATGAAAGCAGTTGGTATTCCGAAGGATGGTGTGAAGCAGTCACTCCAAGTTAGCAGTCAGATTTCTAATACTGGAAAAGAAGATAAGTAAGTTGAAGAGCAGGAGTTCTAAATAAAGAACAAATAGAAATCTACTTTGAGTCCAATCCAATAGAAAATAGTTTTATAAGTTGATAAAAATATACATTTCTGAAAAAAAGTTAAGTAAATATTGGATTTTAAAAGATATGTATGAATATAAAAAAATTTGTTATTCTGTTGTGAGTTATATTGTTAGTGCTCTGATATGCATTCTTTTGTTTTAATTGCAGGATACCAAACCAACGATCCATATTTTAGTGGACTTGAGTTTTTGCTTTAGCAAAAATTTAAGCCCACTAGGGTATGGATTGTTACATACCCGACTAGGTTTGGCATTCAGTTTTGGATCCATACATACCCGATTAGTTTTGGCATCCGGTTAGCTTTTGCAGTCGATGATATGCTTGGTTAAGAAATACATCTAGATTGGTTTCTTCATGTACCCGATCAGGTTTGGCATCTAGTTTGCTTTTGTATGCATACATACCTGATTAGGTTTGACATCATACTAGCTTTTTTATCAATATGTACCCAATTAGTTTTGACACTCAGTTAGCTTTTACATCCATGCGTATCCGACTATATTGGACATCTGACTGGCTTTTGCATCCAATGGTATGCTCGGTTAAACAATATATCTCGATTATAGATTTGTTTTCTTAGATATCCGATTAGGGTATGTAGTGATTATGTTATGGCTTTGGCTATAATCTTGGTTAACCTAAATTATAATATTAAATGTCATTATGTTTAGTGCTTGTGAAATACTTGTCGGATAAATATTTTCTATTCATATATTTGTCGGATATTTGAGTTTAGTGCAGAAATTATACAAATTTTATACTATATACGAACAACAACATTTCCTTTGAATATAGTACATTGCATTTTAGATATAAAAAACTGTACATTACATCATCTTAAAAAGCCATTGGCATTTAATATCCAACATAGTTGAGTTAAACATCAAATTTGTACATTTTTTACTACACAACAACTGCATTTTCTTTTAACATGAGACATTATAGTTCGGACATAAAGTACTTTACATTACACTGTGATAAAAGTTTCTTACATTCATCCATAAGTGTTTTTTAAACAGTCAATACTGTAACAACTCGTACTTTTAATTATTTTAAATTACTAAATTTCATGTAGTTATTGGATAAAGATGGGTAGAAATAAAATTAATGATTTGTTTATGTTGGGTTATTGGATAATTAAATTGTTCAAAAGTTTATTATTAGAGATTATTTGAATAATTTGGTTCTGGATTTAAGATGATTGACATATATATCGAAAACTGATTTTAATTTTTTTCAAAATATGAACGATGATGGTTAACAATTAAAATTGGATTTAAATGTGAATAATTTAAAATTTGAAATTGTATTTTTTAATTGACGAGTAAAAATAGCCATTTTGACTACTGTATCGTATTTCGACAAAATCAATTTCATTGGATTCGTAATAGTGAATTATTGTAGGATTTCAAGTCTCATAGCGATCGGACATGTCATTTGGTTGTGTGAGCTTGAAACGTGCAGAATTTTTTTTCAGAATTTAATTAGAATAATCGACTTTGAAAAGCTATCTTCCACATACAATTGAATTAGACCTCGGGACTAGTTCCATTGTATTCGAAATGAGGGTAAAACGTTATGAATGCTAGGCGACACTCGTCATTTGGAGTTCATGTTTTTACTGGCCAATTGGATCAGATATTTTCTTATTGTTATAATATTTATATATATAAATATAAAATATCTAAACATTTCCCTGTTTTTAGCCATACCTGTCACTTCTCTTCCTTTCCTCCCTTCTTTTCTAATCGAGATCAGATCGTTTCAAAATAAAAAAAAGCAAAAGAGAGAAAAAAATAAATTGTTCAAATAAAAAAGGCGACCAAAGTCCTGATGGAGAGGTGATGGAGGCGCGGTCGTTATAGCGAGGTGATGTATCACATGGCTTGGTGGGGTAGAGGGCTGTGCACCTGCAATTTGCTCGAGATGGTGATTGGTGGAGGCAGCATGTGGTAGGGCATTGGAGAGGCGTAGGGCAAAGAGGCTAAGCGAGCGCCATCAGAGGAGTGCGACGCTGCAGGCAGAGACGGCGAAGGGAGAAGTCGTCGACCTAGGGTTTTTGGATCTAGGACGAGTCGCGTAGCTTGGAGCATGTGCGTGGTTTCTAGGCGATGCAGGCAAAATGTTGGTCAGGTGATGATGGCAAAATGGTCACGAACTTGGTGGAGGGGTGGTTGGCGACACAAAATTTTGGTGGCAGTAAAAAAAATATTGGAACGAATGTATCAGAGTTGCAATGTCGCAGCAAGAATGATGAGTGCCCCTATAGTTGAAAGAGAAAGATATTGGTTAAGTTTTAATTATAATATTTCAAGTTTATGTTATTTATAATTGTATTCTTATCGAATGCTAAATATTGCATAATTTCTCCATACAAGGTCTGACTGCGGATGAACGATTTGCATTAGAATCATATCGACACGATCTGTAGTATGAAGCTGGATTCATGTCTATTTGAATCTAGAAAATTTTCTTATTCAAACAGGTGAGTGTTTATGCTCACCTTTGACTATTTTATTTTATGTTAGTAAAAATTTTATCGTATAATTTAAATTTATGGATGGTTATTGGATAAATTTAAATTGACATCTGAATTTATTGATAGGATTTGAATCGGTAGTTAGATTAAATTAGAATTTAACTTCTAGTAAAATCCCTGATTTTCGATAATTGGTTGATTGTTGTGATTATTAACTGTTTGGTTGATTGATTGTGATGGATGAAAACTGGTTGATATTTGAATGATTAAATGGCTAATAATTTAAATATACTCTGTTATCACCCTGTATATTATTTACAGTATATAAAACTATAAATCAAATTATTTCGAATAAATTAAGGAATAGGTTAAAATGATATATACCTATGACACTTATTTTGGATTGGAATGATATATATCGATCCTTAGAATATAAATTCAAATAATGATTCACTTGGTCATAGGATAGAGAACTATGTAAGGACACCAGATTGGTTAAATTAAATGATTTTAAAATTTTGATTTGAATTTATTTAAATGAATTAGCTCTAAAGAAAACAATCAAAAGGGCACCAGATTGGTTAAATTAAATGATTTTAAAATTTTGATTTGAATTTATTTAAATGATTGGCTCTAAAGAAAACAATCAAATTAATGGAAATTGGATTATTTTCGAATTTGACCTTGAAATGTTGAAATTTAAATTTGATAAATGAAATTGTTTAAATAATCTAATTTGAGAATTTGAAGTTATAATCAAAATATGATTTGAATTTCAAAAGTCGATTGTTTTAAAGATTGGATTTTTATTCGAACTTTGAATGTTTCTACGTAAAAGTGATAAAACGATATTTTGAAATTTAGCACGGATTAATCATATTTAAAAATTTAATTTTTAAATTGGATATTGAAGAAAATTTGATTTAAGTCTTTTGAAATTGATAATTGCAAGTAGACTCGGAATTGATATAAATTGAAATGGTTTAAATTTAGGATTGGAGTTGAAATTAATTTATAATTGGAATTTAAACTAATTTGAAATTGGAAGTGAAATTAATTTGGAATTGTAATTTAAATTCGACTTGAAATCGGTATTGAATCGAGTAAATCAAAATGGAAATTTATTTGGGTTAGAAATTTTGGAATTGAATCTGTTTGGCTTGGAAACTATTTTTAAATAAATTATTTTAGTATAAAATATTTCAAATCTATTTTCCTTAAATATTCAAACTATTTTATTTTCCCAACTATTTTACTATATAAACCATTTTATTTCTCAAACAATTTTCTATTAAACTATTTAGCTATTTTTAAAACTATTTTCTAAAATCCAAACTAGTTAAAGGGTGCAATGTTTATGTTTAAATCTTGGATTTAAATGCAAATTAGGTTAAAGTGAATTATAACCAAAACTGTCATTCGAATCAAGTTTTGAAGTGAAATTGATATATCGAGTTAAATTGACATTTTTGAGTAAATATGATGGTTTCGAAATGGATATGATTTTGAGTAAATATGATGATTTCGAAATGGATTTGATTTTGAAGTGAATATGATATTTTTATATCAATTACGAATTGTTTTCGAAATGTAAAAATACCAATCGATGTGTATAATGATGTTTGGTTGTTAAAGAGATCGGGGCCTCTTATTGGCGTACTCTCTATCAATATTGGAACCACTTTAACAACTGTGTACGCGGTGGATGATATCCACATTGTAGTAGTTGAATTGGCGACGTTTACTGGAATGAAGTAAGAGAACAATTATGGATAGCCTTGACACTTGTGTCATAATTAAAATGACTAAAACAGGAGCATATGTCTAGCCAATGAGGTTAGCTACCTCTAGCGACGTTGATCCCTCGTATTACTATTATGGTTTCAGATTTAATGGGTGCACCTTGTATGTCGTTTGGATTGATTATCGCAGTCGGCCACGGATGGGTTACGACTAGCCATAAAGGGTAAACTGGTAGAATCCTACCCTGGCATTGCCTCACATGCCTTATCGTGTTTATCCCTATACGAGCTCATTATGATTTTGGTTTAAACTGTAAAATTGTGTTAAGGTAGATCAATGTAAAGCCCCAACGCTATTTTGATATTTATTTTACTGATAGACATTATCTATTATAGCGTATGCTATTATATATAAGTAGTTTAATGGATCCTTACGAGATGGAAAATCATGTAATATCTCTTAAGTTATTGTACTAATATTTGTGATATTGATTTGACTTACATAAGAGTATTTTAGTCCTGACTCGAATGTTTTGTCTTTTTCATTATGCTCGGGTCAGTCCTGAGTTTTTTTCCAGTGTATTGAAGACTATTCTTTGGAGGACGAAGACGGAGTTTTGGTATATTACTATTATTATTATCCCTTGCATCATGGTGCTCTAATGTGTTGATTATTTATCACTGATGTATATAGATATAACTCTGATAAATGTGTATAGATTATAATCAAATGTATAGTAAACAGTTTCATGAACTGTTATTTGATTATTATATTTTATCGTTTCCACTGTGAGATTCTATGTTTGTTTTCTTCTTCTTTTCTTATTCTTCTTATTTAACCCCCATTGGTCATCTACATTCTGGATTGTTTAAGTCAGATATGTGTGGATTATTGTTGATTTAAACCTTTCGAAATGTGGGTCGTCACAGTTGGTATCAGAGCGAAGGTTTAGCGATAACTTTGGCTTTGTGTGGTTTGACTCTTTAGAGATAGGGTAATAATACCCTAGAATGAGTCAGTTTGAGTGTGCATATAAATGAGAGAGCGCACTTGTTAGTGTTATAAATAGTCTTATATTGTGTTTACTTATCTGTTGAATTGTTTATGAATTCTGGTCGATTTGCGGAACGCCGTGTTATCGATGGGGGTTTCTAAACACTTAAAGGAGGCAAGTCGACATAATATTATTTTAAAAATCAAGTAAATGAAATTATTTTGGCTAAACTATATTATATATATAATGGTAATGTTGTTGATAACATTTGATTATCATCAACTATTAGTTGAATTAAAATAAAACGAATACTTAATGATTTTTTTATGAAGCATTTGGTAATTAAGTTGAATTGAAATCAATCCAAATAAGAATTGGTTAAATGGACCAAGTTGTAAACTAGTGAAATATTTTGGTAAATAAGTTAAGGAAATTTGTATAAGTATATTTATAATATAGCTTATATATAGAAATGATTTTTAAAACTTGAGAATTTTAGAATTAAATCCTTTTATTTTTAAAATTTGTTTTTTAAAGCCTTAAATTTAATAAATAGTATTATTTGAAGGTGTTGTAACTAGAAATATACTATGAGAAGATTTTTGAATAAATAAAGGCATTAAACTCGCTTAGTCGCTGGAAAATAATTCTGGAGATGACTGCAGCGTCGCCAGCATTTATTTTCGAGTTTCTGGGTGAAGATTTCTACCAAAAGAAATTTATTTTCGATTAACACAAGTTTTGATTGTGAAAAATATTCTAAATATGATTTAAGAAATATATGAAAATATTTTTGTACTTATAATTGAAAATAGTATATAAATAGTAAGTTATAACTTTTAAGTTAAAAATAGTACAGAAAAGAAATAAGTTTATAACTTATAAATTTGAATAGGAAAATGAAACCAAATTTAAAATTGTTAAAATTTTGGTTAAACAAATAGAAGAAAGAATAGTTTAAATTGAGATACAAATAAAATAATTGGCTTAGCATAATAAAACTAAATGGAGTTAGTGAAATGAAGTAAATAAAATACATTTAACCCAAGAAACTTAAATAATAAAAAATGAATTTCATTTGAAATGAAATAGATAAAATAATAAAATGGAATTTTGAATGAATAAATTATATAACTTATAAATTTGAGAATTTTGAGCTAAAACAAATTTTAAAATTTGTAAAATGGGAATGACAAGAAATTTAACTTGAATAAAATTAAATAAAATGAGCAATGAATTAAAATGAAATGAAGTTTAACTTAAGGATAAACAAATTTGAATTGGATATTAAGTGAAAATGGATAATTTAATAAGGTGGATAAATTTCATTTTAGCTATAAAATGAATTAAAAATGAATACAAATTGAATTTCAGAATGAAATGTAATTTAAGTGTGAAAGAAATAAAATAAATAGGTGTAAGTAAAATTAAAATGATCAATTGAATTAAATCTAAATTGGATATAGATAAATAAAATACAAGTGGAGTAGTTTAAATAAAAATTTAATGTTAACTAATATAATATGGAATAAGTTATTAGAATAAATTAAAAATTAAAGTTAACTTAAGAGAGTTTAAATGAATTAATCATGGAAGAAATTATATATTTATTAATATGAATCGAGTGATAAAATTAAATTTACTTTAGTAAATTAATAATATGAATTTGAATAAACGACTTGAATCAATGAATCAATAGTAACTTAAGATATGAAGTACTAATAGTAAACGCGAATTATATTGTATAAAATATTATAATAAACTTAGTTAAGTTATAAATGATGTTAGTATAATAAAAAGGAGGATATACTAAGTGGAAATAAATTTAATTTAAGCGTGGTTAAGTGGGATAATTTT
Source organism: Allium cepa (assembly GCA_030765085.1). NCBI lineage: Eukaryota > Viridiplantae > Streptophyta > Magnoliopsida > Asparagales > Amaryllidaceae > Allium > Allium cepa. The sequence continues at coordinate 270,439,229 of CM060932.1, forward strand.
ATAAATGATTCACAAATGAATTTAAATGAAATTGGTTAAACAAAAAGTGAAATAAATTGAAATTCCACAAATTGAATTGAATAAAAGTAGATATAATGAATTTGTAGCGAATGTTAATGAATTGAAGGAATCAATATAATGTTTAAATTTAAATGTGGATGAAACAAATGTAAATAACTGGAACAAATCGATTAAATGTGAGTATAGTGAATTGAAATAAATCAATTGTGAACGCATTAAATATTGATTGAAAGAAAAGAATGAATTGAAACCAAATTAGTTGAATGTAAATCAAATGAATTAAATATAAATCCATTGTATAGTTAAAAAAATGAATATTAATTAATGAATGCGAATCAAGTTAAAATATATGGAATGTGGTATGAAATTAATTTACTTAAGTGTGCTCTGTTATATGAATTATTGAAATGAAATAGTGAAAGTGAAAAAAAGAAAAATGAATTTTACTATAAATGAGTGTAAATAAATAGAATATGAATTCATTAATGTTGAGAAGTGCATGAAAATCAATTGAAAGTAAATAAATTGAATGTAAAGTCAATTGAACGTGAATTTAGTTGAATAAAAGTTGGTTGAAAGTAAATTAATTAAAATGAACCAATCAAAATATTAATGAAATGAACGTTAATAAGTAAAGGAGGGTATAAATTAAAAAAATTAACATTGGATAATACAAATTCACATGGTTATGAATTAAATTGGATTAGTTGGACGGATATTGATAGTTGGATGGATTCTTTTGTTGCAAACCATCGTTGTTACATTTTGACTGCATATGATTGTTGTATGTTGTGTATTTGTGATATATTTTTGTTGTTTGGATTAAAAATCCATGTTATATGCTTGTATTAGACTTATACATGTTTCCATATCATTATAAGTGACTAACATTCCGAATTGAGTTGAGATAAGTACATATGAAGATCGTTTGGGCATATATTCGGGGTTTTACATGCATTCGCTTGCTTAATACGAGCGAACTCGCTCGTATTATTATTAATAAGGTATATCTTGGATTACAAACCGCGATTTTATATTTTTGCCCTTCGGTATGCCTCATCGTTGAGATGAGATGTATATTTGATATATATTGGGTATATTTGTGTTATATATTGAATTGTAAAAAAATTTCGATCGAGCCGCACAAAGGAGACTCTGCCGAAATTTTTCATAAATCTGGGAGTTAGAAATTTTTAAAGTTTTAAATTTTTTATAACTTGTTTTTCTTTATATATTATATTTTTCGTAAACCGATCGAAGTAATGTAGTAATAGTTTGTAAATAAGAATTTTAAAGTTTTATAAGTTGATAGTTTTGAATTGAATATACCGAGTGTTAAATTCTGTACTTAGTCCCTTTTCGAGGACGAAAAGTTTTGAGTGGAGGATTATGTAACGACCCGTACTTTGATTATTTTTAGTTGCTAAATTTCATGTAATTATTAGATAAAGATGGGTAAAATTACAATTAATGATTTATTTATATTGAGTTATTGGATAATTAAATTATTTAAAAGTGTAATATTAGAGATTATTTGAATAATTTGGTTCTGGATTTAACATGATTGAAATATATATCGAAAAATTGTTTTTTTTTAAAGTATGAATGGATATGGTTAACAATTAAAATTGGATTTAAATGTGCATAATTTAAAATTTGAAATTGTACGTTTTAATTGACGAGTAAAAATAGCTATTTTGGTCACTGTCTCGGATTTTGATGAAACCAGTTTTATGGGATCCGTAATAGTGACTTATTATAGGATTTCAAGTCTCATAGCGATCGGACTTGTCGTTTGGCCATGCGAGCTTAAAAGGTGCAGAATTTATTTTTAGAATTTAATTAAAATAATCGACTTTGAAAAGCTATATTCGGCATACGATCAAATTAGACCTCGGGACTAGTTCCGTTGTGTTTGGAATGGGGGTAAAACATTATGAACGTTAGGTGGCACCCATTATTTGGAGTTCATGTTTTTACTAGCCAATTGGATTAGATATTTTCTTATTGTTATAATATATATATATATATATATATAATCTCAACGTTTCCCTATTTTCAGCCATATCCGTCACTTCTCTTCCTTTCCTTCCCTTTTTTCTAATCGAGATCAAATCATTTCAAAATAAAAAAAAGCAAAAGAGAGAAAAAAAGAATCGTTCAAATAAAAAAGGGAGACCGAAGTCGCGATTGAGAGGGGATGGAGGCGCGGTCGCTATGGCTAGGTGATGTATCACGTGGCTTAGTGGGGCAAAGGGTTGTGCATGTTCAATTTGCTCGAGATGGTGACTGACGGAGGCGGCACGTGGTAGGGCGTTGGAGAGGCGTAGGGTGAAGAGGCTAGGTGAGCGCGATCAGAGGAGTGCGACGCCGCAGGCAGAGACGGCGGAGGGAGAAGTCGTCGACCTAAGGTTTTTGGATCTGGGATGAGTCACGTAGCTTGGAGCATGCGCGTGGTTTCTAGGCGATGCAGGAAAAATGTGGGTCAGGTGGTGATGGGGCGATGGTCATGAACTTGGTGGAGGGGTGGTCGACGACACAAAATTTTTGGTGGTAGTAAAAAAATTTATTGGAACGAAGGTATCAGAGTTGCAATGTCGCAGCAGGAATGAAAAGCGCTCCTGTAGTTGAACGAGAAAGATATTGGTTTAGTTTTAATTATAATATTTCAATTTTATGTTAATTATAATTTTATTCTTATTGAATGCTAATTATTGCGTAATTTCTCCGTACGAGGTCTGATTGCGGAAGAACGATTTGCATTAGAATCATATCAACGCGATCTGCAGTACGGAGCTGGATTCGTGTCTATTTGAATCTATAAAATTTTCCGATTCAAACAGGTGAGTGGTTACGCTCACATTTGATTATTTTATTTTTATATTAGTAAATAATTTACCGTAAAGTAATTTAAATTTATCGATGGTTGTTGGATAAATTTAAATTGAAATTTAAATTGACGTCTGAATTAATTAATATGATTTGAATTGGTAGTTAGATTAAATTAGAATTAACTGCTAGTAAAATCCCGGATTTTCAATAATTGGTTGATTGTTATAATTATTGGCTATTTGGTTGATTGATTGTGATGGATGAAAATTGGTTGATATTTGAATGATTAAATGGTTAATTATTTTGATATACTCTGTTATCACCCTGTATATTATTTACAGTATATAAAACTATAAATCAAATTATTTCGAATAAATTAAGGAATAGGTTAAAATGATATATATCTATGACACTTATTTTGGATTGGAATGATATATATCGATCCTTAGAATATAAATTCAAATAATGAATCACTTGGCCATAGGATAGAGAACTATGTAAGGACACCAGATTGGTTAAATTAAATGATTTTAAAATTTTGATTTGAATTTATTTAAATGAATTGGTTCTAAAGGAAAAAAATCTAATTTGTGAAAATTGAATTATTTTCGAATTTGACCTTGAAATGTTGAAATTTAAATTTGATGAACAAAATTGTTTAAAAATCTAATTTGAGAATTTGAAGTTTTATTTGAATTTCAGAAGTCGATTGTTTTAAAGATTGGATTTTTATTCGAACCTTAAATTTTGCTATGTAAAAGTGATAAAACGATATTTTGAAATTTTGCTTGGATTTGAATCATATTTAAAATTTTGAATTTTTAAATTGGATATTGAAGAAAATTTGATTTAAGTGTTTTGAAACTGATAATTGGAAATGGACTCATAATTGATATAAATCGAAATGGTTTAAATTCGGGATTGGAGTTGAAATTAATTTGTAATTGGAATTTAAATTAATTTGAAATTTGAAGTGAAATTAGTTTGGAATTGGAATTTAAATTTGACTTGGAATTGGAATTGTATCGAATAAATCAAAATGGAAATTTATTGGATTGGAAAATTTGGAATTGAATCGGTTTGGCTTGGAAACTATTTTTGGATAAATTATATTAGTATAAACTATTTCAAATCCATTTTACTTAAATATTTAAAATATTTTTACTTTCCCAACTACTTTACTATATAAACGAGTTTATTTCTCAGACTATTTTCTATTAAACTATTTAACTATTTTTAAAACTATTTTCTAAAATCCAAACTGGTTAATGGGTGGAATGTTTATGTTTAAATCTTGGATTTAAATGCGAATTGGGTTAAAGTGAATTATAATCAAAACTGTAATTCGAATCAAGTTTTGAAGTGAAATCAATATATCAAGTTGAATTGATATTTTTGAGTAAATACGATGATTTCGAAATAGATATGATTTTAAGTAAATATGATGATTTCAAAATGGGTTTGATTTTGAAGCGAATATGCTATTTTGATATCAATTACAAATTGTTTTCAAAATGTAAAAATACTAATCGGTGTGCAAAATGACGTTTGGTTGTTAAAGAGACCATGGCCTCTTATTGGTGTACTCTCTGTCAATATTGGAACCACTTTAACAACTGTATATGCGGTGGATGATATCCAGATTGTAGTACTTGAATTGGCGACGTTTACTAGAATGAAGTAAGCGAACGATGATGGATAGGCTTGACACTCGTGTCATAATTACAATGACTAAAACAGGAGCCTATGTCTGGCCAATGAAATTAGCTACCTCTAGCGACGTTGATCCCTCGTATTACTGTTGTGGTTTCGAATTCAGTGGGTGCATTTATTTGTCGTTTGGATTGATTATCATGGTCGGCCACGGATGGGTTACGACCAGCTAGAAAGGGTAAACTGTTAGAATCCTACCTTGGGCATTGCCTCACGTATCTTGTCATATTTATCCCTGTATGAACCCGTTACGATCTTGGTCTAAACGGTAAAATTATGTTAAGGTGGATCAATGTAAAGCCTTAATGTTATTTTGATATTTATTTTACCGATAGACATTATCTATTATAGTGTATACTATTATATATAAATAGTTTAACATATCCTTAGGAGATGGAAAATCTTGTAACATCTCTTAAGTTATTGTATTCATATTTGTGATATTTATTTGACTTACATAAGAGTATTTTAGTCCTGATTTGAGTGTTTTGTCTTTTCATTAAGCTCGGGTCGGTCCTGAGTTTTTTTCTAGTGTATTGAAGACTATTTTTTAGAGGATGAAGATGAAGTTTTGGTATATTACAATTATTATTATCCACTGCATCATGCTACTCTAATCTATTGATTATTTATCACTGATGTATATAGATATAACTATGATAAATGTGTATAGATTATAATCAAATGTATAGTAAACAGCTTCATGAACTGTTATTTGATTATTATATTTTATCATTTCCGCTGTGAGATTTTATGTTTGTTTTCTTCTTCTTTTCTTATTCCTCTTATTTAACCCCATTGATTATCTACGTTTCGAATTATTTAAGTCGAACATGTGTGTAAATTATTGTCGATTTATACCTTCCGAAATGTGGGTCGTCACAAATACGTACACGTAACATTACATATCCAACGTCCATCATCTATTATCCAGCTCTTGATTACATTCAGTCAAGTTAGATATATTGTAATCATTTAAGCGAAACTGCTTGTAGCTATACAATCTTTAATTTGAAATTTGTTTTCTATTTATAATATGTATATATATTTATATATATTTTAAATAGATAAGTTTGGTTTTAAATTTAATTAGTATAGCATATTTTCTAATATTTTGAAATTGGGAAATTATGATTAATTTTTGAATTAAGCTTTTCAAAAACTAATTTAATATAGTAACTAAATGATTTTAAATATATAAGACAAATGTTTTATTTGTTTAAATTATATTTTGACTTAAGTTTGTATATTAAAACAAGATATAAAAATGTTTGTTCTATTCATTTTAAAATATTGATTAATAGTTATGATTTGTAAATTGAATATGAGGATTTAAAATACAACTAAAATATGAAACATGTATTCATTTAAATAAAATAAGTTACAATCTCTTTATAAATTTATTTTAAGTGATCAAAATATTATTTTCAAATAATTGATTTGTATATTGTTTATATTTATAATAATACTTTGTTTTATTCTTTAAAAATTATTTATCTATATACATAACTAAGTATTAAAACTAATTAACTAAGTTAAACTCTCATTAACACTTAATTAATAATATTAATTAAATAAAGATACATGTGTAAACATCTTAGATTTTAATATAACAAATGTAAACTAGATATCATTTTAAAATGACAAGTGTAAGATTTGAGACACGTGTCATGTTTAATTTTATTTTTCTTTGTTTTTTTTAAAATAAATCATAAATAAGATATATACATTCTTGCAATCTTTTATATTTTTCCTTTCTTCATTTTCATTCCTAAACCAAGAAATGTTCAGCTGAAAACAATCCTCAAAATCAAAAACCATAAGTTCATCTTCAATCAAATTCCCTGTAAACCAACTTGCATTCCTCAAATCTGCAAACTTCATCTCTTCAAACCTGCAAAATCATCCCTGAAACTCATTTTCAAAAAGCAAGCAGAACCTGAAATGATTTCCTGCATTTTTTTCTGAAAGCCATGTAAAATCAATACATAGCAAATCTGCATTCCATTTCAAGCAAACATCTGCATTTAATTCAAAGATCTAGGTAATTAAAATTTGGAAACAATGCAAACAAACCTGCATGCATTTCTTTCTTCAATCTGCAACCTGGGAAATTTTCCTCTGCATACAACTATCTTTCAGCAAGCAAGCATTTAAGTTTAAGGTTGATAAAGCAGCAATTTAAGCAAGTTAACAACATTCAAACAACTCAAGTCTTAAAGTTGTTTTCAAACAAGTTTGCAAAGGGTTCAGAGCTTTTCAAAACCGTGCTCTATCTAAAATCAGGTGAGTAACTCATTTTCAGAATTAATTTAATAGGTAAAAGTTATTTCCATACTTTTTAAATTAGAAATTAATATATATATATATATATATATATGAATTTGCTGTGAAAATATATACATGTGAATATATTTATGTGCATAGAAAATTAACTGCTGCATTTCTATCATTCAATTCACAAACTCCTATTTGATTCTAAAATTCGTTTTCTTTTGATTTGTTTGCTGTTATGGTTTAAATTTTTGAATGAAAACTTGTTTATTATAAGATAAGGTATGGTTTAAAAATTTTATATGAATTAAATACGTTTCTGTTTTTTTCCAAGAGTAAATATAACGGAGTGACGATTTGGAAATTCAAACTACATGAATTTATGATTCGGGTCTGTATAGCAAAACATCATGCAAAATTATGTTTTTTTTCAAAGTAAAATTACAAATTTTAATATCAAAACCAAAGCGCAGTTTATATTTTACTGTATTCTACTATTGGAGTTAACACAGATTATCCTTATGTTCGTTTGTGTAAAATTTGCTCCTGGAGAAGGCGGAGCTATCAGAGATAATGGGAAAATTCTTAGATTAGGTTGAAAATTGTTTTTGATGTTGTGATTTGGATTTTAAGTTTTGAACCCTAGTTTCATTTTGGCTGGAAAATTCGATCATTCCGGCAAGTATACTTGTTCGAGTTGCTTAGGTTTTTGGAAATAGAGGTTGATGGATGAACGAAGTCGTCGCCGGAGTTTCAAAGGTGATGGTGGCCGGAGGCGCATCAACGTGACGTTGACAGGTTTTGAGTGAAGTTGTTGCGTTTGTTTCCAGGTTTGGGAAATTTGGTCGGAATCTTGAATTAGAGTATGTGTCGATCGAATTGTTGTTGAGTTGGGCTGAGTAGATGATCGGCGACTGTGGGGTGGTCGTGTGGATGGCCAGCGATAGCCGGAGGCGGTGTACAGGTGCACAGTACATAGGTAGATATGTTGGTGATGTTTTCAGTTACAGGGTTTTGGTTGCCATGTGATGGACTCGGGAATTTCGAGTTTTAACTCGAAGCGATGGGAATGTGACTCGAAGATTTTGTAGGGGTTGCTCGAGCATTTGCTTAGTTTCAGGTTTTACAAGTGATAACAGAAACCTGTTTCTGTATTTTAAATTTGAAGCAAAAGTTTAAATGCATACTAAAATCTGAACTAAGTTTTAAACCTAAAATTTAAATATGAATTCAACAGTTAAATCTTGGTTTTGAAATAATTTGAGTTTTTAAATTTTAATTTGGGTTTTAAATAAAAACAGAAACCTGTTTTCTGTTTTAAAATTTAAAAATAAAGTTTAAAATGCCAATCTGGAAATTTAAACAAAGTTCGAAATCTGAAACTGAATATGGATTCAAAGTAGTTTGAATCTGAGATTTAAAATAATTTTAAGTTTTAAAATTTAGAAACTGGTTTTAAAACAACCTTTAAGTGTATTTGGTTTTGAATTTTGAACTGGAAGTTTAAATTGAAAAATATAAAGTAAGTTTGAATCTAAGATTTAAAACCTGGAATTGGGTTTGAACTTCAGTTTTTAAAATAAAATAAAGTTTAAATTTAAATTGTTTAATTACTTTATATGGTTAAATGATTTAAATTTAAGATGGAGTTTAAATGTAAGTAAACTTTAAAGATTTAAGTTAAATCTAGAATGAGTTTAAAAGCTGTATTTCAGTTTTGAAATTTAAAAGTAATTTTTAAATTGATTTGAATTAAAATTGATTGGGATTTAAATTCTTTTAAACTTATTTTATAAAGTGTATGTTTTTACATATGAGATAAAGGTTTTGAATTGTTTTTAAAATCTTGTTTGAGTTAAAATTTGTATTCATTTTAAAATCTTAAATTTTAAAATGAAGTTTTAAAAGAATTTAAAGTAAATTTGAAACAAATTTGTTTTAAATGCTTAATTAAGTAAGGAATGTTTATCTTAAAGATAAATAAAATTTTAATGATTTGTGTTCATTTAAATTATTAAATTAATTTAAATTATTAAGTTAATTTAAATGGGTAATTAATTATTTAATTAAATAATAATAGAATGATTAATTAAATAATTAAGAATTTTTAATTGGATTAATTAAGACTTGAGATTAATTAATTAAGGTTAATTAATCTGTAATTAAGGGTTATTGATTAAATTTTTATTAATGGTTAAAGAATTAATTAATCAAGTGATTAAGGATTAATTAAGATTTTAATTAACACTTAATTAATTTAATAATTATGAATTTATTAATTTTTAATTAATATTGATTAATAATTATTAATCTAAGTTAATTTCTTAATAAAGTAATTAAGAAATGTTAATGAAGGTCATTAACTAAAGATTATTTAACAATTAATTAATGTGATTAATTTTAATAATTGATTAGATTAATTAATTAATAATAATCATTTGCAAATTTTTTATGTTTAATTACTTAATGGAAGTAATTAATGAATTGTAATTAATTGGTTTAATGTGATTAGTTTATATTAATTAACTAAGTTTAATTAATTTAAACATTTGATGATTTGATAATTACTTTATAAGTAATTAATGGGGTTGTAATTACTTAGGGAAGTAATTAATTGATAATTGCTGAAAGTAATTAAAGTTGTTTAATGATGGAAGTAATTTGGATTAAATTACTTTAAAATTAATCAAGGGATTAATTGAGATAATTAGTTAAGAGTAATTAATTTATGGAATGAGTAATTATGGGTAGTTAATTACTGGGTTATTATTAATCAAGGGTGATTAATATATGTGAGGTTTAATTGTAGATTAATTACTTAATGTAATTGATTTATATAGTGAGATTAATTTAAAATGTAATTAGAAACCATTAATTAATTAATGATGTAAATTTGGAATTGATTTATCAAGGAATAAATGAAGTAATTAATTAATAAATGATTAATGTAATTAACTTTAATTAATTAATTGATTAAGTAATTAAAAGTCAATTTTTGTAAGGGTTAAGTATAATTGACTTGTGTAATTAATTTAAAGACTAATTACTTATTGTAATTAGAAATTTATTAATTAGGAATGATTAATTGAAATGAAAAAATGAGATGGTGATTATTTAATTGATTTGTAATCAATTAATGATTAAGTTAAGCAGGATTATAATGATGTAGTTATTAATTTAATTCATTTTAAATTAGTTAGAGATTAAGTAATTAATTTAATTCATTTTAAATTAATTATAGATGGTGTGATCATTAGAGCATTTTTTATGTATGAATGATTGATATTGGTTGCCTTGTATGGTTTGTAATCTCAGCTATGAGATGCGTAATGTTATATGATATGGATGCATTGGTTGCATTGTGAATGTTGATATGGATTATCTGTTGTGATGATAATGTGATTATCTATTGTGATGTGAATTATCTATCTGTTTGTATATAGATAATGAATTGAATTGTTTTAAACTCTAAAACAACTTGGCCTTAAAAGACACGTTTTTGGATTTCGATGAGACCGGAATCGGGTTTCCATATTTTGATATCCAAAAACCTCATCGACCCAAATTAATGTTAGGTCGTGAACCTGAAGTGAAGATGAAGATTCAGAGTGCAAGGGTTATCATCGTTAACTCCGAGGGTGATTCCAAAATGAGTGTAACGAGATAATACCTTCGGTATCGTTCGAACCCGGAATGAACTTGTATGGATTGAATGCTTTCAGAACATCGTCAGGTGGACGATGAGCATTCTAAGTGATATGTCCTATAAAGGTAATCGTAGCCTCAAGCCTCATCAACCAGGAATGGCTAAAACATGGGAGGTGCAGCAAGGCTAAGTGGGTCATGCCCAAGTAGGACGAGATTTACCCCTGTCTAGATGTCCCTTTATTTCGGCTTAGTGGTGCGGTTGCTGATCACAACTGCGGGATGGTCTTGTTCGGAACTGTTCAGTAAGGGATGGTTCTGGCTTTGTGTTGCAGGGGAGCGGGCGTACTCCTCGATACGGTGATCTAGGCCACGTACTGTGACGGGCGGTACCCCAATAGCCCTACCATTGTATGGAATCCAAAATCCAATAAGTGCCAACTGTTTTGATTGTATTACCTACTTTTGTGGCTAGTCGGCTATTTCATATTTACTTGAAAACCCTAGACCTATTATAATATCACTGGATTTCCTATCAAATGTTTTGGTTAGCGTAAGGTAAAAACTTTTCCATGTTTATGTGTGGGAAGTCTTACGTGATACCTTTTGTTTTCAAAGGGTTTTAAAAGTTAAGAAACTTTAACCTGTTGCTCACACCAGACCCATGTCTAACCCGGAGTTTATTTATGTTTTTCTTAAGCTCTTGGGTACTCAAATTTTTACGAGTAGCCAAGGGATTCAGGTTAGCTTTGATGAATTGGGGAGGAGCAATGGAGCAGGAGGCTTCTGCGTATAGATATATAGTTTTCCGTTGTTTGGTATCTCTGAGTGTCTTCTGTATTGTGTTTTGAGTTGTAATAACTAGACAGGCGTTTATAACTGTCTAGTATGTGATGTATTGTCTGTGTAACTCTGATAATTGATGTATACTATGTAATATTTATGTTATTAATATAATTTATTCGTTCCGCTGTTGAGATTTTAGTGTTGTTTCTTCTTTCTCTTCTTTTTTTCTCTTTTCTATCCCTTTCTTTCTTAAGGATGACACGACTTTTTCTGGAGAAAAAGTCGGGTCATCTCAGTTGGTATCAGAGCGCTAGGTTGAGCGAATACCTAATCTCTGGAGTGGTGTCTATCTTGAGAGTGCGTATTTGTATTTTTAGTATATATATAATTATTTCTACCTATATGTTGGGTTACCTGTACAGATTTTCCAATATAAGTTATAAATGTGGATGAGATAGTTGGGTGTGTTACACGACTACTACCGATGGTTGGAATTTAAATGTATGAGGTTGGAAGTGTATCTGTCGAGACTGTAGACCTAATACCATCTCAAGTAAGCTTTGTAATGATGAAGTACTTCATCGATTTCTGAATGAAACCTGTTAAGGTTCGGAGTTCATCTTTGAAGTGCAAAGTTGGATGAATTGAGTTTGGATCTATCGGTTGGGCAGAAGCAAGCAAGTGATGGTATCTTGATATCTTAGGAAGTAGTAGCTGGGTGACGAGATGCAGTGACTATGGATGTTTCCGAAGATTTTTCTTTGGAACAAGTTTAAGAAGTATGTCTGATTCGGTGTTGTGGCGGAGTTCAGCAGAGTGTTTCTGTTTGCTTTGAGGTTTGAGTTTCTCGAAGAGCTTTGGATTGAGAATTCTTTGGCTTTGGTGTTAGCAGTGCAGCTCGGAGTGTTCTGGCTGAGTAGTTTTTCTGAAGTGGAGTTCAGAAGCAGCAGAGTGGATTCTTTTCTTCGTGAATTGGCTAGGCCAGCGTAAGCTGTTCTGATTGGTTGAGAGAGAGCAGTTTCTTTGGATATTAGGTTGGGTGGATCGCAAAAGTGACTTGCGATAGTTGAGTGTTCTCTTGGGTTGTTGGAGATTGTCCGGATGTCTTCAGGGAAGTCTGAGCTTTGTCCGCATCTGGAGACCGAGTTTTCTTATCAACTAGAATTCCAGGATTGGTACCAATGGTTCAGTTTAACAGAGGAATGGTTCCTAGAGATAGAGTTTGGTGAAGCAACTCAGGTTTCGGAGGAATTTTTGAGTTTTCCTATGGATCTGTTGAACCATATTTCTGTGCTGGGTTGTCCAGTCTGTGCTAGTGCTCTTCATCAGCATTTTGTTCTAATTCAGATCAGAGTTGTGCAACGGAAGCAGTTTGGGGGTACATCTGATTTTCTTTTCCGGATAAGGAGAAATTTGTTCCGTCTTCTGTTGTTATGGAGTAGAGTTGTGTTTCTGGTTTTGGATTGATCTTGAGGAGATCATGGTGTTTGGTTGTTTTGGTCCAGTCTGTTTCTAGTGGAATCAGCAAGGGTTGAGCTGATCAAGAAGGATGTTGGTGGTCCAGGATCATCCGAAGAGATTTTATGGATAAGAGACAGAGAAATTTGGGTTCTGGAATTGGAGATTTGGTTTGGTTAAGTTTTTCTCTGATTTAAGGAGCTATAAGATTTGGAGAGTCTGGGAAGCTAGCTCCGAGGTGTTTTGGGTTTCTTATGTGATTGGTAAGATAAATGTTTGGTTTTCAAGAGTTGAATTACCGGTTTGGATAACTGGGATTCAGAGCGTTTCACGTATCTCTAAGGGAGAACGTGTATGAGCTATTTATGGTTGTAGAACCAGCAGTTCTGGAGGTTTGATTGTTGAGTTAGACTCGTCTGTAGTCTGATATTCTGTTTAGAGTTGTTGATAGGAGCTCTATAGCTTAGTAGTTTTCGATTGTTTGGATTCTATAGAGTGAGTATCCTGATATATATACAGGGGAAACTCGTGAAAGTTCTATCCAAAATTCTTTTGGATAATTAGATTTGTTCTGATTATGTGAATTGGTTGCTTTGGTTGTTGGCATATGATTAACATATGCTGTGTTTTAAAATTAAATCTTTAATAAGATTATTAAATTACCTTTTTTTAAATTTCGAGGACGAAATTCTTTTAAGGGGGGAGGATTGTGATATCCCGGAATTTTGGACAATATAAATTTAATAATCTGTGTTTAAATTTAAGTTGATTTGATAATTTCTGTAAATAAATTTGAATTGATTTAACAATCTTCTTTAATAATTATTTAATTTTCTAATTTGTCTTTTAATAAGCTAATAATTTTTTTTTCTATTTATAATATGTATATATATTTATATATATTTTAAATAGATAAGTTTGGTTTTTAATTTAATTAGTATATCATATTTTCTAATATTTTGAAATTGGGAAACTATGATTTAATTTTGAATTAAGCTTTTCAAAAACTAATTTAATAAAATAACTAAATGATTTTAAATATATAAGACAAATGTTTTATTTTTTAAAATTATATTTTGACTTAAGTTTGTATATTAAAACAAGATATAGAAATGTTTGTTTTATTCTTTTTAAAATGTTGATTAATAATTATGATTTGTAAATTGAATATGAGGATTTAAATATAACTAAAATATGAAACATGTATTCATTTAAATAAAATAAGTTACAATATCTTTATAAATTTATTTTAAGTGATCAAAATATTATTTTCAAATAATTGATTTGTATATTATTTTTATTTATAATAATACTTTGTTTTATTCTTTAAAAATTATTTATCTATATACATAACTAAGTATTAAAACTTGTTAACTAAGTTAAACTTTCATTAACACTTAATTAACAATATTGATTAAATAAAGATACATGTGTAAACATCTTAGATTTTAATATAACAAATGTAAACTAAATATCATTTTAAAATGACAAGTGTAAGATTTGAGACATGTGTCATGTTTAATTTTATTTTTCTTTGTTTTTTCTAAAATAAATCATAAATAAGATATATACATTCTTGCAATCTTTCATATTTTTGCTTTCTTCATTTTCATTCTTAAACCAAGAAATGTTCAGCTGAAAACAATCCTCAAAATCAAAAACCATAAGTTCATCTTCAATCAAATTCCCTGTAAACCAATTTGCATTCCTCAAATCTGCAAACTTCATCTCTTCAAACCTGCAAAATCATCCATGAAACTCATTTTCAAAAAGCAAGCAAAACCTGAAATGATTTCCTGCATTTTTTTTCTGCAAGCCATGCAAAATCAATACATAGCAAATCTGCATTCCATTTCAAGCAAGCATCTGCATTTCATTCAAAAATCTGGGTAATTAAAATCTGGAAACAATGCAAACAAACCTGCATGCATTTCTTTCTTCAATCTGCAACCTGGGAAATTTTCCTCTACATACAACTATCTTTCAGCAAGCAAGCGTTTAAGTTTAAGGTTGATAAAGCAGCAACTTAAGCAAGTTAACAACATTCAAACAACTCGAGTCTTAAAGCTATTTTCAAACAAGTTTGCAAAGGGTTCAGAGCTTTTCAAAAGTGTGCTCTGTCTAAAATCAGGTGAGTAACTCATTTTTAAAATTAATTTAATAGGTAAAAGTTATTTCCATGCGTTTTAAATTAGAAATGAATATATATATATATATGTATATATATATGAATTTGCTGTGAAAATATATACATGTGAATATATTTATGTGTACAGAAAATTAACTGCTGCATTTCTGTCATTCAATTCCCAAACTCCTGTTTGATTCTAAAATTCTTTTTCTTTTGACTTGTTTGCTGTTATGGTTTAAATTTTTGAATGAAAACTTTTTATTATAAGATAAGGTAAGGTTTAATATATGAATTAAATAAAATTCTGTTTTTTTTCGAGAGTAAATATAACAAAGTGACGATTTGGAAATTCAAACTACATGAATTTATGATTCGGGTTTGTATAGCAAAACATCATGCAAAATTATGTTTTTTTAAAAGTAAAATTACAAATTTTAATATCAAAACCAAAGAGCAGTTTATATTTGACTGTATTCTACTATTGGAGTTAACACAGATGATCCTTATGTTTGTTTATGTTAAATTTGCTCCTGGAGAAGGTGGAGCTATCAGAGATAATGGGAAAATTCTTAGATTAGGTTGAAATTTGTTTTTGATGTTGTGATTTGGATTTTAAGTTTTTAACCCTAGTTTCATTTTGGCTGGAAAATTTGATCATTCCGGCAAGTATACTTGTTCGAGTTGCTTAGGGTTTTGGGAAATAGAGGTTGATGGATGAACGAAATCGTCGCCGGAGTTTCAAAGGTGATGGTGGAAGGAGGCGCATCAACGTGACGTTGATAGGTTTTGCGTGAAGTTGCTGTGTTTTTTTCCAGGTTTGGGAAATTTGGTCGAAATCTTGAATTAGAGTATGTGTCGATCGAATTGCTGTTGGGTTGGCCTGAGTAGTTGATCGGCGACTATGAGGTGGTCGTGTGGATGGCCAGCGACAGCCGGAGGCGGTGTACAGGTGCTCAGTACATAGGTGGATATGTCGGTGATGTTTTTAGTTATCGGGTTTTGGTTGCCATGTGATGGACTCGGGAATTTCGAGTTTTAACTCGAAGCTGATGGAAATGTGACTCGAAGTTTTTGTAGGGGTTGCTCGAGCATTTGCTTTGTTTCAGGTTTTACAAGCGATAACAGAAACCTGTTTCTGTATTTTAAATTTGAAGCAAAAGTTTAAATGCATACTAAAATCTGAACTATGTTTTGAACCTATGAATTCAATAGTTAAATCTTGGTTTTGAAATAATTTGAGTTTTTAAATTTTAGTTTGGGTTTAAATAAAAACAGAAACCTGTTTTCTGTTTTAAAATTTAAAAATAAAGTTTAAAATGCCAATCTGGAAATTTAAACGAAGTTTGAAATCTGAAACTGAATATGGATTCAAAGCAGTTTGAATCTGAGATTTAAAATAATTTTAAGTTTTAAAATTTAGAAACCGATTTTAAACAACCTTTAAACTGGGAGTTTAAATTGAAAAATATAAAGTAAGTTTGAATCTGAGATTTAAAACCTGGAATTGGGTTTGAACTTCAGTTTTTAAAATAAAATAAAGTTTAAATTTAAATTGCTTAATTACTTTATATGGTTAAATGATTTAAATTTAAGATGGAGTTTAAATGTAAGTAAACTTTAAAGATTTAAGTTAAATCTAGAATGAGTTTAAAAGTTGTATTTCAATTTTGAAATTTAAAAGTAATTTTTAAATTGATTTGAATTAAAATTGATTGGGATTTAAATTCTTTTAAACTTATTTTATAAAGTGTATGTTTTTTTACATATGAGATAAAGGTTTTAAATTGTTTTTAAAATCTTGTTTGAGTTAAAATTTGTATTCATTTTAAAATCTTAAATTTTAAAATGAAGTTTAAAAAGAATTTAAAGTAAATTTGAAACAAATTTGTTTTAGATGCTTAATTAAGTAAGGAATGTTATCTTAAAGATAAATAAAATTTTAATGATTTGTGTTCATTTAAATTGTTAAGTTAATTTAAATGGGTAATTAATTATTTAATTAAATAATGATAGAATGATTAATTAAATAATTAAGAATTTTTAATAGGATTAATTAAGACTTGAGATTAATCAATTAAGGTTAATTGATCTGTAATTAAGGGTTATTGATTAAATTTTTATTAATGATTAAAGAATTAATTAATCAAGTGATTAAGGATTAATTAAGATTTTAATTAACACTTAATTAATTTAATAATTAGGAATTTATTAATTGTTAATTAATATTGATTAATAATGATTAATCTAAGTTAATTTCTTAATAAAGTAATTACGAAATGTTAATGAAGGTCATTAACTAAAGATTATTTAACAATTAATTAAACTGATTAAATTTAATAATTAATTAGATTAATTAATAATAATAATCATTTGTAAATTGTTTATGTTTAATTACTTAATGGAAGTAATTAATGAATTAATTACTTAATGTAATTAATTGGTTTAATGTGATTAGTTTATATTAGTCAATTAAGTTTAATTAATTTAAACATTTGATGATTTTATAATTACTTTATGTAATTAGTGGGGTTGTAATTACTTAGGGAAGTAATTAATTGATAATTACTAATTAAAGTTGTTTAATGATTGAAGTAATTTGGATTAAATTACTTTGAAATTAATCAAGGGATTAATTGAGATAATTAATTTAGAGTAATTAATTTATGGAATGAGTAATTATGGGTAGTTAATTAATGGATTATTATTAATCGAGGGTGATTAATATATGTGAGGTTTAATTGTAGATTAATTACTTGATGTAATTGATTTATATAGTGGGATTAATTTAAAATGTAATTAGAAACCATTAATTAATTAATGATGTAAATTTGGAATTGATTTATAAAGGAATAAATGAAGTAATTAATTAATAAATGATTAATGTAATTAACTTTAGTTAATTAATTGATTAAGTAATTAAAAGTCAATTTTTGTAAGGGTTAAGTATAATTAACTTGTGTAATTAATTTAAAGACTAATTACTTATTGTAATTAGAAATTTATTAATCAGGAATGATTAATTGAAATGAAAAAATGAGATGGTGATTATTTAATTGATTTGTAATCAATTAATGATTAAGTTAAGCAGGATTATAATGATGAAGTAATTAATTTAATTCATTTTAAATTAGTTAGAGATTAAGTAATTAATTTAATTCATTTTAAATTAATTATAGATGGTGTGATCATTAGATCATTTCTTATGTATGAATGATTGATATTGGTTGCCTTGTATGGTTTGTAATCTCAGCTATGAGATGCGTAATGTTATATGATATGGATACATTGGTTGCATTGTGAATGCTAATATGGATTATCTGTTGTGATGATAATGTGATTATCTATTGTGACGTGAATTATCTATCTGTTTGTATATAGATAATGAATTGAATTGTTTTAAACTCTAAAACAACTTGGCCTTAAAAGACACGTTTTTGGATTTCGATGAGACCGGGATCGGGTTTCCATATTTGGATACTCGAAAACCACATCGATCCAAATTAACGTTAGGTCGTGAACCTGAAGTAAAGATGAAGATTCCGAGTGCAAGGGTTATCATCGTTAACTCCGAGGGTGATTCCAAAATGAGTGTAACGAGATAATACCTTCGGTATCGTTCGAACCCGGAATGAACTTGTATGGATTGAATGCTTTCAGAACATCGTCAGGTGGACGATGAGCATTCTAAGTGACATGTCCTATAAAGGTAATCGTAGCCTCAAGCCTCATCAACCGGGAATGACTAAAATATGGGAGGTGCAGCAAGGCTAAGTGGGTCATGCCCAAGTAGGACGAGATTTACCCCTGTCTAGATGTCCCTTTATTTCGGCTTAGTGGTGCAGTTGCTGATCACAACTGCGGGGTGGTCTTGTTCGGAACTACTCAGTAAGGAATGGTTACGGCTTTGTGTTGCAGGGGAGCGGGCGTACTCCTCGGTACGGTGATCTAGGCCACGTACTGTGACGGGCGTACCCTAGTAGCCCTGCCATTGTATAGAATCCAAAATCCAATAAGTGCCAACGGTTTTGATTGTATTACCCACTTTTGTGGCTAGTAGCTGGAATTTAATAAATGTAACAATTTAGGCTATTTCATATTTACTTGAAAACCCTAGACCTATTATAAGATCACTGGATTTCCTATCAAATGTTTTGGTTAGCGTAAGGTAAAAACTTTTCCATGTTTATGTGTGGGAATTCTTACGTGATACCTTTTATTTTCAAAGGGTTTTAAAAGTTAAGAAACTTTAACCTGTTACTCACACCAGACCCATGTCTGACCCGGAGTTTATTTATGTTTTTCTTAAGCTCTTAGGTACTCAAATTTTTACGGGTAGCCAAGGGATTCAGGTTAGCTTTGACGAGTTGTGGAGAAGCAATGGAGCAGGAGGCTTCTGCGTATAGATATATAGTTTTCCGCTGTCTGGTATCTCTGAGTGTCTTCTGTATTGTGTTTTGAGTTGTAATAACTAGACAGTTGTTTATAACTGTCTAGTATGTGATGTATTGTCTGTGTAACTCTAATAATTGATGTATACTATGTAATATTTATGTTATTAATATAATTTATTCGTTCCACTGTTGAGATTCTAGTGTTGTTTCTTCTTTCTCTTCTTTCTTTTCTCTTTTCTATCCCTTTCTTTCTTAAGGATGATACGACTTTTTATGGAGAAAAAGTCTGGTCGTCTCACAAAAGATTGTAAATAAAATTAATTGATTAGCAAACCAATGGATTTTAAATAGAATTTGATTTGGAATTTAAGAATAAGTTTTTATAAATACATATTGGATATATCAAACTTTATATTTCAAAGACAAATGGGATATGTATTTGTTACAAATAAGAATTTAATTTGAACTTTAAAAGAAATAGATGATAAATGGAATATAAAGATATATTTATAGAAAGGTATTTGATTATTTATTCATTTATAAGTACAAATTGATTATATATTAAATTTTGAATTTGAATTTAAGATGTAAAATTAGATTTGATAAAAAGATTTAAAACATTAGAACATATAAATAATAGTTGTATATTTATGAATATAAAATGTAAAAACATTTACATATCACATAATTATGATAGAGTAAAGATTTAAAATTAATAATATACATATGTAAAATATTAAAATAAAAAGAGTTTAGAATAAAAAAATAAAAATTATAAAATAAAATCAAGACAAGGTTTAAAAAATAAAATTTGTAAATAAATTTTTAATTAATTTGAATAAAGGACTTAAACACAAAATTTGTTATTTTAACAAGTAGCATTACAAGTGTTAGAGTTATATAATGTGTATAGACAAGTGTTAACATGTTTTAACAAGTGGCAATGAGGAATTTTCTTTTAATTTGAATTTGTATAAACATGTTTTTTTTTAAAAAAAAAGAGAACCTGGGAAACAAATCAAAGCCTGTTTTTTTTTCCAAGTATAATCTGGAAAACATGCAAGCAACGAAAAGCTCAATTCATCTCAAACATTAACCAAATCAAAATCTGGAATCAAGTTGGGCAGAGATTCAACTCAATACGAATTAGGATCAAGCAAGTTGTTGATCAAGCAACTCTAGATTTTCATATAGCAAAGCAGATCAGGGAAAACATGTTATCTGGGATCAAACTTAAATCAAATACAAGTTCAACTCAAATATAAAGCAAGAATTCAAACCTGAAGTAGTTAAAAGAATCAAACAAATTCAAGCTTTAGCATAAACCATCATTTCCAGATCAAAAACAAAGCATTCCAGTTTAACAACAAGTTCAGGTTCTCTTTTTCCCCTCTGCTCAAAACCAAGGTGAGCAAAACCGCTTAAAATCTGTTTTCTTTTCTCTGATGTGTGGTTAATGTTTGAATCTGTTGTTGGAATGTTGCTTAGTTAAACTTATCTGTATATTGGTATGCTTATGTATGGTTGTGGTGTGCATGTTTGATTCTAGACATACATTCTGTTTCAAACACTTACAGGGCTTAAATATATGTAGAATTCAAATTCTTCTGCTCCAAATCATGTTAAAGTTTAGGATCTGAAGAAAACATGTGCATTCAATCAAGAACCAAATTTCTAAAAAAAATTGGAGATAAATTTAACATAGTTTAACTTGGAAAAGGAATTTACAGTGAAAAAATTCAACATATGATAAAATTCGACTTCCTTAATTTTTTGATTCGCTTATATAATCGTAATCACCATTAAAAGTCATGATTTTTGAAATTTAAATCAAAAATTTTAGGTTTGGGAATCTCAAGAACTCGTGAGTTGAACTAAAAGGGGTTTTCAGTCAAATTCATACGACTGGGGGAGGATTAGACCTCGAGGTCGTAGGTGAAATTAGCTTGGACGTTGGCGATTCCAGGAAAAATACGCGCAAAATTTTCATCGATTATGATGGCTAAGCGAGGTGATTTTAGGGTTTTATGAGATGGTTGAGGGGAAGAGGTGTTTGAGTTCACTGTGATGTCAGAAGTGGATCGGCCCCACCGCAAGTGGAGGAATCGAAGCTAGAGACCGAGATGGAGCTTGGGTCATGAAGGGTGGATGATCGTGGGAGAGATCATCGGTGATGATAGGTTTTCTGGTCGGGTTGGTTCCAGAATTTGGAACGAAGTGTTCATTTTCGATTCGCGTTTGTGTTCTTCGTCTGGTTGGTCGTGAGGCTTAGGGTGGTCAACGGGGATGTATAGGTGATCGTGGCGATGGTCGGAATGGCTTTGGTCGGTGGTGCACGTGCACGTGGGGGGTGGTGTATCTGTTGTGTTCGAAACAAATTGGGGAAGATGAAGTTTTCTAGGGAAGTAGCTCGATGCGTGTCTCGGGGAGAACGAGGGGTAGCTCGAGTTTTTACTCGAAGTAGGGTTTTGGTGTTAAAGCATAGTACTTAGAAATTTTTTCTAAAATTGAAAATTTTTGGGCACTCGGGTCAGTTTTTGGAAAAACTCGAAGTAGAGCTCGAGTATTTGGGGGTTTAGCTCAGGTTTTCACGCGGGTTGCCTGGGGTTTTGTGTTTCTAAGTTTTGAAACTATAGCAGAATAGTCAAATAATTTTCTAAGAATCATTTCTTTTCTAAAAGATGACTTTATTATTAAGATAGAAGGTATAAATTTAAGAAAACAATTAAGTTTTAAACTTATATTTTGACAAGATATTTTAAATGAAACTGAATAAGTGATTTAGAAATTAAAAACTACAACAATAAATGTTTAAATTTTAAACTTAAAAATAAGTTAATTTATATTGTTAATGATGGTCAAGTAATTAATAATTTATAGTTAAGACTAATTTATTAATGAATTAAGAATAATTAGTTTAAAGGATGTTTTAAATTGGTTAATAAATTTTCAAAGTTTAAGTTAGCATATTTGTTAAATGAAAATTATTATTTGAGATAAATTACTTAATGTAAGTAATTAAAGTAAATTAATTAGTAATTCAAGTCAATTAATCAAGTAATTAATGTATGATTTAATAAATATAGTAATTACTTAGTGAAAGTAATTAAGAGAAGATAATCAAGGGTTAATTAACTTAAAGTGATTGAGAAATCATTATTTATTAAGGTGTGATTAATTATTGAAATTAATTAAGGAATAAACCCATTAATTAATCAATCAAGAACAATTAATTATAATTAAGATTTAATTAATAATTAGGGGTTTATTTATTAAAGTAATTAATTAAGAAAAATGATAATTAATAAAAGTAATTAAGATTTAATTAATTATAATTAAGGGTTAATTAATTAAGATAATTAATTAAGAAATGAAAATTAATTGAGGAGTAATTAATTAATGAAGTTAATTAAGAATAATTAATTGAAGAATCATAAATTAATTAAAGTATAATCATTCAATGATTAGTGATTGTTTAACTAATAATTATAGTTTACTTAATTTATTATTAATTGTAAATTAATAAATGATTAAAGAGTAATTAATCAAAATGATTGGTAATTAATTAACAATTAATTAACCAGGATTAGAAATTTATTCATAAGTAATCTGATTTAAAAAAATCGGATAATTAATTGATCTCACTCATGGTTGTTAGGATTCTATGGAGTGCTTTGAATTGATTGATGTCCCTAATTTGTGATAATATGTGATATGAATTATTTTGTTTTGTGGCAGTGATGTAATTTATTCTGTGATGAAATTAATTATCTGTAATGTAAATTATTATCTGTGAAATATATCTGTGATCTGTGAATGAAAGATAAGTGTTATAGTTTATACTGCTTATCAAATATATTATTGTATTTGAATCTGTAATTGCTGATGTTGTTGCACTATTATGTGTAAACCCCTAGTCCACACTATACACACACAAATATAGATTTCACGAGGAAATCAGTTAAGTCACAGATATTTGAATTTAATGAAATGGTTTTAAAAAAAATTGAATTTTAAAATTTCAAATGATTTTTGAAATGGATTTGGGTTGAATTTGAAAAAGCTTTTAGAAAGGGATTGCAAATATAAAAGTTATTTTTGAATAACTTGATTTAGTTTTGAAATTTGATTTAAAATTTGAATTCAGAATTTGAAATTGAATTTTACATTTGGTATTTATGACGTAAAAAGGTTATACAAGTTATAAAAGGTATTTATATGGGTTTTTAAACCATTTTAAAAGTATGGTTTAGAAAATTTGAATTTAGCCCAAGTTATATTTGAAAGACCTTAAGTCGTGCAAATAAAATCGGGTTTTCCAAAACGGAAACAAGTGGTTTCAAATAATAATAGCTTTTATATAAGAAAAGAATTTCCAAATTATGATGAAAAGATTTCAAATTTGAAATAAAATGGCTTTGAAAGTTATGAATGAATCTTTGGAAATTGTTTTAAAAGCTATAAAAAAATGAGTCTTTGATTTAAAAACCGGATGAGTTAATCCAATTTGAAATAGAAATTATTTTAAAAGGCTATGAATAAATCTTTGATAAATCTTGGTGAACCTTGTTTTAAATTGAAAGGGGTCTTAAAGGTGAATCTTTTGTTTAAAAGATTTCGGAATCGTTTAAACCATTGAAAGGTTTTTGGAAATGAATCTTTTTGTTTAAAAGATTGGAAATGGTAATTTGCTTTAACCATTTGAATGAAAGGTTTTGGGCTTTATGCTGTGATTTAACTGAAATCCCATTATCCATATGTTTTTAAATATTGCGCTTATTATTCGGTTTAGCTGGGAGAGGACCTTATGTCATATAACCCATTCTGATTAATGATACGACGATATGGATAGCATTTGAAGACCAATAGTGAAGACTGGATACTTTCGAAAGCGAAAGGATGACCTATCGAATGTCTCTGCACGGACTGCTCCTCGGTATAGAGATTTGATCACCCATTGTGATGGGGAGTCCGAACATGATTAGAAATTATCCAGATTTGCAAGGGCTTCTTCGGAAGTGCCCGGAACAGACTTGTATGGATGTATGTCTGACGTTACACTTTAAGATGTAAAACAAGTTTCTATAAAATACATTTCTGTTTGGTGGTGGAGATTTATTCTCTTAGCTTAACACCCTTCTCTGAGATGTACGAGCTCAGATGTTATGTAGTTGATTTTTACTAGTGATACATTCCCAATTTGGTAATGTGGCATACGAAGTGCTGCTGATCATTTGTTGATCGAAGCATGGCTTTTTTGAAAAAGCGTAGCTTTGTGGACGAGAGTTCGTCAAACCTCACAGCCCAGTTATGGTCGAAACAGGAATCATGGAAGCAAGGTTATTTGGGGGTAACGCCCCCTGAGGGTATGTCCATTTCCTTCTGGATTATAAGTGGTATCATGGTATTGAGCCCAGATACTTACTTTGTGGTTGCTGCAAAACTTATTGCTTTGTGGTTGTCGGTTGGGAAGCGCTTCAGATAAAGGTTGGTAACGACCGGGAGGTGGCATACTCATGTCAGTAGTTACCTAGTTACAGAGGTAACCCGGCCTTGTGTGGCAGAGATCCGGTTAGGGTCCGGGGATGTCCCCACAGAGGCGTTACATTTTTTTATATGGGAAGTTCCTTTGCCCGACCATTTGTTGGAAATCTAACAAAACAATACAAGCCCTGTACGGTTTTAGTTGTAGAACCTGCCATTTAAAATGGTAGCTATAGCAGGCATAATATAATGGTACCGATGCTGGCTAAGATTAATATTATATTTTCGAAATGTTTTCTGCACTATGCACTAATAATAATATCAAATGGTTTTCGCGTATCAAGCATTTTTGACTGCCATAATGAGAAATCTCCTCCAAGTTTGTGCTTGCATTGTGTGTGTGGCGGGAGGCCTTATGGCAGTTTCATTTTCCAAAAAGCATTGCGGATTTCAAATTTTAAATTCTTTTGTTTGCTTTTAAAAATAAAAATGTTTTTGTTTGCTCATACCAGTCCCACGACTGACCCGGAGTTTATTGTTCCTTTCCTAAACTCTGAGTGCCCACAATTTACCACATGGGCAGTCTAGAGTTGGGTTTTTCAGATAGTTGATATAGATATCGATTGGGTAGCTTTTAGCTTTCTCTTTGGATATTGGAGTCTTTGGATGTGGACGAGACTTGCTTATCTTGGTGCAACGTGATGGGTGGTTCGAGCTATCTTGGAGATTGCTGATATTAGTGTCTCTTCTGGAGTTTCAAGTTCTAGTTATTTCCGCTGCTAGTTCATTGAGTTTTCCGCTGTAGCAATTCATTTTATCTCTGATATTGATTCACATTGTATCATTGTTGTATCGAATGTTATATATCAATGATATTCATTTCTTTTTCTTCCGCTGTGTTGTTATACTTGATGTGTTATAAGCTCCGGCTAACCAGATTCGACGTTTAGATCTACGACATTTGAATATGAGTGTCGTATTCGGTGCCGATTTTCGAAGGTCGAGTCAGGGTCGTTATAATTTGTCTATGACGACATCACAAGGGATGTGAGCTATTAGTTTTTGCATTTCTTCAATTTATATAAATCGACCTTTCCTTCTATTTATAAATTGTTGGATAGGTCTTCCATATATCGCATAACAAATACTGCGCAATCAATCTTGCATAGTTTATTTTTTTTTAAATGTTATTAAATTTAGTTTTATAGATTATAATTTATACTTACGAAGAGTATTTTGTTGTGGATAATTCATAGAATTAACTAGTTTGTTTTATAGTTCTTGTAACGCCCGTAATTTTGCAATAATTAAAAATAATTAATTTAATAAAGTTTTGTAATTTAATGTTGGAAGAAATAAAAATTTGTGATTTAATAATAATAATGAAATGAAATGTAATAGTATTAATTTAAGGTAATTGATAACTGCTTTAAATGAAATTTCAATTAATTAAAATGGTTAATGAGTTATAATTGGTAATAGATCGTAAGCTAATTGTAATAATATATTTACTAATTGATAATTGGATTAGAAGAGTAATAGATAATTTAAATGTTGTATTAATTAATGAAATAATGTGTAATAGGTTGTAATTGAATAAAATTAGTGTAGTGTGGGTTATTATAACATTTGTTTGTAAACGATAAACTTACAAATGTTATTAAATGTAGAAATGGTGACAATTGTTATTTGTTACCAATTTAATTAATTAATTACAAACAAATGTTACATTAATGCAAGTTAATACAATAACTGCAAATTGGGAACTTAAAAAAATATACAGAAGTGTCAATTACATTCATAAGATAATAAATTGATTTAATAGTAAAAATTAAACCAAGAAATGAAGTTATTGGGATTTTTTTAAATTTTAATTAATGGAAAAATCAACGAAGGTTCAATATTATTGGAAACTGCAACTAGTACGGTAAAAGATGATAATTGTAGAATATTTGTATAATAAGATATAAATGAATGTTAACTGTGTTTATAGAGTAACAATCGACTGAATAAAAAGATTGAAATCAAATTTAATCAATTTATTGGAATTTAATTTTAATTAATTCGATTTAATTACAGTTGAAATTGAACGCAGTAATTAGTAAAATATTAACATTGAATTTGATATGTAAATTTGTTTTAAATTATTGTAAATTTCTATATAATCAAAAATGATAAAAATGGTTAGTTAATTAATTTGAATATAAGAAATGAAAATTTTAATTTAATAATAATTTATTCAATTAATGTGAAAATAGCCATTTTGGCCACTGTCTCGGATGTCAACGAAACCAGTTTCATCGGATCCATAACGGTGAATTAGTATAGGATTTCAAGTTTCGTAGCGATCGGACTTGTCATTTGATCGTACGGGCTCGAAAGCGCATAAATCAATTTAATTAGAATCGATTTGAAATAAGCCGATTGGACTTGGAACTGATTCCATTGAGTTTAAAACTATCAAAAACATGTATGTCCATATGTAGGATCATCCATTTTCTTTTCGGAAGCGAAACGGGCTTTTCGGGTCGTTATTGCCAATTCAAACCGGTTCGATATGTTATTCATTCTTACCGGGCTTTGTTAGTATATAATAGTTCTGTCCAAACCCTAGTGGCCTTCTTACTTCTCATTTTTGTACTTATCTTTCTATTTCACCTATCAACTTCTCCTTCTTCCCAATGGCTGCAGATCTAAACCCAAATTCAATTTCAAAACTAAATCCAAAATAAAAATTCCTCCCAACCATATCGAATTATATACCAATTCGAAACTCTTGACGAGCGTAACCCAAATCTGTAATTCGTTTTTTGACTCGAATCATGATTTGGCTGGAATTGGCCAAAACATTCACGGCCATCCATAGGCCATAGCTTCGTGGGATGGTACTGGGAGACGATCGGAGGGTGCTGCATTGGAGAGGGTGTCGAGAAGAGTAGATCTGTACGGCTACCTTGGGATAGAACGCACCGGTTTGGCCGCGATAGCTTTTTTTTTGCGGCGGCGGTGGTTGTACTCAGGGAGCCAGAGGTGGCGAGGTAGGTCATGTGCCTGCGTCCTTGAGAGAAGGTCGCGGTTATGTGGTCAGATGGTGGGAAGCGATGTGGTTTGGCGGCGGCAGGTGGGTGAATCATCGGCCGTTGGTAGCTTAGGTCTCTCGCGAATTAGGGTTGGAAGAGTAGCATTTTGGTAACGTGTGTGTTGATATGTATAGAGGTATTGTGTTCATTTTTTTAATTTAAATTCAATTTCAAAATGTTTTAACCTTAATAACTTTTTCATACAGACTCAGATTTATGCACGGTTTGTTCTCCTGAGATCGTATCCAAAATTCTGGACAATTTGGCGCTAGTTTGGACGAATTCTGCATCTGTTGAATTTTGGGCCTTATTTTGAATTCCAAATCCATTTGAATTCATAGGTGAGTGTTTTAACTCACTCGCAATTACTAAACTATCTTATGTTGGTTAAATTTTGCGACTAGAAATTTATTGATCTATGTTTGGTATATTTAAATTGTCATTTTAATTAAATTTGACTTTTAATGCATTTAATCATTGTTTAAATTAATATTGAATTCAAATTGTCAATTTCAATATCTGTTATTTATGATCAGTTAATGTTTATTGATTGATTTGGATGATGATTATGATGGATGTTTGATTGTTGATATTGGATGACTGGATATTGTATTTTTATATTGTTATAACACTGGAAGTTACTTATGGGTTGAAATGATACATACCCGAATGATTTATAGATTAAGAAAAAAATTGTCATGGGTTGAAATGATAGACTCGAGCGATTTTATGGATTTTATTTAATTTGGGATTGCGGTTTGAAATGATATATAACCATAAAAATTTAACTTGCAGATTGAAATGATAAACATCCGTATCACTTGACCCTATGGTAGAAAATTATATATGGACACCGGATTGGTGAAATTAAGTGATTTCAAATCTTTAAATTTTTGAATTCAGATACTGGTATATTGAAATAGAAATTAGATTTATATAAATTGAATTATTTTCGGAAGTCCAAGCATAAATGTTGAAATTGTAATTGATTTAATGAATTTTTCAAAGGATTTAAATTGGAATTTCAAAGTTGAAGTGTCAAATATAAATAAATTTATCAGAAACTGAGTTATTAGAAATTTTTGGATATAACTTCGTAATCTATTTTAAATTAATTTAAACTATTTTAATCGATTTAAAACTATTTTTAATTTATTTAATCTATTATAACATATTTAATCCAATTTAATCTATTTTTACCTATTTTAAACTATTTAAATTTATTTAATCTATTTTAAATCTATTCAATATAATTTAAATCTATTTAATCTATTTTAAATTTATTTAATATGTTTAAAAATCTATTTAATATAATTTATATCTATAATTAATCTATTTAAAACATTTTAAACCTAATTAAATCTTATTAATCTATTTAAATCAATTTTAATCTAGTTAAATCAAATTTAAATCTATTTAAACTATTTCACTATTTAAACTATTTTAATTTATTTAAACTATTTTTAAACTATTAAACTATTTATGACTATCTAAACTATTTTCTAAAATTTCAAACCGTGTAAAGTTGAAGTATTTATATTTAAATCGTTGATGATGATACAACTTTAAGTTGGATTTGGCATTGATACCTTTTTGTGAAATGACATATTTGAGTAAATATGATTTTGAAAGTGAAGACGATTTTGAAAGTGAATATGGTTTAAAAGTGAATATGATTTCGAAAATGATATGATTTGAAATCGAATGTGATATTTTAATATTAAATATGAACTGACTTCTGAAATGTAAAAGAACCATCCGGTGTGAAATAAGCATTTGGTTATTAAAGAGATCGGGATCGGATATTGTTATACTCTCTGCCAATACCAAAAAACACTTTAACAACTGTGTACGTGGTGGAGATCCCAGAACTGAAGTAGGATTGTTTGGCGAACAATTCTATGTGAGGTATTTACGTGACCCCGTCTTTCGTGAGTCAGTTTGACGTGGCTAAAATAGGTGCTACGCCGAGCCAAGTAAGGTCATGCTTCCGATCGGACACATTTCTTTGATGACATTCTATTACTTTGTGATTGATTTAATGGCCACCCTTGATTTTGATTTGGGAGTGTGTTCCGAGGTGGACGGTAGTAGTTGCCATGCATTACCACCGGTCCGGATCCGTAATTGGTATATCTACCCAGGGCATTGCTCAAGTGCCTTGTCGCATGCCTTATTGCGCCTTCTACGAATTCGTTTTGTACCATACCTATGGAGTACCCTCTAGGTAAACCTCACGTAGGAGCGCACGGTACTATATAGACTATGGAAATATATAAAATGTGTTAAGGGGGATATGGGTAACGCCTTAATGCTATTTTAATACTTTACTTTACTGCAGACATATTATAATAACGTATTGTACTATATAGTAGATAGTTTAACGGACCCTAAGGAGATGGAAATCTCAAACATCTCTTAAGTTATTGCACTCACATTTGACGCAGGATAGGAGATGTCACACCCCGTAAACATCTCTGACTCCGTTACACTCATATTTATTTACTATTGATTCAACTTGCATAAGATCTTTTAGTTCTGACTCGAGTGTTTTGTCTTTTCAATTCGCTCGGGTCAGTTTGAGCTTTTCAGATTATCGAAGGCTACTTTTTGAAGGACGAAGATGAAGAATTTATACCATTATTATTATTTAGTATATTTATTCCACTGTATCATGTTGTTTCGTTGCATTATTTATTTATTCCTGTTGTATGTTACTCTAATTTGTGTTATAAAAGAATAATCAAATGTGTTCGTAAAACAGCTTCATGAGCTGTTTTTTGATTGTTATATTTTGTCATTCCGTTGTGAGATTCTATATTTGTTTTATTTATTTCTCTCCTTTTCTTATTTACCCCATAACAATCTGCCCTTTTTAATGTTTTGAGTCTGACGTGTGTGGTTTATCGTCGATTAAACATCAAAAAATATAAGTCGATACAGAATGGTTGTTTCCCTTTTTAGCATAAATTGACTTTAAAACATCCATTATTTTGTCTCTCTGCAAATAATAATCAAGTCAGTTAAGTCAATAATATTTTCCAGACAAATATTTTCCACTGGTAATTATTAATATATTTAAAACCTACCACTATTTTGCTTGTTTTCTGTGCAGGCAATTGAAGTTTTTCCTTTTTGGTCTTTAGGATCATAGTGATTTTAGGTTTTATGAATTGCATTAAACTCCCACAATACATAATGATTTTTATTATGTAGCGCTATTAATATTTTTGTGCAATTAATTACTTCTTCTTCCTACACTTTGACTACCAAACTAAGTAGTTAATATCGATATCTAATTCCAGTATCGATATGAGATATTTTAAAATATTGTGATAATATCAGATAATATAGGTAAAATATTGGACATGTGTCGGACATTTTACAAATGATACGGTAATATTTTGTAATAATGTTATGTTGATGTTAACTTTTCAAATATTTGTAAAAATATTGTTAAATTGCTTCCAAAGACTAATTGCATATAGTTTACAAGTTACAGCCCATTTATTGAGATATTCTATTAAATATAAATCTTAATATATGCTAATAAAAACCAAGAAATTCGTATACTGTACAACTTTGTTATTTTCTTCATTTTCATAGTATATTCATTGTTTCTTTAGTCATCTAATCATTTACATTACTTTTTCAAAATATTCATATTTATAGTTTCATTGTTTTCATTTTTACTTAATTTATTGAATAAGCAATGTTGGTTTAATGTTAATAACTATTTTTGCTCATTCCTTTCTGTATCTCAAATATATAACTTTATTTCTCTTCGACTTTTAATTCTTGGTGCATGATAATAACTAATAAAATGAATTTTCATGAGCTAACTTGACAATTAGAAATGACGAACAAAAAACAACTAAAAAGAGAAGTAGATCTTTCATGATATTAGTTTTAGTGGTAAAGTTTTCAGGGAAAATAAAACGAAAAAAATAATAGAATAAGTAGACCTTTCCATATTGAATGACTAATGAAGAAGATTAAAACTATATGGTTAAAACCAAAAATTAGTGCATTGGGATTTCTAAGTATGGTATAATTATTATCATTCACCATATACAAAAAAAATATTGAGAATGTGCAGATATTTTTTTGCAAATACATTTTATTCAACACATACAATAATGAACGATATCCTTAAAAAATATCGGGTAATTCACGCTAAAAATCAGAGCGATTCATTCGCAAATACTAGACAATATTTCTGCAATGATATTTTAAACGATATTTTAAAAAAGTATCGACTTAGGAGCAATATTAGATATATCAACGATATATCAGTGATATTATCAAATATTGACAACATAGCTACCAATGCTTCATATGTTGTTTTGTAGTCATGAAGTATTGATACCTGCGTTTAAAGTTTAATCAACCTCCAAATTTTCAAGTGATATTTATTTTCAAGTCTAGGTATTTTATACCGCTGCGTAGGACTTTACATATACGATATCTTCATGATCTGACTTCATTTTTATTTTTGAGAACTGGTCTATGACCTGGACATAAATTAGATTTTATATATATGTTTTCTTATTTTTAGCTAATAATATTTTACTGAATTATATACTAAGTCGATAAATATGTTTAATAGCATGTCAGAAATATGCACTCCTCTTATTTCAAAGTATTTGCCTGGGTTATAGTATGCAGCTTTCTTGTTTTACTAATTGGTAAAGTATATTAATATATACTGCAGTAAGTATGTTAGAATATAAAATATGAACATTAATTATGGTTTATGTCTGAAATTGATACTTCGGCATATGAATATTATCTAGGCAATTATTTGTCTGGCAAATATTTACCAGGCAAACATTTGACGAAAAATATTTGTCAGGTAAATATTTTCCAAACGTACATATATTTCTATATATTTGTTTTTTTAAATTTTGGTGACACTATATGGAGAATTATAGAGGTCGGAAGTAGCTTCATAACGGGGAAAACGGTTCGCACATCGGAGTTCGGAGGCGGAAGTTATAAGGGAAAAGGTGAAGTGGGCTGAATTGGCAGGGTCGGACGTCTGAGGAAAAATTCAGACGTCTGGCGCTTCAGCAAATCTGCACCAGACCTGTTCTACAGAGTTAACTTAAAGGGTCAGACGTTTGAGTCTATGCAGAATTGATTCTAGAGCCTTCAGTCAGACGTCTGAGCTGAAGAGAAATTTTCCTAAGAAACTTAAGACAGATGTCTGACCATTTTGGCCAGACGTTTAAGGCGACTTCCGCCTGTTTTTCATACATTGGCTTGGCGTAAAGATTTGTGATATCTGTAGGAGAAATTTCAAAACATTGCCTAGGGTTTCTATTCTTCTATATAAGCTAGCTTCATGTTCCAAATCTAGATGTGTGCAAACAACTGTAAGAGATTAGCCTCCATAAATTAGCGTTTATCAAAAACTAATTTTCTTCAATTCTCTTCTCAAAAAATCAATTTCTAATTAGAATTTTGATCATTGGAATCAGTCTCTTGTACTCTTCTCATCAATATTAATAAAAGCTCTCTCTTAATGTGGATGTACACTAACACAACGTTAGTGGAACCACTATAAATCTCTGTATGATTTATTTTTCATTATTACTTTGATTTCTGAATCGCTTGTTTGGATTGTTATTGTTTTTGGATTGATTGAGATTGGAATTGAGTTATTGATTGGTTGTTTTTACACTTCTTATCACGGCCCCGTCTTTCACTGTTCTTGTGGGGTATTGATTTGAGTGGTCTCCAGATGGAATCTCGCCCCAACATTTGGCATTAGAGCATTGGCGCTAGTAGGTGGTTGTAGAAATGCTTGTATCAATAAGTAACTCAAGTAGTTCCTCAATGGGTATTTCAAATGGTGTAGCTCCTTATGTACGTGGTTCGTACGCAGCTTTAGGATCATAATTGGTAATTCACAAGTGGAATGGCGATAATAATTTTAAAAAATGGCAATGGAAGGTGAAAGTGGTTCTAAGGAGAAATCAGGTGCATTCGAGTAGTGTTTAACAGCCAAAGGACATCTCGAATGTTGAGAGAGAGGAGATGGAAGAGTGGACATTCACTACACTTCAACTTGTTGTGGAAGAGAATTTTATCTCTGAAATTAGTCGTGAGACAACCACTAAGGGTATTTGGGACAAGTTGGAGGAGTTGTATGTGAAAAAGTCACTGATAAATCGTTTGATCTTATTGCGAACGTTCTTCACCTATAAGATGAAGGAAGGTACTTCGTCAAAGGTGCACTTGAATACTTTTGATGATTTGCTAATGAAGATGAAGGCGGTCGGATTGAAGATTGAGGAAGAGAAAAAGGCAATGATATTGTTGTGTTCGTTGCCAGATCGCTATGCAGGTTTCTCAAATAGTTTGATCTATAGCCGGGATACATTGACTCTTGATGATGTCAAGACGAGTCTTCTTAACGAGAAATTGCAAGATCAAATGAAGGAGTTAGGTGATGGAGGTAGTGGTGCTAGTAGTGGTCATCGTTTATTTGTAGATAAGGAGAGGTATGTGAAGAAGGAGAACCGGGGGTGTTCTAAATCAAGGAACCTCGGTTAGAGAGGAAAGTCGAAGGAAAGAAAAGAAAAGTGCTATATTTACAAGAAGCTCGGTCATTGGAAAAATGAGTGTCTGAAAAAGAAGAAGGCAAAGAAGGAAGTAGCATCTTCATCGGTAGTGGTGGAGAGTAGAGTTGGTGAAGGAGATGTAGCTTCTGTGTCAGCGGTAGCATCGGATGTTTCGAGTAGTGAATGGGTGCTCGATTCGAGGGCGTCTTATCATATGACGCCAAATAGGAATTTTTTTTCTTATTGCATTGACAAAGAAGGAAATTCAATTGTTATGGAAAATGGTGCTATTTGTAAGTCAAAAGGCATTGGTTCCGTGCAGATTTGGATGTTTGACGGAGTGGTTCATACTCTCACTAATGTGCGCTATGTTTCAGGAGTTAGGAAGTCTCTTATCTCTTTGGGGCAGGTGTATTTAGGTTGTAAGATCACTATTGAGAGTGATAGCTTGCAGGTTTCGAAGGGGACGCTTGTGGTGATGAAGGGTGCTAGGACTCATAGTATATATTTGCATCAGGGAGTGACTGTAGATGGTGTAACTTGTGTAGGAGTTGATGGTTCTCGTGGCTTGGATGCGACTAGGTTATGGCATTTGAGGTTAGGTCATGTCTCGGAGAGGATTTTGGATGTTCTTAGGAAAAGGGAGATGATCGATGGAGAAAGTTCCAACAAGTTAGAGTTTTGCGAAGAATGCATATTGGGGAAGCAAACTAAAGTTTCATTCGGTGAGGGAAAGCATGATTCGAGAATCGTTCTTGAGTATGTTCACATGGATGTTTGAGGACCTCCACCTGTAGCTTCTTAAGGTGGAGCTCGCTATTATATTTCTTTCGTAGATGATTTTTCTTGAAGTTTGGGTGTATGTAATGAAGTCCAAGTCGGAGGAATTTGCAAAGTTTAAAGCATGGAATGCTCTTGTTGAGAATGAGAGTGGTAGGTCTTTTAAGGTTCTAAGGTCCGACAATGGCAGAGAGTATGTTTCTGGAGCATTTTTGGAGTTTTGTAAGCATCATGGTATTCAGAGGCATTTTATTACATTTAGAGATTCACAATCGAATGGTGTTGCAGAGAGGATGAATCATACTCTACTTGAGAAAGCTCGATGCTTGAGATTGACATCGGGTTTAGAGAAGGGATTTTGGGATAAAGCTTTATCAACCTCGGTGCATATTATTAATCAAATTCCGTTCTCAACTATTGGTAACAAAATTCCAAAGGAAGTGTGGAAGGGAAAGTGACTTGATTTATCTTCATGTGTTTGGTAGTCCTATTTATATGCATGATTCGCGAAATGATAAGCTTGAACCTAGAGCTTTCAAGGGGATTTTGCTTGGTTATACGAATGGAGTAAAAGGCTATCAGTTTTGGAATCTAGAAATGAAGAAGGTTGTGAATTCTCATCATGTTACTTTTGATGAGATGGCGATGTTCAAGGAGAAACAAAGCTCATCGGATGTTCCGGACATGGTTCATGGTGAATCAAAGGAGAAGGAAATTATTTCCCCATTTTGTCCAAGGAGTAGAGAGAGTAGAGTAGTTGGAGATGCTTGTGAGGAAGTAACAGCTGATATTACATCATATAGCCCACAGGTTTCCTATAGTAGTGTTAGTGATGTGCATGATTCTAGAGAAGATTCCGTTCAAGGTGGAACCAAAGGGAGTTTGGGTGATGGTATTGCTACTCGGGTTGGTCGTCGAACGATAAGACCACCCGAAAGATATAGTGATTGGTACAATCTTAGCTATTGTGATAATTTGGATTATACTCTTCATGTAGTCCAAGATGAGGAGATGGACCTTGATGAAGTCATGGAGTCGAGTGATAGCTCGAAATGGGTTTGTGCCATGGAGGAAGAGATGCAATCATTGTTAAAGAATCAAACTTGGGATTTGTTCCACTTCCTAAAGAAAACCGTGCTATTAGTGCAGATAGATATACAAGGTAAAGGACATAGAAGATATAAAGCTACGCTAGTGGCTAAGAGGTTTTCACAAAGGAAACGAAAAGTGTATGATGAGATATTTGCACCGGTTGTGCGTCATACTTCTATCCGAATATTACTTGCTATAGTTGTTATTCACGACTTGGAGTTGGAGCAATTTGATGTGAAAACCGCCTTCTTGCATGGTGACTTGGATGAAGACATCTACGTGGAGCAACTGGAAGGTTTTGTTATGGATGGTAAGTCAAATTTGGTTTGTAAGTTGAAGAAATCACTATATAGTTTAAAGAAATCACCTAGACAATGGTACAATATGTTTAATCATTTTATGCTTGAAAATGGTTTTGATGTGTTTATTTCAAGAAGTTGAGGAATGATTGTTGGCTGTATTTACTCTTCTATGTAGACGACATGCTCATTGCTTCTAATGATAAGAATGAAATCAAAAGCTAAAACTGAGTTTGAAATCGGAATTCGAAATGAAGGAGCTTGGAGAAGCAAGAAGAACACCGGGCATGGAAATTGTAAGGGATCGAAAGCATTTTGATTTAAAACTAACTCAAAAGGAGTACGTTGAGAAAGTGATTTATAGGTTTAGCATAGAGAATGCAAAGGCGTCAAATACACCTTTACCTTTGTATATGAAGCTTTCGAGTAAAGGATCACCTATCTTGGAGGAAGACAAGGTTTATATGACAAAGGTGCCATATGCTAGTGCGGTTGGAAGTCTAATGATGTTATGGTGCGTACATGTAACGACCCAGAATTTGACCACTTTAAAATATATTATTTAGAGTGATTCTAAATATAAAATATAAAAGGTTTTATTATTTAAATAATATTAGATAGAATTTGGAAGTAGAAACTAACATAAAAATAGTAACATTTGCGTATATCGACAAAAGTGACAAAATGCTGATTTCAGAAAAGTATGTTTCAATGGTTAAATAAATTATCTTAATTAATTTATGAGTGTATTTTTTAATATTTTTAAATAGAATTATACAAATTTATTTTTAATTTTGGTTTACATAAATAAATAGTTAACTAAAACGTCAAAATGTGACCTTAAAATATTTAGTCGAAAATCAACGTTTTGTCGTTTAAAAGTTGTCGCAACATCGTCGCACCTTTGTTTTCTTATATAGGAACATATATTCAAATAGGAAAGTATTAATTAATTCACTAAACATGTTTACTTTTACTAAATAAAATTAGAAAACTTCTAGAAGTTATTAGTAAAAGTAAGTAAGAATTAACAAAAGTAAGAAAAAGTAAACATCAAATCACATCAAATCAAAGCCAACATAATTATGATATTCTTTACTTAATCTTTAAGTGAATAAGACATAAAGTAAGGATGTGAAAGGTGATGTTAAGTATTGAAAAAGTGGATATTGCTTTAAGTTGAAGTAATGTTAGTTTGGTAATTTAGTAAGAGGTTATTTTGGTAAATTACTGCTTTAATATATATTACTCTAGAATTTGACCCTTAAATATTATTCCCGTACTCTTAAAACAAATTTCAAAATTCAACTTGATGTTAAGTAAGAGGATATTTGTTTGTTGCATCGTAGGCTCCGTGAGTCCTATTTGCGGTAGGAGAACGACGTTGGCTTGATCCTGTATCGAATTGGGTACCCAATTAGATAGGGGTACGTGGGCAGTCACAAGTAGTACTGATGCAGCCTCTAAAATGATATAAACTTTTCATTTTTATCTGTTAACGGTTGTTTTTTATCTCGTGTTATTGTATTTTCCCTGCTTACTATTTTATTCCACATTTGACATGTTTATTGAGTTAGTAGGAATGACTATTGCTGTCTCTCTTATTAGAGTTGTGCAGCGTTAGATTTATTTGTATTTGGTTTGTATATAAGCACACCTAGTAGATTAAATCGAATTACTCTGATAACCTGTAAAAATTGAAATTTTATCCCATACATTTAATATTGTTGAATATTTATCAAATATGGTGTATTGAGTTGGTAGTTTACATTAGTAGTTGTAACGACCCGTAAATTTCGACAATTAAAGTTGTTAATTAAATAGGATTTTGTAATTGAAACTTTGAAGAATATAAAAAAAAGGTGATAAATTAGTATTGAAATGAAATACAATTGAAGAAATAGTGGAAACCATTATAATTTGTTAATTAAATTTGATTTGTGAAATTAATACTGGAAGAAATAAATTGGAAATAGTACTAATGAAATAATAACTGAATTGAATTACAACTATATAAATGAAAGTAATTTTTTAAGTGGGTGTCAACATTGAATAAATTAATTAAAATAAAATCTAAATACATGTTTGGATAGAATCAATAATTGATGGATTAAATGGTAAGTAATTAGAATTTAATTCTATAAAAATTTGGAAACTGAATGTAATGTAAAGGAATAAGGTTAGTGCAATACCCATTAATGAATGGAATGAAATGGAACTAATATAAATGTATATTAGGTTATAAATCAATTTGAATGAAAAGAAAAAAAAAACGTAAATATTGATTGATAAATAAATATACAAGTATATGAAAGGTTATAATAGTGGGTTACTAGTAAATTCACTCATTTACCATTAAAGATAATTAGATGTGCCTTGATGATAATTAACAACATAACGGAAAGGAGTAAATGTATTCATTAGAATATTAATTGAAATGGGATAGGGATTTTAAGTAACAATGTTAATGTAAGGTAGGTAATACTAAATTAAAGTCAATAATAATGAATAGTGATTAATTAAAAATTTATAACATATATATTATAAATTACCTGCTTATTTGTTAATGGAATTAGAATTTGTAATAAGTGATAATAAAATAAATGAATGTTACACTAATGGAAAATGAAATAACGTTCGTTTAAAAGTTGGGTAATTATAGGGTCGTATTTATTATAAGCGTTACTTTAATAATTATGATTAATGGTGAAATTAATACGAGAAGTATGTAACGTAATAACTAAGAAAGGAACACGTTATAATTTGATTATGACCTAAACTTAAGTGTAAGTTAAAGGTCGAAATTGAATCTAATCCATTCAATTGGAAACTTATCAAAATAAATTGGATTCGATGTATAATAAAGAGGTTATTTTAAGAATCGAAATAAATTCTATAAATGGATGAATTAAGTAACTTTAGATTGAGAATGGGAATTGGTTTAAAGAACTATAAATTTATAAGTAAATCAAGATGATAAAATTTATGAATTATAGAATTTGAATTTTTATAGTGAGTTAATTTATTAAATTTATAATAGTTGGATTTATTGCAAATGAGTGAAATCAAATATGTAATTATTACGTTAATTTAAAAATTAAGTTGAAAACGGGAAATATTTATGTGATAATTTTAAATCAATGGTAAACCCTTCTATTTGAAATTTTGAATGGAATAATTATGAGTAAATTCAATTTAATGGAAATTTATCTATAATTTTGAATATTATGAAATTGAAGATTTTTATTGATTAATCTTTAATAAATTGACTTTTAAAAATTGTTAAATCATTGTAAACATTTGAAAATTATAAAGTGATAAAGATTGCAAAGTTCGGAATTTTTAACGCAAAATTTGATTTAATTAATTTATTTTAAATTTATTTAATTAATATAAAAATAGCCATTTTGGTCACGGACTCGGATTTTGACGAAACCAGTTTATCGGATCCGTAATAGTGAATTATTGTAGCGTTTCAAGTTTTGTAGCGATCGGACTTGTCGTTTGATCGTACGAACGCGAAACGCCTTGAAATCGATTTAATTGAAATCAATTTGAAATCAATTTAAAAATATTGATTTCAGCATAACTTCTTCATACGATGGAATTTGGATGTGAAACTTTTTTCATCGCGTTCAGAATATTTTAAAACACCTATTTGGATATATGGGTTTACCAAATTTCGTTCCGGGGTCAGAACAGGCTTTTTGGGCCACGTTAGCATTAGCACGTATATCCAACCCGATCCATCTATTCAAAATTCTAACCTACCTATATAGACTCAGTTATAAACCCTAGCCTCCATCTATTCTCATTTGTTTATGCATTCATTTCCTCAGCTCCTTCTCTTTCCAATGGCTACAAACTCTATATCTAAATTCGAATTTCAAGAATCAAATCCAAAGCCTAAAACTCAAAGTCCTCAGAAAAATCTCAAAAAAATATATGTTGATGCTCTCGACGAGCGAAATTAAATGGTGTAATTCATTTTTCAATTCGAGTTGTGGTTTGACCAAAAACTGGGCGTTTAGTTTCGGCCGTTCGTTTTGGCTTTGTAATTCAACGGTGGATTTGCAGTGATTTGTCAATCG
Source organism: Allium cepa (assembly GCA_030765085.1). Classification (NCBI taxonomy): domain Eukaryota; kingdom Viridiplantae; phylum Streptophyta; class Magnoliopsida; order Asparagales; family Amaryllidaceae; genus Allium; species Allium cepa. The sequence goes on from CM060932.1 coordinate 270,479,875, forward strand.
GAAGGTTGCAGTGGGTAGGGGTCGTCAAGGCGGGTTCATCTGTACGGTTGCATCGTGCCAAAGGCACACAAATTCACCGTGATTGGCCGAAAATGGTGCATCGACAGTCCTCTCCTGGCGAGGCGAAGGGGGCGCGACCTCGAGGTGGGCTCGGCCTGGGTTGGCGAGCGTGGCCAAGGCACTGGACCGCAATGTTGAAGTTCGCAGTGGCCGGATTTGTTTCGAACGAGAGGCGGCTAGGGTTCGGTCCTGAAAAATTCATACTGGAGAAGAACGATGGAGCTGTAGCGTGTTTGATGACATGGCCCCACGTGCGGTTCGTTTTCTTTTTATTTTGTTTATTTCATTTTTGTTTTCGAATGTTCTGATCAATATAACTTTTACGTATGATATCCAATTCACGTGCGGTTTTCTCCGCTAGATTCACATTGGAATTTCGGACACTTTGACGTTGGTTTGGACGGATTTGGAGATTGTCAAATTTTTGGGTTTAAATTGAATTTAAATTCAATTTAAATTCAAAAGGTGAGTGTTTTAACCACTCACAACTTCTAAGTTTTCTTATGTTTGTTAAATTGATTTAAGATATGAGTAGAAATTTATTTATGATTGTTTGGCATGTTTTATTCATTATCTTAGTTAAATCACATTTATTTAATTTAACTGTTAATTAATTTTATTATTGCATATAAATTGACAGTTAAAATTTATTTATTTGCATATAAACTGCTAGTTAAACGGTTATTAAATTTATTATTGAATATAAACTGTTAATTAATACCTTTTATTTATTTCCTGTTATATTTTATATGCTCTATATTGATGTTTGTTTAAATTGGATGATGATTGTAATAAATGGTTGATGATTGATATTTGGATGAATGGATGCGATAATTTATATTGTATAAACTGCAAGTTATTATGCATTTTCATTTCATTCGGGATCGTGGTTTGAAATGATATACAACCGCATTTTTTTATTTTTAAATTGCGGATTGAAATGATAAATATCCGTATCACTTGACCATAGGATAGAAAATTTTATACAGGCGCCGCGGTATATATATATATAAAATCATTTTTGAAATGATTTTTATGGTTTGGATATGATACGGTTTAATAAATATCAAATTTTGATATTATATAAATATTATTTTATAATTATACATATATAGTTAAATTTTGAATTTAAGCTATGTATAATCTGCTAAATAAAATAAATAAGTGGAATAATGAAGTTTGATTATTTTATATTATATGGTTAAGTACTATAGAGTTTTAAATAATTTAAA